>BDRX01000048.1:0-15429 GCA_003203535.1 Raphidocelis subcapitata | reverse complement strand
CCCTTGCCCCCCCCCCAAACAACGACCCCACACCCTGCAGCCGCCCACCTGTCCGCCACCATGTAGGGGTTCTCGTGCGCGTCCATGGCCATCCCAACACCGCCCCCTTGCCCCTCCAACACCCCCCCCCAAAACCCCCCCAAAGCCCCCCCGCAGCCGCCCACTTCTCCGCCACACCATGTAGGGGTTCTCACGCCCGTCCCAAACACCCGCCAAAAGCGCACCGCCCCCTTGCCCCCCCCCCAAAACAACAACCCCACACCCTGCAGCCGCCCACCTGTCCGCCACTATGTAGGGGTTCTCGTGCGCGTCCATGGCCAGCTTCAGCTTTGCGCCGCTGTCGAGCTCGACGTCAAACACAAAGTCCCAGCTGCGGCCGCCGTGCACCTTGGGGGCGCCCGCGGCGATGGAGCCTGGGGGAGGGGTTGTTTTGGGGAGGGGGTGGGGTTGAGGGGGGTGCCCGCGGCGATGGAGCCTAGGGGGGGGGTGTTTTGGGTGGGGGTGCGGGTGGGTGTGGGTGGGGTGAGTGGGTGAGGGTGTGAGAAGTCAAAACCTGGCCCTTTTGACGGGCGAGGGGAGGTGGGGGGTGACCAAAACGGAACGGGGAGCGCCCAGCCGCGCCGCCCCCTCCAACCCTTGCGGCCCCGCCCCTCGCCCCCACGCACCCGCCTCCGGCGCCGCCACCACCTCCCCGATCCGCTCCCACTCGCGCCGCCCCTCCGCCCAGCCGTAGGCCCACACGCTGCCGTCCGCCTCGCGCACCACGCGGGTCTCGCCGTCCTTCGTGCCGGGGGCGGTGAGCACCAGGGCGTCGTCCACCTTCGGTTTGGTTCGGGGAGGGTTGGGCTGGGGGTGAGGGCGTTTGTGTGGGTGGGGATGGGGGGCGTTGGGGGGGCGGTCAGCACCAGGGCGTCGTCCACCTTTGGTCTGGGGGGGAGGGGGTGGTTGGGTTGGGGTTGGGGTGGGGGCGTCTATGTGTGGGTGAAGGGGGTTGTTGGGGTGCGATGGGGGCGCGGGGAAGGGGCCGCCGTCCCGGTCAAACCGGTCAAACGCGGTGCGACATGCGGGCGGCAGCCTGGCGGCATCCCCCCCCCCACCTTGAGGCCCGCCGGCAGCGCCGCCGCCGCCGCCGCCGCCGCGCCGCCGCCGCCCTCGCCGCCGGCCTCTGCCGCCTGCTTGGCTGCCGCCAGCTCAGCGAGGCGCCCCTCCAGAGCCTTGGCGGCCTCGGGGTCCTGGGGAGGGGGGAGTATGCAATGGCGGCGGCAGTTTGTGTGGTGGCGTTGCGTTTAGGGAGTAGGGCGCAAGACTGTTTGAAACGGGAAGCACGCCAGAGGGCCTCCCCCAGAGCCGGCGAATCGCGACCCCCTCCAACCCCAAGCGCTCCCAACAGCCCGGCGCGCCTGCCGCTCCGCCGCCGCGCTCCACACGCGCGCCGCCGCGTCGGCGCAGCCGGTCACCAAGTCTCCGTTTGGCAGGAAGGCGGCCGCCCACACGCAGCCGGGGTGCTCCACGGTCTGCAGGCACTCGCCGGTGGCGCGCCACACGCGCGCGGTGTTGTCTTCGGAGCCTGCGGGTGGGAGGGGGCCGGTTGGGAGGGGCGGTTGGGGGCGGTTTGGGGCGGTTTGGGGCGGGCGGTGGGGGATTCACCAGCGGTGCTTGAGGGTTGGCGCGTGGGCTGGCCGACGCCGCCAGCGCACCGAACCACCAACGCCGCTCGCGCAAACCACCACAACCAGCGGCAAACACACCAGGAACACAGAAACGCGGCACACAGGAACGCGGCGCCACCCACCCGAGGCGATCAGCCCGTCTGGCGAGGCCGCCACCGAGTAGACCAGCGCCGCGTGGCCGTAGAGCTCGGCCAGCACCTCCCCCTCCACCGTCCACACGCGCAGCGACAGGTCGTGCGACCCCGACACGAAACCCACGCCGGGCAGCATGCACAGCGCGCGGACCGTGTCGGTGTGGCCGCGGTAGGTCTGGACGCACTTGCCGCCCGACCAGCGGCGGATGGTGGTGTCGCCCGAGCCGGACAGGATGTCGCCCTCCGGCGTCACCGCGAGTGACAGCACGGGGCCTTCGTGGCCGGTGAGGACCGCGACGCACTCGGCGCCGCGCCACACGCGGATCGTCCTGGGCGGGCGGGCGGGTTTTTTGGTTTTGGTTTGGTGTTGGTTGGGCGCGGCGTGATCTGCTGGCTTTTGCGGCGCATGCGCGCTGGGGTTTGGGCAATGCCGCTGGGTTGGCTGTCCCGCCTGCCCCGCCCCTGCCAGCCCCGCAGGCCGCAGCCCCCGCCGCCCTCTCGATTGAACAAGCCAGGCGGCCGCGCCGCCGGCGGTTGCAGCCGCCCGCCAACCGTCACCCGGGTGACCCGGCGCCCGACCCAACCCCCCCCAAAAGGCGCGCCCACTTGTCAACGGAGGCCGAAACGATGTCCCCCCCCGGCAGCACGCCCAGCGCGGTGACTTGGTACTCGTGGCCGCGCAGCACGGCGATTTCGGCGGCGCTGACCGGGTCCCACACGCGCACGGTCGCATCGAACGAGCCTGGGGGCGGCGGCGGGGGCGGCGGCGGGGGCGGCGCGGCTCAGGCGCGGGGGCTTGCGGCGCGCGCGGCGGGGGAATCGACTGGGCGGCGCGACGGGCGCGCGGCGGCGCCGCCGTCGCCCGATGCAAGCAGCCGCGGCGCGAGCCCCCGATCCCCCCCACCGGAGACGATGGCGCCGTTTGGCAGGGCGGGCGTGGCGCCGGGTGGGAGGAAGGTGACGGGGCCCACGTAGTTTGTGTGGCCCACCTTTGGAGGGGGGGCGGTTGTGGGCGGTTTGCGGGGTGTGTATGTTTGCGTGTGTCCTCTCGCGTGCGGCGGGCCCCTACGCTCCACCTTCCCTGCCCGCCCGTCGGTGGGGGACGCACAGCCAGGGCACCCCCGCCCCGCGCCGCCCCGGCGCTGCATGCATGCATGCGGCGGCGCCCGCAGCCCCGCGGCCCCTCGCGGCCCTCAGCTCTCTCCCCCCTCCATGCGCACCAGCGTGTGCAGCAGGCTGAAGCAGGCGCCCTCCGCCGCCCAGATCTTGACCGTCTTGTCGCGCGAGCTGGTGAGCACGCCCAGATCGCACACCGCGACGCCGCGGACCTGGGGGGCGGGGGCGGGGGGCGCGCACGCGGCTCGGCCTGTTGCTGCTGCTGCTGCTGCTGCGGCGGCGGCGGCGCCCGGAGCGCGCGCGCATGGGATCGCGCGCGCTGCCGCCGCGCCCGCCGCCCCCGCGCGGGCCGGCTTTGCCCGCTCCCGGCCTCGCTCACGTCATCCTGGTGGCCCAGAAGCTCGCAGCGCAGCTTGTACTCCGCCATGGGCGCGATCCCGCGCGGCCTGCTGCCTGCGGGAAGAGAGTGGGCCCACGGGGGGAAGGGGGCCTGCAGCAGCTGCCGCCCAGCCGTAGGTACAATGGCAGCGAGTGCCGAACGAATGGGGTCGGCCGTGCGACGATCGGTTTGTGGGTTGAAAAACTCACCCGCGGGGCTCACCCGGCGCCGCGCTCAAAATTGCCGTCCCCCCGCGCGCCCCGCCCCGTATGCAGTGAACTCGATCGCCCAAAGGCGTTTCATACAGCAGCGCTCGCGGCCGCGGGCCTCGTCTTGATCTGCCGGCGCGCGCGCGCAGCAGCCTGCCTCTGTGCGATCGCCCCCTGGGGCGTGCAAACTCGGAGGAAATGGCTGCCCAGGTGCAGCAGGTGCTCGTGGACCCCAACGCGTTCGAGGGGCTCGTGGCGACCCTGCTGAGCTCTGACAACGAGTCCCGGCGGCACGCGGAGGCGGTGTTCGAGGAGGTCAAGAAGCACCCCGATGCCTGCGTTCAGCACCTGCTGCGCTGCCTGCGGCAGTCGGCCAGCGAGGAGAACCGCGCCTTCAGCGCGATCATGCTGCGCAAGGTGCTCACCCGCGACGAGCCGACCATGTTCGAGGCCTCCAGCGCGCAGGTCCAGGTGAGATGGGGCGCGCATGCACGGGCGGCGGCCGTGCCGCGTTCGCCTGATGCCGCCGCCGGCCGCCGCCGCCGCCCAGCCGCCGCCACGCGCGGGCGCGCGCGCTCGGCCCCCGTTTCGCGCCGCGCCGCCGCCTGATCCGCCCTCCCTCGGCACCGCACTGCCTTTCCCGCCGCACCGCGGCCGGCGGCGGCGCTCCGGCCGCCGCCGCCCGCCCCCCTCGCCCCTCCCCCCAACCGACCAACCTCCTCCTCGCGCCTTGAAACGCACGGGCCCACCCCCCCCCCCCCCCCCCCCCCCCCCCCCCAGACCCCACCCCACCCACCCCAGGCCGCAGTCAAGTCCGAGCTCCTCGCGGCCCTGGCCGCGGAGCCCAACGCCTCTGTGCGCAAGAAGGTGGGGGACGCGGTGTCTGAGCTGGCGGCGGACCTGCTGGCGAAGGAGCGGTGGCCCGAGGTGCTGCCGGCGCTGGTGGAGGCGGTCAAGTCGGGGCAGCCGCAGGTGGGGGCGGGGGATGGGCGCGCTCGCGTTTGTGTGGATTGTGGCTGGGGAGGGGAGAGCAGTTTTGGCAGGCGAAGACCTGGCTGTTCCATCCGTTTGCGGCCCAAACGCAGTGCATGCCCGCATCCGCCGCCGCCCTGCCCGCCGCCACCCCCCAACCACCGCCACCGCTAAACCCCAACCACCACGTTCTCCCACCCCTAAACCCCAACCACCGCCACCCCTGAACCCCAACCACCGCCACCCCCTAAACCCCTCCCCACCCCCCCCCCCAAAGGCTATGGAGTCCGCCCTCTCCATCCTCGCCGCCCTCGCGCTCTACGCGGTGGACTCGATGCGCCCCCACCTCGCGGTGCTGCACCCGCTGCTGGGGACGTGCCTGGGGCACCCCGCGCTGGACGTGCAGGCGCGGGGGCTCGGGGCGCGCGTGGATTCGTTTGTTTTGAGCTTTGTTGTTTGTCGTGTTTGTCGTTTGTGTGTGGACTGTGGGAATGTGAGGTCGGCGCCATTTTATCAACCCGGTTAGGGGCCCTTCCACCCCCCGAAACCCCTCCCTAAACCCCCCCAAACCCCCGCAAACCCCTCCGCAACCCCCCAAAACGCCCCTGTAAAAACCAACCCTCCCCACCCCCCCCCCAAAACCCCCCCCAAAAGGTTGCCGCCCTGAACGTGGTCGCGGGGTTCATCCAGCAGCTCGAGGACGCAAAGGAGCGGGACGCGTTCGCGCCCATGGTGTCGCCCATACTGGCCGTGCTGGGGCGCTGCCTCACGGTGCGCGGCGGGGGGTGGCGGGGAGCCGTTTGGGGGGTGGAGGGGTGGGCCGCTCTCGAGCCCGTCGAAGCCGGGCCCAAAACCGCGCCGCGCTGCCCCAAACCACCCTCCCCCCCCCAAACCATACACCCCCCACCCCCACCCCCAAACCACCCTCCCCCCCCCAACCATACACCCCCCACCCCCAACCATGCACTCCCACCCCCAAGCACACACCCTCCACTAACCCCAACCCCCCAACCCCCCACCCCCAGGCCGGCGAGGAGACCTCTGCCCAGGAGGTCCTGGAGCAGCTCATCGAGGTGGCGGAGCAGCACCCCAAATTCCTCAAAAAGCAGCTGGGGGAGGTGGTGGCCGCGATGCTGCAGATCGCAAACGCAGAGGCGCTGGACCCGCCGACGCGCACGCTGGCGGTTGAGTTTATGGTGACGCTCTGCGAGGCGCGGGACAGGGCGCCCGGCATGGTGGGTTGGGGTTGGGGGGCGGGGTTTGGGGGGTTTTGGGGGGCGGTTGAGTTTATGGTGACGCTCTGCGAGGCGCGGGACAGGGCGCCTGGCATGGTGGGTCAAAGCGCTGTTGGGGCGGGGGCTTGGGGGCGTTTTTAGGGGCGTTTGAGGGGTGAGGGGGACCCCAGTTGCTCGCCCCCCCCCAATGCCTGCCTCAATCGCCCTCCATTCGCGCCTCCATTTACCCCCCCCCCCCCCATCAAGGCCCAATTTGCCCCCCTAAATCCTCAACCCCTAACCCCCCCTACCCCCCACCCCCCCCCTCCAACAACAACCCAGATGCGCAAGCTCCCCGACTTTGTGCCCACCCTGTTCAACGCGCTGATGGGGTTCCTGCTGGACGTCGAGGACGACCCCCTGTGGCACAACGCGGACAGCGACGCGCACGAGGAGGTAGGGGGTTTAGGGGGTTGGGGGGTTTAGGGGGTTGGGGGTTTTGGGTTTAGGGTTTGGGGGTGCGGCCCAAAGTGGGGAGGGTAAAACGGATTGAAGGGGTGGCGGCGCGCAATAGCAGCCGCCTCCCCGCCGCGCCCGCCACAGCGCAACCCCCAGGAGGCGGCCCAACCCAAACCCACCCAAACCCACCCAAACCCACTCACCCCAACCAACCCAACCCAAACCCACCCAAACCCAACCAAACCCAACCAACCCAACCAACCCCAACCAACCCAACCAACCCAACCAACCCACCCAAACCCAACCAACCCAACCAACCCAACCAACCCAACCCCAACCAAACCCAACCAACCCAACCAACCCACCCCCAACCCCGCGCCCGCAGGAGGGCTGCGGCGAGCTGTTTGACAGCGGCCAGGAGTTCCTCGACCGCGTCGCCATCTCCCTGGGCGGCAAGGCCCTCGTCCCCGCCGCCGCCGCGCTGCTGCCCGCGTGGCTGCGCGACGCCGCCGACTGGCGCAAGCGCCACGCGGCGCTGATCTGCCTGGCTCAGATCGCCGAGGGCTGCGCCAAGGTCATGGCGGAGCAGCTGGGGCCGCTGGTGGGGATGTGCCTGCAGGGGCTGTCGGACCCGCACCCCCGGGTGGGTGGCTTTTGGGGACGTTTTGTTGTGTTTTTCGGCTGCTGGTTTTCTTTGGGGGGGAGGTGGGGGGTTGGGGAAAGTGGGGGTGGGGTTCGGCGGGTGTGCGCCGCCGCAGCGCTGCCGCTGCATGACTCAACTACCGCAAAGCAAAGGCGAGCGGTTTGTCGCGGCGGCACGCGTGGTCCCTTTTTGCCATGGGCGCTGAGCCGTAACGCCACGGCGCGCCCATTTTCCTGTGCGGACCAGAGCACACACCGCCGGGCAAACTGCCGGCTGGCGGCCTTGCAGGCGCCGCGGCCGGCCGTACGCCCGGTGCACAAAAAACGGTCAAACGCCCAAAGCATAACCCCCCCCAGCCAGCGCACAAAACGGTCAAACGCCCAAAGCCACATCCCCCAATCACCCGCCACCCATCGCCGTCGCCGCCTTGCCAACCCACTCGCCGCCACCAACAACCCCACACCCTGAGCACCGCCCCTCGCCGTCACCCTTCACAACCACCAAACACCCCAAAAAAACCCCAAACACCCCCTGAATCGTCCCCCCAACCCCCCCCCCTGGTCCGCGTGCCAGGCGCTGGGCCAGATGTGCACCGACCTGGCCCCAGACATCCAGGAGGCCCACACACACCACCAAACAACTCCCAAAACACCTCCAAAGTCCCTCAAAACACCTCAGAAATCACCCGAACACCCCAGAAAATCTCTCAAACACCCCCGAGACAATTCCAAACAATACTCCCCCCTTCAAAACCCCCAAAGGTGCGCTGGTCCGCGTGCCAGGCGCTGGGCCAGATGTGCACCGACCTGGCCCCCGACATCCAGGAGACCCACGGCGCGCAGATGCTGCCCGCGCTGATGGCGGCCATGGACGATTTCAACGCGCCGCGCGTGCAGGCGAGGGGGCTTTGGGTTTGGGGGGTTGGCGCTGCCTCCGCCTTGTTTTGTTTTCCGCATTTGCGGTGTGTTCCCCCTTTCGCTCTTGCGGCCCCCGCCGTGCGCCCGGTGACGAGAATTATGCTGACACTGACGCCTCACGGCTGTGGTGGCCTTTTCCAAGGACTTATTGCCCGAGGGCCGCGCCCGCAAGACATCGAAAAACCCCTTTCGCGCCCTTTTCGAATTCGCGCGCGGGGCAGTGCGCGTTCGCTCCCCGCCGCGGTGCCGGCGCGCGCAGGCCCGCGCCGTCGGCCCGCGCGCCCAAAAGCCCACCGGCGCAGCCCGCTCCTGCAACCCCCCCACCCCCAAGCCGCCGCCGCCGCCCACCGAGCACAACCCCCCACCAACAAAGCTCCCACCCCGAAAAAGAAACTCAGGCCCACGCAGCTGCCGCCGTGGTCAACTTTAGCGAGGGCGCCGAGGCCGACCTCATGGCCCCCCACCTGGACACCCTCATCACGCGCCTGCTCACGCTGCTGCAGCGCGGGAAGAAGCTGGTGCAGGTGGGGGGGGAGTCCGGGGGGGCAGTCCGGTTTGGGGGGGGGCAGTCCGCGCAGCACGGGCAGTGGGGGGGGCAGTCCGTGCGTCTGGCAGTCCGGGAGCCATCGGCGCGGCCTGGCGGCAGGCCTGGGACAGTCCGCTCGGCCTGGGCAGTGCGTGCGAATACCCCCTCCCAAACCCCCACCGACCCACCCACACACGCACCCCGCCCCACCCCACCCCACCCAACCCCAACAGGAGGGCGCCCTGACGGCCATTGCGTCTGTGGCTGACAGCAGCGAGGAGATGTTTGTGAAGTACTACGACGCGGTCATGCCGCTGCTGTCAAACATACTGCTCAACGCACAGGACAAGCAGGTGTTTGGGGGCGAGGGGGTTGTGTTTGTGTTTGTGTTTGTTCGTGCGGTTGCGAGCGCAAGGCGTTTGGAAGGGTCTTGCGATGAAACCGGCTGTTGTGTTTTTTCGGTTGTACAGTTGA
The DNA here is from genome assembly GCA_003203535.1 of Raphidocelis subcapitata. Lineage (NCBI taxonomy): Eukaryota > Viridiplantae > Chlorophyta > Chlorophyceae > Sphaeropleales > Selenastraceae > Raphidocelis > Raphidocelis subcapitata. The sequence goes on along the minus strand of BDRX01000048.1, from coordinate 6,716 downwards.
TGAATACGCGCACACATTGTTTCCGCTTGTTTTGATTTCCGCATTTGCGGTGTTTCCCCTTTCGCTCTTGCGGCCCCCACCGTGCGCCCGGTGACGAGAATTATGCTGACACTGACGCCTCACGGCTGTGGTGGCCTTTTCCAAGGACTTATTGCCCGAGGGCCGCGCCCGCAAGACAGCGAAACCCTCCTTCCGTCTTTTGACTTTGCCTGTGCAGCACGGCTGCGGGGGGGCGCTCTGCGGGGGGGCGCTCTTTTTCCCCTCCCCCCGCCGCAACCCACCGCGCACCCACCTCGCCCCCTACGCACCACCGCCAGCCCCCCAAAAGCCAAATCCCCCCCACCCGCGCCCCCTTCCCCCCCCTCCCAGCACCGCCTGCTGCGCGCCAAGGCGCTGGAGTGCATCAGCCTCGTCGGCATGGCCGTCGGCCGCGAGCGCTTCCGCGCCGACGCGGGGCACGTCATGTCCTTCCTGCAGCAGCTGCAGGGCGCGGAGATGGACCCGGACGACCCCACCAGCAGCTACATGCTGCAGGTGCGGTTGGGGGCGGTTGTTGGGGGGCGGTTGGGGTCGGCTGCGCTGCGGTTGGGGGCGGTAAGGGGCGGAGATGACGATCCCACCAGCAGCTACATGCTGCAGGTGCGGTTGGGGGCGGTTGTCGGGGGCGGTTGTTGGGGAGACGGGGGCTGTCAGGGGCGGTTGCGGGCGGCTGGGTTTCGCCGGCGTTGCGCAGCGAGGGGTGCTCCTCGCGGGGTGCGACCCTGCGCCAGGGAGCGGCAACCCCAACGCGCGCCCGCCGCCAATCCAAACCCCCCCATCCAAACCCCCTCATCCAACCCCCTTCCCCCCCACCCCCCAGGCGGGCGCGCGCCTGTGCAAGGCCCTGGGCCCCGAGTTCCTGCCCTACCTGGGGGTGGTGATGCCGCCGCTGCTGCGCACCGCAGCGCTGGAGCCCGACGTCAAGGCGCGCGCCGCCGCGCGTTTGTTTGTTTGCGTCTGTGCTTGTGCTTGTGCTTGTGCCTGTGCTTGTGCTTGTGCTTGTGCTTGTGCTTGTGCTTGTGCCTGTGCCTGTGCTTGTGCCTGTGCTTGTGCTTGTGCTTGTGCTTGTGCTTGTGCTTGTGCTTGTGCTTGTGCTTGTGCTTGGTTGTGTGTAGCGCGCTCGTTGGAGTGCTGGGCTTCGTTATGAGAGAGCGAACACGAGGGCGCCCGCCCCGAGACCCCCAACAAGCGCGCCCCAATCCACCCTAACCGCCCCACCCCCAAACCGCCCCCACCGCCAACCCCCAGATCACGGACGCCGAGGAGGCTGAGGGCGAGGAGGAGGACGACGACGTGGAGTACATCAGCCTGGGGGACAAGCTGGTGGGGGGGGGGGGGGGCGGTGTTGTTGCGACCTGGGTTGGCTGTGACCTTGGTTGGTTGTGGTCATGTTGGTTGGGTGGCTGTGGGTCTACTGGCTGGGCGGTCCCCCCCCCTTTTCACACCCGCAAACACGTACAAACACCCACCCTCCCACACAAGCGCAAACACCCGCAAACGACCCCCCCCCAAAGGTCGCAATCCGCACCTCCACGCTGGAGGAGAAGGCCACCGCGTGCTCCATGATCGGCTGCTACCTCGACGAACTCAAGGGGGGGGCCTTCCCATACGTCAAGCAGGTGGGCGGCCGGGGTTGGGGGCGGTTTTCGGGCGGTTTTGGGGTGGCTGAGAGGCGGCCGGTGTGCGGTGGTCGAGGGTCGCTGGCGTGGCAAGCCCACCCCGCGCTGGCAAGCACACCCAACCCATGACTAATCAAACACCCGGCTCCCCCCCCCCCAGGTCGCTGACATAATGGTCCCCCTCCTCAAGTTTTACTTCCACGAGGACGTCAGGAGGGCGGCCGTGCAGGTTGGGGGGGGGGGCGCTTTTGGGTGCTGATCGGGCGACGACGCGGCCGCTTTTCAGGTTGTCAGGTTTTGCGGCAACCCGCAGCAACCCGCAGCGCGACGGCCCGCCCCCAACCCCAACCCAGCCGCCCACACCCTCGACCTCAACCCCAACCACGCCCCCGCTGCCCCCCCCCCCTGCCGCGCGCAGTCCGTGCCGCAGCTGCTGCGCGCCGCCGTCGACGCCGCCGAGACCCGCCAGCCCGGCGCCGGCCCCGAGTTCACGGCGCAGCTGTTTGCCTACACCTGGGAGCCGCTGGTGGCGGCGCTGAAAAAGGAGCCGGACGCGGACATCCAGACCGCGTGAGCGCCCGCGGCGGCGGTTCCTGGCGGTTCTTTCTTGTTTGCTGCCGGGTTTTGTTTACGGGGAGCTCCTTTTTTTTGGAGGGAGACGCCGGCGGCCGTACAATAGCCGTACAAGCCTGAAGCCTCCAGCAACACCGGCCCTCACTAATCCACCGCCCCCAACCCCCAAAACCCAATCCCCCCCCAGCATGCTGGAGTCCATTTCTGAGGTGGTTGACCTGGTGGACGCCACCCTGCTGGGGCAGCCGCAGGTGGGTCGAAGGTCAAAGTTTGACTTTGTGGCTTACAAGTCGAGTTTTGGGTTGGAGGTTGAAAGGGGGCCGCTCACGCCCCCTGCTCAGAAGGTTTTCAGTGTTTGGGTTTACAACGGGAGACCCATGGACGCCCTCGCACCCAACTTGCGCACGTGGACGCAGAGGCAAAAACCCGACAGCCCCACCCCGCCCCAACTCACACCCTCAACCCCAACCCCCACCCACCCACCCTCCAACCCCACCCCAACCCCCACCCCTAAACCCCCCAACCCCACCCCCCAAAGGTGGAGGCCGCGTTTGACGGGCTGCGCCACGTGCTGAAGCAGGCGGAGCGGCGGCGGGAAGCGCGCGCCAAGCGGCTGCTGCAGGTGCGCGGCAGGCGGCGCCGCCCGCACGCACCCTCTGGCGCGCGCCCCTCGCGCGCACCCCTCGTGCGCACCTCTACGTGCGCACCCTGCCAACCACCAGCCCTCCCCCCCACCCCCCCGGGGGGGAAAACCTCCCAAACCACACAACCCCAAGCACAACCACAACCACAAACCCCCTCCCAACATCCAAAACCCCAAACCCTAAACCCTAAACCCTAAACCCCAAACCCTAAACCCTAAACCCCAGGAGGACTTTGACGAGGAGGAGGCGGAGGCGCTGCGGGAGGAGAACGAGTGCGAGGACGAACTGGTGGACCAGGTGGGGGGGGTTAGTCAGCCTGAAAAGGGGGGGTTAGTCAGCCTGAAAAGGGGGGGTTAGTCAGCCTGAAGCAGGGGGGGTCGGCCAGCGAAAAAGGGGGCGGACGGGCCAGCAAAGGGGTTTCGGGTCTGGCGGTCGCGCCGTCCCTCGGTTGCGACTGACGAGCCGGCAGTCCCCGCGAGGCAGCTGGCCGTTCGCACCAATCCCGCCCGTCCCCCCCCAAACGCGCACAAACATAAACCCCACAAACCTGAACCTCTCCCCCCCCCAAACAAAGGTCACCACCGCCCTGCCCCCCACCAAACGCGCACAAGTATCTCCCCACCAAACCTGAACCTCCCCCCCCCAAACAAAGGTCACCACCGCCGTGGGCACCTTCCTGAAGCGCTTTGGCGACGCCGTCCTGCCCTACGTGGAGGGCCTCATGCCCCACATTGCGCCGCTGCTTGATAAGGTGGGGGCTTGCGTGCTTTTGGGGGGAAGGGTGTGGGTGTGTGTGTGGGGGGGGGAGAAGGTGCTTTGGGAGGCATTGGTTTGGGGCGAGTGAGTGTCTATGAGGGGGGGTTGGTGGGGTTGTGGTTTTTCGCAGGATGGGACTCGTTGAAAAACCACAATCCTCCCCAAGACAACAAGCACACACAAAGACACCCCCCAAACCCTCCTTCAAGCCCCACCCGACCCCGCAACCCTCTCCCCCCAAAGGCCCGCAGTAACCACCCCCACCCCGCCACCCCAGCACAACCCCCCAACACCCACACCCGCACACCCAACCCAAACCAATCCCCCAAAGGCCCGCACCGACGAGGAGCGCCGCATCGCCCTTTGCGTTGTGGACGACCTGCTGGAGCACTCTCCCGCGGGGTGCGCCAAGTACGCGCCACAGGTGAGGGTGGGGGGGGGTCAAACGCCCAACAGAAGCGATCAATTTCATGCTGTTGGGGGGGTGCGCCCCCCTTTTGGGGTGGGGAAAGGGGCTGCGAGGGGACGAAGCGATCCGCGGTGAGGCCGTTGGGCGCCAAATCTGTGCAACCCCCTTAATCCCGCACTCCCCTAGTCCCCCACTCCCCACTCCCCGCAAAACCCCAACCCCAACCCCCCAAAACAACCCCCCCCCCAAGGTGCTGCCCGTGCTGCTGGAGGCCTGCGCCGCATCCCACGCCGACCTCCGGCAGTGCGCCGCCTACGGCGTGGGCGTGGTGGCGGCGCGCGCGCCGGAGGTGCTGCGGCCGCACGCGGGGGCGGCGCTGGCGCGGCTGCTGGCGATCGTGCAGCACCCGGTGGGGATTTTTGGGGCTTTGGGAGAGGGGGCCTTTCGGGACTCGGGGGGTGGAACCCTAAACCCTGTCGGATTGAAACTTGCCTTTGCCACTTGTGCCGCGGCCTTCGTTGCAGACCCGGGCTTGGGTCGTGCTCTGGGTTTGGGGGCCCCTCGCTAGCTTAGTCTCCTCACTCACAACCTCACGCACTCACACGCTCACTCCCTCACCCGCCCCCCAAAACAAACACCCTCCTTCCCCCCCAAGAATGCGCGCGACGACGACAACGAGATGGCCACCGACAACGCCATCTCATCGCTCGGCGCGCTGCTGCAGCACCACGCGGCCGCGCTCGACGGCGACGCCGTCGCCGCCGCGTGGGTGGGGGCGCTGCCCGTCAAGGGGGATGCCGTGGAGGCGGTGCGCGCGCACGCGCAGCTGGTGGCGCTGCTGGAGGTGGGGGGGGGGGGCGGGGGGCGGCCCTTCCTACACTGGGCCTGGTTTCGGATTCGGTTTTGGTTCGTTTCAGGGGGGGCGACGTCGTCAGGGCCGGGGGTGCGGTTTTGTTGGGGGTCGCGCCGGGGCGGTTTCAAGCCGTTTGAATGGGGCTGCGGGTCAGGGCGGGGAGCCAATCGGCGCGCGCCCTTTTGCATCCGGGGCCGGCCCGCGTGAGGGACACCTAGGGCTTGAACCAAGCACGCGGGCCGGGCCCAGATACAGACGGGCCCCCCAACGGCTCGGGTCGCATTCTTGGCGCCAAGTTAGGCGGCGCCGCCAGCAGCGCCCGCGCGCGCGGCCGCAACGCCCCCGAGCCTCCAGTTCGCCGCGCCTGCACCCTCCACCCCCCCCCCCCCCCCCCACCGCGCCTGCATGCTCCCACAAACCGCCACCCCCACCCCCCCCCCACCGCCCACCGCCCACCCGCCCCCCCCAGGCCCAGGATGCGCGCGTGCTGGGTGCCGGCGGCAAGCACATCCCACACCTCGTGTCAGTCATGACGCAGGTGAGGGCGCCGCGCACGGCCCGCGTGCTCGCGGGCCCCCCTCGCGCCGGCTCATCGCCAGCTGGCTTTGGGGGCTTTTGCCGTGGCTTGGGGTTTTTGCTGCCCTGGTCGTGCCCTGACCCCCCCTGCCCCCGCACGCCGCCATCCTTTCGCACCCGAGCCGCGGCGCCGCCCAAACCGCCGTAACTTCCCCCGTAACCGCCCCGGACCCCCCAAAAAAAACCTCCGAAACCCCCCCAGGTCCTGGGCCGCGGCAGCGACCTCGTCGACGGCGACACCGGCCCCCGCATGGCCAAGCTGCTGTCCGCGCTGCGCGCCACCCCCCAGTACGCGCCGCTCTTCGACGCCGCCGCCGCCGCGCTGAGCGAGAAGCAGCGCGCCAACCTGGCGGCGCACCTCGAGGGGCGCGCGGGGGCGGCGCAGTGAGGGGGGGCCCCCGCTCGCGGCGCGGCGGCAACGGCGGCGCGGCGGCCGCGGCTGCGGCTGCAGCGCTTCCCCCCTTCCTCCACCCGCCCGGCCGCCGCCGGCGCGGCGGCGGCGGCCGGTTGGCCGGCGAAACCGAGCGTGAAGCAACGAGTGCGCGGGGCGGCGGCGGCGGCGCAGCCGTGCGGGCGGCGTGCGGCGCGCGCTTGGCCAAACGCCGGCGCGCCCTTGCGCTGCATGCAGCCCCCTTCCCCCCGCCAGGCTAGTCGACTGGCCTCCGGCCTCCAATCCCACCCCGCGTCACTATTTAGGCCTCTCTCCCCCTGCCCCCCCTCTCTCCCCCCGCTACACCATCGCCCGCGTGTGCTGATTTGTGCCGGCGGCTCGCCCCGCCTTTCCCTGCTCTCGCTGCCGCCGGCCGCGCCTCTCTGGGGCTGTAATGCGCCTCACTTGGAACCAATGCAGGGGGCAGCAATGCAGGGGGCGCCAATGTGTCCCTGTAGCTGCCCGAGTTCAAGGATCCCAGGTACTCAGTCGGGCTCTGCTGCACAGCCATGCGAGCGAGGGACAAGCGAGGGACCCCAGCAGCTGTTACAACCCACAGGCCAGGTCCAGCTCCGGCCCCCCCGCGCGCCAGCCCAGCATCCAAGGAGTGGGCCAGCCTCGGCCGCCCTCGCCGCTCCAGCAGCGCGCGCCCCAGCCCATGATGGTGTGCCGCAGACCGCACCCAAGGGGGGGGGGGTGTTTGGGGATGGGCGCGCAGTCAGCATTTGGAGAGTGACCGGACTTGCAAGCAAGCACATGTGTGCCAGTGTGCGCAGCCACCTGACCCAACCCAACCCAACCCAACCCAAGTCCCCGG
>BDRX01000047.1:246923-339987 GCA_003203535.1 Raphidocelis subcapitata | reverse complement strand
GGGGGGGGGGGGGGGGGGGGGGGGGGGGGGGGGGCAGGCTTTTTCCTCGCTTCTCTGCGGCCGCTTTCCCTAGGCTCATCGATTGGATTCGGGGGCGCGGCCCGCCCGCCACGCCTGCCGTGGAGCCGACCCCATTACCCCGCGCCCCTCCCCCAAACCCTCGCGCCCCGCCCCTCCCCCGCTCCCAACAGCCTGGGCATAATAATGTGGGAGTGCCTCACGCAGCAGGTGAGGCTGAGGCTTGTCCCTGGAGATGCTAACGTTTGGCGCGCGCCAGTCGCCGCGAGCCGTTCCCTCGCTTTCAGCAGAGCCGGCAGGCCGCGCCGCGCGAGCCGCTTCTCCCCTTTGAACAGAGTTGGCAGGCCGCCTCTTGCATGAGCCAGAGCCCGGCCCCCCGAAACTGCCCCCTCCCCAAAACCGCCGCCCGCAAATTCCGCCCCCCTCCCAAAACCGCTCCCTCCCCGCCACCCCCAAACCAACCCCCGCCCAAAAACCGAACCCCCCGAAACCCCCAGCACCCCTGGGCGCAGCACGCCCACTACCTGGCCATTATGTACGCAGTGGCACAGTGCGACGAGCGGCCGACGTGGCCAAAGTGAGCTTTTTAGTCATTTTTGCTTCAAAAGGGGGAGCTCATTCGCAGGAAGTTGGGCTCATTTGCTTTTTGGGTGGCCTTTGCAGCCCCCGACACAGCGCACACACCCCACACCCGCAAACCCCAATCCAAAGGCACAAACCAGCCCTCAAAACAACGATACACCCCCCAACAAATCAGGGACTGCCGCGTGCCGCCCGCCGTGCGCAAGCTGGTGGCGTCCTGCTGGCGCCGCAACCCCCGCGAGCGCCCCTCCAGCGGCGACCTGCTCAAGCGGCTCGAGGTGCTGCTGAAGCAGCTGCCGCGGGAGCCGCCGCCCGGCTGATTCGGCGGCTGAGTCAGCGGCCGCTGAGTCCGTCGGCGGCTGGAGGCGCTGCCGAAGCAGCTGCCGCCCGGCTGAGTCGGCTGCTGAGTCGGCAGCCGGCCCGCGCGCGCGAGCGGCTTGGCGCGTTTGCGGACGCCGCCGCCGCCGTCGAGGCCCGCCGCCGCCGCCGCCGCCGCCGGGGCGCCGCGGCGGCGCCGCGCGCGGCTGGCGGGCCGGCGCCGCCGCCGGCCGCCGTCAGCGAGCTGCGCGGCGCGGCGCGGCTCAGCGGCGCCCGCTGCGTCTCGCAGCGGCCCGCCGGTGCCGGCGCCGAGCCGCGCCTCTTCAGTTAACCCCCCCCTCCCGCCGGTGCTGCAGTGCCGAGGCAGGCGCTGCCTGTAGCGGGCGCCGCCCGCAGCTGGCGCCGCCAGGCGCCGTTCTCTCAGGCTGGCAAGGCGCGCGGGGCGGGCGCGGGCGCGCCCGCCCTGCCCCGCCCCGCGCATCCCTCTGGGGCCGGCCCTTTGCCGCGCCCCCTCTTTTTTCGATCCCCTTCCGACTTCGGCTGCCTACTTTTTGCGCCCCCGCCGCCGCTGAACCTCGGGCTGCTTCCGCGCACTCACGCACCCGCACGCGTTGGTGCCGCGCACTTTGAATGAATCAAACAGGCGGAGCGGAGGAGGGGGGGCAACCCCTCTGCTTCCCCACTTACACACCAGTCACCCCACACGCACCCCTACTTTTCTCCGCTGCCTCGCCGCCGCCGCCGCTGCCGCCGCGCCGCGCCGCTTCTCGGCTCGCCGCGCGTGCGCGCGCGCTCGGCGGCGCGTCTGCCGTTTGCAAATTCCGCTTGGGGGAACCTTTGGGGGAAATTGCCACTCGAGGCGAAGCCGTGGCCCGCGCCCGGCGCGCGCCCGCGCCCGCCGCGCTCGCGTTCGCGTTCGCGTGCCGCCGCGCGCGCGCCGGCCTTGCTGGCCGCCCTCGCTCGCCGTCTCCTGATTCGTGTCTGTTGCGGATTCCGTCTGCCGCCGCCGGCGCGCGCCCGGCGCCGTCCCGGTGAAGCGCACCGTACCGCTCGGCCCGCCCGCCGCCGGCGCCGCCGCCGCCGGGCGCTGCGAAAGCCCTGCCCCAGGCCCCCGCCCGCGCCGCCGCCAGCGCCTCCCGGGAGCCGCGCCGCCATTGCGGGGCCAGCGTTGTCTGTGTTGGTTGTGCGAGGGGCTCGGTCGCGCGCTGTTAATTGCACGGTGCATCTGCCTGTGGCGAGGGGATTCAGATGGGTTTTGCAGGGGCGGCGGGCCTTGGATCGGGAGTGAGGGGAGTTGAACCTGCTGCGGGGTTGACGCTGGTGGCAAGCAGGTTCCTGGCGGCCTGGCGTTTGTTTACAGCAGGGGGGGTCTGCCACAGAACGGCGGGGAGGCGGGGAGGCAGGGAGGCAGGGAGGCAGGGAGGCAGGGAGGCAGGGAGGCAGGGAGGCAGGGAGGCAGGGAGGCAGGGAGGCACGTTACCAAGGCCGGGTCAAGTGCCCTGCCACATGTGTCATGCCACATGATCCAAACGGGTGGGGGCCGCACGACAGCAGCGCCGAATGCGCTAGGCGTAGCGCTACGCGAGTGGCAGTGGTGGCGGGCGGGCGCCGCTCAGCCGCGGCGCGTCGGCTGCCATCGACGCTTTGGGAGGCGGCCGGCCTGCTCTACGAGAGGGGCCGGCACGGCACGGCCCCGGCGCCGCGGCCCCGCGGGCGCGGGCAGCGGCGCCGGCCGGGGCCGGCCGGGGCTCGCCCGGGCGCTTGCGGCCGCGAGGGGGGCGCGGGGCGAAAGCGCGGCGGGGGGGGGGGGCGAGGCTCAAGCCGTCAAGCGAGGAACTGGATGCGCACGGTGATGCGCACGGGGCCGGTCGCGCTGGTTGGGTAACCCCCGGGCCGCCCTACCAGCTGGCCACCAGGCATGTACGGCGTCTCTGTGGCGCCGGCGACCCGGCCGAGCACGCTGCACAGCACGGCCTCGGGTTTCGATGACGTGAGCCCAAAGCTTTGGGCCGCGGTCTCGTACGGCTGCTGCGGCCCCATGCCAAAGGAGGAAACGTAGGCTGAGTAGGCTGAGGTGACGGGCGGGCGGGCGCTGAGGGGACTGCATTCGGCCGTCAGCTTGACGCAGGCCGCGAACGAGGCGGCGCCCGGCGGGCCGCGCGCCGAAATGACGGCGTCGACGGCGGAGGGGCCAAAGCCCGACTTGGCGCCGAACCGCAGGTGGCCGCGCCACACCAGCCCGCCCGAAACCAGCGGCATCTGCCCTAGCGGCGGCGGCGGCACGCCCCGGCCCTCGCCCATCGCCGCCACCTGCTCTCCGGTCAGCTCCCAAACAATCTCCGCGGCGCCCTCGCCGGCGGGGGCCGGGGGGCGGGCCAGCAGCTGGCAGCCCCGGGGGCACCTCGCAGCGGCGAGAAGGCCGGCCCGCAGCTCGCGCGGCGCCGCGCCGGCCGCCGCGGTCGCGTGCAGCTTCGCGGCCGTCACGTGGCGCGTCACCCACTCGCTGCTCTGCGCGGCGGTCGCCGAGTAAAGGGAGTGCAGGCCCGGCAGCCGGATGCACTCCACGAGAGCTGCCTCGTCGCGCTCCGAGGCGCGCGCGCCGTTGGCGGAGAGCCACGCCGCGGCCGTGTAAAACGCCATCTCCTCGCTCGATGCGGCGGTGCGCGGATCGGTCAGCAGCGCCCGCAGCGCGCCAAACGGCAGCGCGCGCAGCGTGGCGGCCCTGTCCTTGTTGCGCCAAATTGAGTCGAGGCAGCTGTCGAAGCGAGCCAGGACGGCGTCAGCCACTCGGGCCATCAGCGGCGCGAGCGTGGGGCTGCGCGTCCGCACGGGCGGCAGCGAGGCGAGGGCGAGGATGGACTGCCACTCCAGGGCCGGTGCGGCGGCGAGCGCGGCGGCGGCCGCCGCCTCGGGGCCGGTGGCGCCGAGCTGGTCTGCCAGAGCCATGACCTGGAGCAGCGTTTGGTTAGAGTTTGGCGGGTTGAGGTTGATGATGTGGGATGTTTTAGGCGTGCTGAGGTTGGGGATGACACCAGAGGCGTGGGCCAGTGGATGGGGCCCAGCGGTGCGGCGGGATCGAGCCCCGAGGCGCAGCAAAAGCGGGGCTCTGCCCGGCGCGCGCCCGTCCCCCCCCAAAGCCGCGCACCTGGAGCATCGTGGCCTGCGCCACGCCGCTGAGCAGCTTCCCCGGTTCCCTGGCCGCGTGGTAGATCATGCGCAGGACCAGCTCCGCCGCCTCCAGTTCGCCCTCGCTGCCCAGGAGAATGTCCAGGGCTCCATCCTTGGTCTGCGGTGATTGTTGTTTAGCATTAGTAACACTGTTTGCGCGTGCGTTTGCGGCCGCGGCAACGCACGTGCGTCGCGCGTGAGGGGCGGATTGCGGTGCTGCTGCCCAGAGCCCTGCCCTTGCACCGCCCCCTCACCTTCCAGGCTTTGCCCAGGGCCGCGCGCGCCCACGTGCTGCCTTGCGCCAGCACGATGCGGTGGGCCGGCAGCTCCCGCAGCGCTGGCGAGCCGCAGAGGCGGCGGCGCTGCAGCGGCCGCTCTTCGCCGGGCCCCTGCTCGCTGCCGGCGTCGGCATCGGCGGTGGGCGGTGCGCCGGTGCCTTCCAGAACGAAGCGCACGGTCACATCCGCGAACTCGGTGCTGCCGAACCAGCGCGAGAGGTCGCCAGCCACGACCACGGCCATGGCGGAGCTACACAGATCCCGCTGGGGTCCACCGGGCCGGGCCGCTTGCTGGGCCGACGCGGCTGAATGGGCGAGGAAGAGCGCGAACCTGAAGCAGCTAAAGCACAGGGATGGAATGCGCGCAGCTATCGACCGCGCCTGGCTCCAGCGCGCCGCCGTAACCGGGCGCGGCGTCACCGGCGGCGGCGGCGGCCCTACCGGCCGACTCCCGGTGGGCCCGCAAACCCCCACCGTGAAGCAGAAACGTCAGAGTTTTACACGTTTGCACCATCGCCGGGCCTGCCTTGCATGCCAGGCCCTGGGCCCCGCCGCCACGCGGCGGGCGGGACAAAACACCGCTCACACGCCGCCGCCGGCGGCCCGCCCGCGGCGGCGCGGCGGGCGGTCCCTCGCAGACAGCAAAGCGGCCGCCTCAAATGTCCACATCCAGGCCCCGCTCTTGGGTCTGCTTCATGCGCTCGAGGCTCTGCTGCTGCGCCTCACCGAGGCTGACGCCGCCGAAGAGCACCTCGTTGGTGGCCTGGCCCTTGCTGCGGGGTTTGGGGTGGCGTTTGGTTTTTGGGGGGAAGGGAGGCAGGCAGGGGTTTCGTCCGCGTGTTGGTTGGCCCCCCATCGCCGCAGCTTTTGAGCTGCCCAATGCCCAACGGCTGCGGCGGACCAGCCCCAATCTGCACACTGCAACAAGGAATGCACCCCGCAGCATCAAGGCGCGCGGCGACGCAAATGCGCCAAAGGTGCAGGGGCTCACCGGGTGTATTCCAGTCCTGCCTGATCCAGGCCGGGGCAAGGGCGGTACGCCTTGATCGGCCACCAGCGAAAGCCGGGCACCGCCCCGAGGCCGCCGATGATGCGGCCCTCGCCGTCGCAGCCGGAGGGCTTTTTGGAGAGGTCCATGCCGCAGGTCTTGCAGGCGCTGGCGGCGGCCGCGGGCTGCGCAGCGTTTGGGGTTGGGGGCGGGCGCCGGGTTGCGCGAGGCGGTGGCACTGCCGCCCGTCGCGCCGCTGGGCGGGCGCTCGCTCGCGGTGGCGTGCAACGCATGCGGCAGCGCTGTCGTCGCGCAGTGCGCTGCGCTGGTGCGGCGCTGCGGTGCGGCACCGCGCCGCGCCGTCCTCACCTCCTGCTGCCCGCCGCTGGCGCGCACGCGCAGCGCCGTGCGCCGCGGGGCGGTCGTGCGCAGGCAGCTGGATCCGCTGGTGCTGCAGTGCCGTCCGGAGGCCGCGCGCATGCTGATTGGGGCCTGCATTGTGCGGTCGGGGAGCGTGACGGGGCCCCGCGGTCTCAGAGCTTCGGCTGACGGGCTCAAAGCGACTTTCTAATGCAATTGGCAAGCCTCGCGGGCTCCATGGGGCGCGCGGGACGGGGGCGTCCTCCCCGCTGCCGATGGATCAGCTCTCCTCCCAGTTCGATTCGGTTCAGCCGAATTCGAGCTGAAGTCAGCACGGTTGTTCAAGCACCACCGGCCGGACAGGCTGCGTGCGCGGCCCGCCCGGCCGGCACGCCGCCGTTAGTTGACCGCTGCTGACCGCGGACGCCCCGCAGCACGCCCCCTCCACACATGCACGCAAATGGGCGTTTACAGATGCTCGCTGTTCCAAGGGTGCCGCAACGGACGGCATTCAGCACGAAAGGACCACGGGGCGGTACACACTGCATGCAGGAGGCAAGTGGCAGGATCGAAACTCAAAGCCTCTCGTTTGCAGACGAGTCGGTAGTCACTTAGTCAGCAAAGCATCCCCCCGGCTGGTGCGCAGCCGGCCTGCCGTAGAGCCAAAGTGACCGCCAAGGGGTTGAGCAAAAGCACCCAAAGCCATGGACTGATGCCGCTGCGCCAGATGCAAACCATCATAAGCCCAATACCGACGAACCGCCCAAGGCCGCCCCCCCCACAGGCGGGGGGCAGCGAGGAACAGATGAAGGGCAGTTGAAGCGCAAGACAAGGGCTCAAAAGCCCGGCCCATTCAGAGGGAGAGCATCAGGAGTTGCGAACCGACAGGTGGCGCTGCGCCCGCGGGGTTTGGCCCGCAGGGCTGGCCCGCGCCTGCCCGAATTCGCACCGCGACAGGCCTCGTAGGACGCGCGCCGCCGCCGCCGCCGCCGCCGCCGCCGCCGCCGCCGCCGCCGCCGCCGCCGCCGCCGCCGCCGCGATCGGCCGCGCAGGCGCCCGTCCGGCCGCCGCCGCCGCCGCCGCCCGGCCCGCCCCGGCCGCGGGCCGGGCCGGCCGCCGCGCCTCCGGCGCTCACGCGGCGTGCGCCACCGCGGGCGCGCCCCGGCTGAAGACGTTTGCCGCCAGCCAAAGGGCGCTCGCCTTTGGCGCGCGCTCGAGAGAGGGGCTGGAGTAGTCGACGTGGACGATACCAAACTTTGTATTGAACCTGCAGGGGGCCGTTTTAGGCAATGGCTAAGCAAAAACGGCCAGAGCAGCGGCCAGAGCAAGAGCCAGAGCAGCAGCGGAGCAACAGCCAAGCAACGACCCAAGCAGCGGCCAGCGCAGAACAGAGCAGAGCCCTGAAGGGCGGGGCGCTCACCCCTCTGTCCACTCCCAGGCGTCCATAAAGGACCAAGCCGACCAGCCGATGACCCTCGCGCCGCCGCGCGCGGCGCGGCACACCTCGTTAAGGTACGACTGCGGCGGCGGCGGCGCAGGGGGCGGGGTTGGGGTCGGGTTTGTTTGGTTTTGGGGGGCGGGGTGACGAGGCTTCGGTGGCTGAATTGTCGGTGCCTCGGCGGTTGTCGCCCGGCCCCGCCTCCACTGCACACGCGCGTCGCGCGCGCGTCGACGGCGGCGGCGAGCAGCGCAGCGCGGGGGCTGTCTGCGCCTGTAGCGGACGTGGCGCAGCAACGGGACCACTCAGAGCCCGCCCCGCCGCGCCGCCAAGCCCCGCCCGTGGTCAAACAGTCCCCCAAAAAGGCCCAACTGCGGGGCCGGTTCAAACCCACCCGGTAGTAATCCGTCCTGAATGCGTCCTTCAGCGCCGCCGCCCCCTGCAGCTTATTCTCCCCGGGCGCCATGACGCCGCTGCTGCTGATGAACAGCTGCGCGTTTTGGTTTGGTGGGTGGGGGTCGGAGTTGGGTCGATGGGTTTCCAGTTTTTTTGAGGGGTCTGGAGGGGAGGCTTGTGAAGGTTCCAGTGTCGCCTTAGGTGCAAAGCAGCTCCGCGGCCGATTGCCGCCTCCCCCCCTCAACCCCCAAATTCGACCTTCCACCCCCATCGGCCACACGCCAAGCGGGCCAGCTGCCTCTTCCGTTTCGTGTCAACCGCAGCAAAAAAAGAAAGGGAGGCGGTACAGCCCGCACCTGGGGGTCCCCGTACCGCATCTGGAGGTAAGCCAGCGCCCTGCCCTGCCCCCAAGGCGCGACGTCCAGCCAAGCCAGCCCGCTCGCCGCGCCGACGGCGCTGCCGTTGACCGGGCTGACTTTTGACTCCCGCCACGCGCCTGGCTTGCCCGCGTCGCCCGCGGACACGAATCGGGCCGTGAAGCAGTTTGCCGCCACAAAATCGAGGCTGCCGCGGAGGGAGGCGGCCTCTGACGGCGTGAAGGGCGGCAGCGCGTCGCCCTTTGCGGCGCGGAGGGAGGCGGGGTAGTCGCCTTTAAAGATCGGGTCCAGGAACCAGCCCACCTGCGGGGTTGGGAGGTTTGGGGGTTTGGGGGTTGAGGGGTTTGGGGTTTTGGGGGATTTGAGGTTTAGGGGGTTGAGGGTTTTGGGGTGTGTGGGGGGTTGGGGATTTGGGGTCGAAACCCAAACAATTTCCAGGGCAGGAGTTGACTAAGGAAGGCACCGAGGCAAACAAGAGGCAAAGTCCCTTGCACCCCGCCCCCCCCCCGCCCAACACCAAAACACCCCCAAAACACGCACGTCCGCGTCCAGCTTGTTTTGCGCCGCCGCCGCGTCCTCTTCGGACCCCGAAGCCGGCTCCGCCCACGTCACCAGCGTCGAGAAGCTGAGGGCGCCATTTTGGGCTGCCCGGTACTTGGAGTTGTAGGCGGCCGCCGCGGCGGCGTGGGCGAGCAGAACGTGCTTGCCGCACGCGAAGCGGCCGGCCTCGCCGTTGGCGACGCCGGGGGCCCAGATGCCGCTGCCTGTTTTTTGGTTGCATGGGGGAGGGGGCGGTTTTGGGGTGGTTGGGCTGTTGGAGGCAGTGGGGGCGCTGTTGGTGTGTGGCCGCGCAGAGCAACTACTGGCGACCGGGCGGGGCCGGCACTACAAGCGCAAAAGCCGAGGAGGCAACATGGCGCAAAAACATACTCTAATCAGCAAGCGGCTGCTCGCTCGGCTGGCGAAAGGGCGCGCACCGCACCGCACCGCACTGCACCGCACCGCACCGTACTGCTGGTTGCAAAACACGGCGGGCTCGATGAAGGTTAGCCACGTCTTGACCCGGTCCCCGAAAAGGCGGAAGGCGGTGTCAGCGAAGTGCACAAAGTCCGGGACGATCCTTTTTCGGCGCGCGGCGGGAAGGCAGGGTTTGGCGGGCGCATTTTTGGTGGTGTCTTGGGCGTGTGCCTGCGGACGGAAATACACTCGGGTCGCCTAGGTGCTTCAGTTTGGGGGCAGCGCCCCTCGGCGGTTGCGGGCGGGGCGCAAGCTGGGCGCGAGCGTTGCCGCTCATTTGCAGGCACGCGCCCGGGGCCGGCCGGTCAAAGCCGGTCAAAGCCCCGGTCAAACTCACTTTGGGCTGAGGAAGCCGTCGTAGTCATCCTGCAGCGACTGCGGCAGGTCCCCTGGGAGGTGGCGGCGTTGGTTGGCGTCTTAAGATGGGCCCGCCTGCTCTCTCTTGCAACCTCTCAAGCAAGGCAAGGGCCCAGGGCGCCGAAAAACGAAGAGCCTGGCACAAAGCCTCACCTCAAAACGGCTCAATCCACAGCCTCGCGAGCAACACAGCACGGGCAGCCAACACAACGCCCAAACAGGAGGTCGAGTTTGCGCGGGGGAGGGCACTCACACTGGTAAAGCACGACCAGGGGCTGAATGCCGGCGGCCAGCAGCTCGTCGATCAAAGATGAGTAATAGGCGGCGGCGGCCGCGTCGGGGGCCGAGCCGCTCTTCGCGCCCGGCAGCAGGCGGGCCCAGGAGATGGAAAACCGAAAGTGCTTCATCTGCGGGGGAGTTTGTTGTTTTGTTCCGGGGTGGGGAAGGGGGCGGTTTATTCCCGCAAACGGCCGCCGCTGGCGGACGTGGAACGCGCCGGGACGGGGCCAGGAAGGCAGGCCGCCGTGAAGAGGAGGGTCCTGAAGGGCTGCCGAGCCACCTGCACCGTGGGCTGCCGCACCGGCTGGGCGCCTCTTCCACAGCGCCAGTCAGACCAGCAAGTCAACACAGAACAGCAAAGCAAGCCAGCGGCCGAGGCGCACAAAACAAACGCCCCCTCCCAACACCTTGAGCTGCCGCATGAGCTGGACGTCCCCTTTGTAGCGCCGCACAAAGTCCGCCGCGACCTTGGCGTTGGAGCCGTCTGCGATTTTGGAGGGGCTGGCCGCGGAGAACGTGTCCCAAATGGTGGGCGCGCGGCCTTGCGCGCTGCCCTCGGTTTGGTAGGACCCGACGCCGGCGCCAAACGCGATGCGCGAGAGCACGTCCGGCGTGCACTGGTCGGGCGCGCCCGCGGGCTCGGCTTGCGCCGAGGCGGCCGCGGCGGCGACGAGGAGCGCGGCGAGCAGCGGGGCGAGCGCGGCCATCCCGGCGCGCCGGCGGGGTCGCGGCGTGCGTGGCACTGGTCGGGCGCGCCGGCGCAGTCGCGGCGTGCGTGGGGTGTCGGACACCGCCCGCCCGCTGCCGCGGGGCTCGCTTGCCCGGGCGCGCTGGGCGCAACGGAACGAGCGTCCCAGCCGCTAGCGATTCGTGCTCGTGAGCTTGTGCGGGGTGCGTGGGGGCGTGGAGTGGACCTCGCAGCTGAGAGAGAGAGAGTGCGCAGCCTCCCGCGAGCACCGAGGGCGCGTTGAAATCGGCAGGACCAAGGATTCGTCGTCCCATTGTTCGCGGGTGTCACCCGTGCCGCAGCGCCTGGCGGTCTGCCGCCAGCTCCCGCCTGGCCCCCGCCACCGCCTGATCCGCCCCGATCCGCGGCCCCCGGCAGCGGAT
Source organism: Raphidocelis subcapitata (assembly GCA_003203535.1). Lineage (NCBI taxonomy): Eukaryota > Viridiplantae > Chlorophyta > Chlorophyceae > Sphaeropleales > Selenastraceae > Raphidocelis > Raphidocelis subcapitata. The sequence continues at coordinate 329,301 of BDRX01000047.1, read as the reverse complement.
CCCGGCAGCGGCTGCTTCTAGCCCGGATCCCGGCAGCGGCAGCGGCTGCTTCTAACCCCACCACCCTGAATGTCGACCCTCCCTCCACTGGGCACCGGCCGCGGCCGCCGCCAGGCGGCGCCGCGCCGGCCCAGCTAGCCACCCCCCTAGCGCGGCGCCCTCGGGACCCACCCCAAGCGGCCCGAGCCCCCAGCGCACTTTGGCCAGCGTCGATCAAGAATGGGGCAGGTTACACAACGGCAGTGCTGTCAGCCGGGCCGCGCGCGCCCCCGCCAGCTGGCGGGCGGGGCGCGCGCCCGGTGGTTGTGCGGGGCGCGAGGGTGCGGCGCGGCGCGGCGCGGCGCGCGGCGCGGCCACCCGAAAATTGCCCCTGGTGGGCGGGCAGCGGAGGGGCGTGCCGGGCGGGCGGGCGGGCGGGCGGGCGGGCGCGGGGAGCACGCACACACGCACGCACGCACGCACGCACGCACGCACGCACGCACGCACGCACGCACGCACGCAGACGGACCGGACCAAATTCTGTGGTAAAGGGACGCGGCACAACGAACAGTGCTGTTGTGTGGCATGGAGCGGACGGAGCCGCGCGGCCCTCACCGCGGCCCAAAATAAGGGGCCTCCCTCGGCGCCTGCCACCGCGGCGGCGGGATGCGCCGGCCGAAGAGCTGCTCCTCCGCGCGCTGCTGCCCGCTGCTGGGGTGGCCGGCGCCGCCGCGGGGCCGGGAGAGGCCCCACGAGCCTGGCGGGGGTGAGGAGCGGGCGGGGCGGGTGTTTGGCTGGGTGCCGGCCGATGCAATTGGGTCATGCGAGCGCAGCGTGGTGCGCCGCCGCCCCACCCGCGCGCGCCCCTCACCCAGGAAGCGCTTGCCGCGGCGCGTCCGCCGGTCGTGCTGGGCGCACGACCCGAAACCGCCCGCCGCCGTGCCGTCTGCGGCTGCAACTGATGGGAAGGCCCGCCCTGTTGCTGCTGCTGCTGCTGCGGCTGCTGCTGCTGCGGCTGCCTGCGCTGGCGCGCCGCCACTGCTGCTGCTGCACGCTTGCGCCACCCGCGGCGCCCCCGCCGCCCCCGCCGCTGCCGACGTGCTAAAGAGCTCGCGCGCTGCTTGCAGCAGACTTTCCGGCACCAATGGGATCGGCATTGCCACCCGGCAGGCCGCAGAGAGCAGCATCCCGCCTGGAGACGAGCGAGGATTGATCTGGGTTTGCGTGCGAAGCCGTGAGCGTTGCAAGCCGCTGAGGAGCGCGTTTAGAGCGCTGCCGCGATCTTCAACTGAACCTCAGCCCAGCCCGCGGGTCTCTTGAACCTGGCGGCCGCCCGGCGGTGGGGGCAACAGCAACTTGCTGGAGCAAGCCGCTGCGCGCCGCTGCTCGCAGAGTCGCAGGACCCCCTCGGCGCTTGGAGCTTGCAGCGGAGTCCAGCGCGGCCGGGATGGTTGCCGCTCAATCGCAAGAAAAAGGCCGAGCGCAGCGTTCGGTCCCAGTTGGCCTGGGCCGTTGTGGCTGTGCAGAGCGGGCCAAGCCCACAGAGTTGGCAGGGGGCGCTTGTTTTGTGTGCATATGCAAGGTCGGTGGTTTAGAAGGAGCACTTGTCGACATGCGAAAGCCCCAAGCCGAGTGCGCATGCGGTCTGCCACTGCCGCCGGGGCCGCGCAGGGGCAACCGCCGAGGGGCGAGGGGGGGCCTGGCGGTCTGTACTCTGTGTCATGCCCGCGCGGCAGCGAGGGATCGATGCGCCCTGGCTCGTCCGGGGAGGGGCACGCGGTGGCTGTTGGCCCGCGCTGCGGCCGCCGCCCCGGGCTTGGTGCAAGAGGGTCGCCCTAGCACGGCGACGAGGCGGGGCGGCGCCGGCGCCTCCCGCGCCGCTCGCACCCGATCGGGATGGCACATTGGCGGCCAGCTATCGGAAGCGACGGCGCAGCGCTACGAAACCGGCCTGGAAAAGGGCGCTGCCCGCCGGGCTCCAGCTCGACGGCCAGAAGGACCCGCGCCGCCCCGTGTCGCGCCCTTCTCAAAAGCCTAGGCTTCAGTTTTGGGCACCGGGGGGGTATACCAAGCCTCGGGGCGGCTGGACGGGACTCTGCAGCTCAACACCCGCAGTTAGCTCGCTCCGGTGCTCCAGCCAGCTGCATCGCATCAGGATGGAGCTCGCAGGTGCGAAACGCTTTCGATGCGCGCGGCAGGGGGTTTGCGGGAGCGCCAGCAGGGACGGACCCTTTGCAGTCGGGCGCTGCCCCTGGCAGCGCTGGCCCGCGGGGCGCCCGCGTCGCCGGCACATCTGGACGGGGCCGCCCGGCTCCCTACTTTCCAGCCGGCTCCGGGCTGCGCGGGCGGCGCGTCGCCAGGATCGGGACCGCCTGGATCAACGCGAGCAACGGGAGCCCGCCTGCCCGCCCTGAACCGCCCCCCAATCCCGCCGCCCGCGCTACAGCCATGCACATGAAGCCGCTCGACGTTGAGCCCACCAACAGCGGCGTGTCCTCGGGCACCGCCGCCGCGACCGGGGGAGCGGCGGCCGTGACGCCGGGCGCGACGAGCGGGCGCGCGTACGCGCGCCAGTGGCTCTACAGCCTGGTCATGTTCCCGTCCTACTTCACGCCCTGCCACGGCTGCACGCTGGGCAACCGCACGCCCAAGCGCGAGCAGCTGCTGACGCTGTTCGACACGCAGTCCGCGGGCAGCGTCTACTGCAGCCACTGCCCGGAGTTCAAGACCCGCGGCCCCTGGCTGCTGCAGGTGCGCGCATGGGCCCGCATGCGCGCGCGCGCGCATGCATGCCTCCCCCGCGTGCGCGCAACCCAGCAGCCGCGGCCCGCCGCCCCCGCCGCCGCGCGCCGCAGTCCGGGCGCACCATCGCTCGCGCCCCCCCGCCCTCCGCGCCCCCCCCCCCCCCCCCCCCCCCCCCCCCCCCCCCCCCCCCCCCCCCCCCCCCCCCCCCCCCCCCCCCCCCCCCCCCCCAGGTCCGCCGCTCCGCGTTCAAGGACGTGGTCAAGGCCAGCGACATCGCGCGCTTTGGCTGCGACATCGGCGGCATCCAGCAGTACACCCTCAACGGCTCCAAGGTCCTGTACCTCGCCCGCGAGGCCGCGCCGGACCGCAAGGCCACGCCGACCGCCGCCGCGCCCGCGACGTGCGCCGTCGACGGGCGCGCGATGATGGACAAGAGCAGCCAGTACTGCAGCCTCAAGTGCAAGATGCACGGGGAGGACCCAGAGTTCAACGAGTGGCTGGACGCCCAGGACCCCTCGGTCAAGGAGGCGGCCTACGCCGCCGTGAGCGCGCCCCCGCGCCCCACCGCCGCGTGCAAGCGCGCCGCGCCCAACGGCTGCCCCTACAGCTACGGCTCCGCCGCGGCGAGCAGCGGCAGCGCGTCGCCGGCGAGCAGCGGCGGTAGCGGCGGCGCGGCGGCCGCGGCGGGCGGCGGCGCGGCGAGCGGCTCGAGCGCGCGCTCGCGCAAGGCTCCGCGCAACGGCGCCACCGAGGCCGCCAGCCCCGGGAGCGCCGCGGCCGCGGCCGCCAAGCCGCCCGCGAAGCTGCCCGCGCCGCTGACGCTCAAGGGCGCCGCCAAGCCCGCCGCCGCGCTGGCCCGCGCCGCGAGCGCGCCCGCCGCGCCCGGCGCGCGCGCCGCGGCGAGCGCGGCGCAGCACAGCGCGTTCATCGCGGCCGCGACCGACGGCCCCGTGCTCGGCGGCGACTGGCTGGGCGCGTGCCCGCTTGAGCACGCGCTCTCCTGCAGCGCCGAGTGGCCCTCGGGCCTCTCCGTCGACGCCGCGGGCGCCGCCGCCTGGAGCGGCGCGCCCTGCGACGCCGCCGACCACCTCGCCGCCGCCGATTGGTGGCTGGCCGGCGGCGGCGACGCCGCCGGCGCCGGCGCGGCGGCCGGCGGCGGCTCCGGCGCGGCCTCGACCGCGACCGCCTGCGCCGGCGCGGCGCCGCACTGCTGCAGCGGCGGCGCCGCCGCGGCGGGCGACGACGACGACCACGGCGCGCTGCTGGTGGAGTGGCCCGCCGGCGGCGCGCCGCTCGCGTCTGGCGAGACGGAGCTCCTGCCCTACGGCGCGGCGTCGCCGGCGAGCGACTGCGCCGTCGAGGCGTCGGCGCTGCTGTGGTGACGCGCGGGGGCGCCCCCCTTTTCGACGCGGCGGCGGCGGCGGCCCTCTGGCCGCCGCCCGGCGCGCGCGCCGGCGCCCGTCTGCATCGGGCGCCGGCGGCGGCCCCGCAGCTTACTCCCTGCTGTCTGTGCTTTGAAAAGAAAACCCCCTTCTGCCCGCATTGCCCCAGCCGCGCAAGATAAGACGATGGAAGAGACCCCCGCGAGGTGATTCGAGACGAGACATGGCGACACAGCACTTGCGAGAACGGCGGCGGCGGCGAGCACGCTCCCACCCCTGCGCCCCGCGCCCGCCGCGCCATGGCGCGCGGCGGGCCGCTGCGGGGCGCGGGGCACAGCGCGCGGCCGCCGCCCGCCCGAGGCCGGACCGCGCAGAGAGGCGGCGGCCGGGCGCGTTTGTTTCTCGGCGCGGGGCGCGGCCCGCCGCGCGGGGCCCCCGGGCGCCGGAGCCATTGCGCCCGCGCCCGGCCCGCGCGGCGTCCCGCGCCGCGCCCGCGTTTAGGTTTTTTGAAGGGGGATTTTAACAAAGACGCCAGCGCGTCGGCGCCGGCTGCCGGCCGCCGCTGGCCCTCGACTAAGGCGGCGGCGGCGGCGGCCCTGGGGGCCGCCGCGCCGCCCCGCGCCCCCTTTTGCTCGCCGCGTGTTTTGGTTCCAGAAACTTGATGATTCATGCCCCAGCGCCCCGCGGGAGCGGCGCCGCCGCACGGGGGCATTGCGCCCCCGGCGGCGGCGCCCCTGGGCGCGCGCCGGCCCCCCCGCCCCGCCGGCCCCGGCGCGGACCCTGGTCGCGCCGCCCCTCCCCCCCGGCAACCCCTCCCTTATGGCGCACCTACCCCCCCTCCTCCCTCGAGAGCGCTCTGCCCCATTTGCACCCACCGAACCGGCGATACCGGCCCACCAATTTTCAGGCGCCCGCGCGGCGCGGCCGGTGGCGGCCGCGCCGCCGGCGCGCGGTGGCGGAGAAGACAATGACCCAACCTGTCAGCCCACATGGATGGTTCGCACGCCGCACTGCACCTTGCTCCCTCCCCCCCGCGCGTGCGCGCGCGGCGCGCGTGCAACCGCCCCGCCCCATGCGGCGGCGGCTTGCCGCGCCCGCCCGCCGCGGGGCGGTGCCCCACAGCCGCCGCCGCCGCCGCCTCTTCCGCGGCCGCGCGCCGCCTAGCGGCCCCCCCGCGCCCTCTACCCGGCCCCCGCCGCTCGGAATTCCGGCGGCGGGCCGCGGGCGGCGGGGCGCGGGGCCCGGCCGGCGCGCCACCGGCCCCTGGCGGCGGCGGCTCGCGGCCCCGCACGGGCGCCCCCGAGCCCGCCCGTTCAGCCCTCTCCCGAATCCGGCCGTGCGCGCGGGCGCAAGTACTCAGCAGGCGGCCCCGTCCCCCCACCAGTGGCGCCGCCTCGCCCCTCTCTGTACACCCCCCCGCGCGCCGGCCTGCACCCCTTGAACCCCGGGCGGCCCGAGCGCGGCTCGCCACATGAGGCGCTGCCCCAAACCCCTCCCCGGCGGCGTTTTGTGTGTGCTCGCGCGCACGGCGCGCACGGCGCGCGCGGACGCGCGCGCGCGGCCCGACGGCGGGCGCCCGCCCGCTCCCCTAAACCCCTGCCTCCCGCGCCTCCCGCGCGGCGGCGAGGGCAGGCGCCCCCGCGGCCCGCGCGCGCGCGCCTCGCGCCGCCAGCTGCCTCCCGCGTGCCCCCCCCTCTCCCCACGATGGCGGATCCGTCCCGTGCAGCCGTTTTGAGCTCACGACCCCCTTTGCGTGTTCTTCGGGCGGGCCGCCGGCCCCGCGCTCTTTGCGCGCGGCCGGCCGGCGCCCCTTTCGGCATGCTTTCTTGGACATGCCGGCCCTTGGCGCCGTTCTGTTTCGACGTTCTGCGAGCCCCTGCCTGCGCTCGGCCCCCGCCCCCGCGCTCTACGGGGCGCGCGCGCGCGCACGCACGCATCCCTTGGGGCGGGTTGCTTTGAAAAAGCCTTCGCTTGCCTTACTACCTATAGGGGGCGCGGCCCCGGGCCTGGGCGGGGGGCGGCCCCGGCAGGCCCAGGGGCCGCAGCAGCCACAACCGCGAGCGCGCACCACCCGGCACACAGCATCGAAATTTTGGGGGCGAGCGCGCGCGCCGCCGGGCGACGGCGGCGGCGACGGAGCGGGCGGCGGTGTCAAATGCCCCGTCCGCTCCGGCCCCTGGCGCGCGCGGGGCCGGGGCCGCGCCCGTCCTTTCGGGGCGCAGGCCCCCGCCCCGCGCCGCCGCATCCCTCTACCCTCCCTGCCCCTCCGAAGAGGCGAGCGAGTCGTCCACTTCCCCCCCACCCTCCCGAGAGAGACCGAGAGAGCAAAGGCCCGCGGCGGGCGCGCGCGCGTGCGCGATGCAAGGCCCCGCCGGCGGCGGCGGCGGCGGCGGCCCCTCGCCGGGCGCCCCTCGCCGGCCGCTGCCGGGGGGACGGCACCCCCCCCTCCCGCCTTTGGCCGCGGGGGGCTGCGGTCCCGACGGGCCCCGCACACCAACAGCGCGCGCGCCCGCCCGCGGGCCGTTTTGAATGTGCGTTGCGTGTGCGCGCACAGCGCGTGCGCGCACAGCACCCATCTTTGGCCGGGTTTGGCCTGGTCAGCCAACCCTTGCTTGCCCCACCGCCGGTGCCCCGACCTGCCGCTTCCCAACCCAAAAAAAACGCAAACCACCAGAGCTCCGTCCGCTCCATGCCACACAACAGCACTGTTCGTTGTGCCGCGTCCCTTTACCACAGAACTTGGTCCGGTCCGTCTGCGTGCGTGCGTGCGTGCGTGCTCCCCGCGCCCGCCCGCCCGCCCGGCACGCCCCTCCGCTGCCCGCCCACCAGGGCCAATTTTCGGGTGGCCGCGCCGCGCGCCGCGCCGCGCCGCACCCTCGCGCCCCGCACAACCACCGGGCGCGCGCCCCGCCCGCCAGCTGGGGGGGCGCTGAAGTCGCGCGGCCCGGCTGACAGCACTGCCGTTGTGTAACCTGCCCCATTCTTGATCGACGCTGGCCAAAGTGCGCTGGGGGCTCGGGCTGTTTGGGTGGGTCCCGAGGGCGCCTGTGTCGCGGCTGATGAAGGGTTTGACCAGCAGAGCTTGCTGCAAGGCCGAAACAACGGGGCCTCGAGTGCCTGGCACTGAGTGGTGCAAGGACAGATTTGGGGTGATCCAGCAGCAGGGGCCGATTTGGGCTCGTTCTCAGCAGGGGGGTCACGCAGGCAGGGGGCTTGTGCGTGCCAGCTCCCCACTGCCGGCGCGCAAGACGACTCTGGATGCTCCCAACAGCTTGGATTGGCGGTGCGCGTGCCCTCCGCGCGCCCCTGCTGCGCGTGCTCCCGTGTGCACGAATTTGTCTTGGCGGCTGCGCGTGGGGCCGGTCAACGGGGCGGCGCGCTTACAGCCCGGCCGCGGCCGCGTGATCGATTGCAGACAGTTATTGGGGGTAAAACCAGCCGTACGATGCGTCTGTCCAGGCGTCTAGCCGCGTGAACAATGCTCCCGCAGGGCCGCTCCAGGGCCCGCTGGCAGCCGGCGCGCCCCAGGGACCTCCAGGAGGTGGTGCACGCAAAATGCCTGCAGCTGGAAGACCTTGAGCGGGAGGGGGAGCGGCTGATGGCCCGCCTCGCCGCGCTGCAGCTCGCCGTGCGGTGCTCGCTCGAAGTGGGCCAACCCGCCGGCGCGCGTGACGCGGCCCAAACCGGGCCCGCGGCCGCTTCCGCCGCCGCGGATGCGGCCGGCGAGGCGTTGCCGTGCCTGATGGGGCTGGCTGGGGACGGCTGGGGCGGCGGCGGCCGCGCGCCCGCCTTTGCGGCTGGCGCCTGGCTGGCCGGGGACGCCGAGGGGCCGCCGCCCTCGCCGGGGGCGTCTTCCGCGCTCGCCACGCCCACGCTGCCCTCCTGCTCAGACAGCAGCGGCAGTGGCGCCGCCGCCGCCAGCGGCGCGAGCAGCGGGCTCGGCAGCGATGCAGGCGGCGGCGCCTGGGGCGCCTCTGGCGCACCGGCCCTCTCAGCAGCAGCCACAGCCGCGGCAGCAGCGGCGGCGGCGGCGGCGGCGGCTCGGGCTTGGCGGCTGGATGCTGCAGTGCAGATGAGTTGCTGGCGGGCCTGCCAATCGTGGCGGAAGGGAGCCTGCTGGGCCTTTCCTGGTGAGTCGCGCCTTTCCAGCCTCACGCGCGGCCACATGCGATCCACGGGATCCCAAACATGCGCTCGCATGCGTGTCCCGACATGCACATGCATGGATGGATCCGGGGTAATGGCTTCATGCATCCGGCCGTCCCACCTGCATGCAAACCTGTGGCTTTGCCGTACATGCAGCACCAACCGGCTCCCCCAATCCCCCATGCCCGCGCGCCCCGCAGCGTTGCCCCAGAAGAGGCCGCCGCCTTCCGGCGCATGACCCCCGCCGAACTCAAAACGCGGTGGCGCGGCCTGATAGCTCAGGCCGTGCCGCCGGTCACGGCAGAGCTGACGGCCCACCAAGCCGCCCCGCGCGGCGATCGCGGCAACGGCGAGATAGCGGCCATCGGCGCCGCCGCGCGCGGCGCGGCGCTGCGCGACGTGGGCGCCCGCATGCAGAGGCTCCTGAAGCTCACCGCCGCGCTCAACATGGATGCGTACTGCCACTTCATCGCGACGCGCGCGGACGGAGAGGAGCCGGCGTGCGCGGTGACGGAGGCGCGGCTGCCGACCTGGTGGGTGCACGGCCGGCGCGCTGCTGCTGCTGCTGCTGCTGCGGCTGCTGCTGCTGCTGCTGCTGCTGCTGCTGCTGCTGCTGCTGCTGCTGCTGCCGCTGCTGCTGCTGCTGCTGCTGCCGCTGCTGCGCGCGCGCTACGGCGTCCACGCGCTGGGCTCATCTGGCGACGGCAACGCAGCGGTGTGCATGCGCATGCGCATGCTCTCGCCCCCTTCCCCTGGCCGCGCAGCCCATGCGCGCATGGGGGCCGGTCGAGAGCGTCACCCAACGCGTCACCGCGCACCCGCCGCCCTCCACCAAAAAAAGGCAGCGCGTCGTCGACGGCGTCGGCTACACCCGGCAGCAGGCCCTGCTGTACGTGTCTCTTGCCTCCATCCACGCCGCCCAAGTCGACTCGCTGCGCCGCGAGAGGGCCGGCCTGCTGCGCGCCCTCGGCATCGCCGGGCATCCGTCGCCCGCTTTGGGCCCGCCGCCGGCGGCGGGCGTGGCGGCGGACGTGGCGTGGCGGCGGCTGCCGGCAAATCTGAGGGCGGAAAGGGGCGCGATGCAGCTGGCGGCGCTGGCGATACTGGCGATCCACAGCCCTGAACAGATAGCAAAGGTGCGGGGCTCGCCGGCGGCCGCCCCCGGCTCACCAGCGTGGCCCAGCGGCAGGGGGCGGGGTTTTGCTGGGGACTGTCAAGGGGCGCGCTCGAAATGCTTGGTGCTTTCAACTGATGATGCAGCTCTCCCATGCGCACGTGCATGCACACATGCGCGCACCAGCTCAGGCCCACCAACCGTGGAGCCTGACCCAGGCCACGCACCTCGCGTGAAAGGAAACAACGTTAGGGTCGACCCACCTCCCCCTCATCTGAAACACCCAAACGCCTGCAGGTGCACGTGCTTTCGTACCCTCTGGCACCCCACCTGGAGCACTGCGCCGACGTGCTGAGGCACCTCCTGAAGTTCGAGCCCGAGCGGCTGGCGTGATCTGAGACAGATCCGGCCTGAGATCAGATCACATTTGACCGTGCGGCGCGCCGGACGGCAGGCGCCCTCAAGCCTGCCTCCATCCGGCTCTGCCGCCGCGGATGCGCTTTGGGCCGGGGGGTGCGGCCCTCCGGACGGGCCGCACCCCCAAGCGCCAGGGAACAAGGCGCCGCAGCCCCAAGCTTACGTTGGGCTTTAGGACTACGGTATAAAGGGCTCCGACATGAAACCTAGGGCAAGCGTTTTTTCTCAAAGCAGTCTGGGACTTGATGATAGGGACGCGAGCCTGGAATAAAATCCATCGGTGGCGGCAGGTCAATCAGGCAAATCAGGCCAGGACGCCACCCACACCCCACTGCCCCGCTCAGATACCTTGTGCCATCAGAAGGTGGCACCTATTACTCTCTCAGTTACTGGCGCCCGCGCCCCTTTGGAAAGGGGGTCGGTGCCCTAGGTTTTCGCCTCCCACCAAAGGTGCCACCATATGTGCCGCCGGCGCGCCGCCCCCTTGTGCGCGGCGCGCCCGTGCAGCCCAACACTGCCGCCCCATTTTCCTTCCCCTGAAAAGCAACACCCAGCCCTTTTCCGATTCCCCACGCTCTGTACCTGCTGTCTATGCCCTTCCCCTGGCCGTTTGCCGGTTACACCTGCCATTCCAAGGCCCACCTCTCCCTGCCATTTCAAGGCCCGCTTCGCGCGTTCCTTCCCTTGCCGCATTCCGATTGCGGCGCCCACTGGCCGTGGTGCGCCGCCCCCCTCCTGTGTTTCTCGGGGGCTTTGCCCCCGCCGCCTCTTTACTCCGCGATCGCCGACCTGCTCGCCGCCCGCCTCGGGCAGGCGCGCGCCACGCCGTCGGCTTTGTGATCATCTCAGGCTCCCTCCTTTGAGTTTGCAAGCCGTTTGGACGTGGGGCTTTTGCCCCCGGCGGTTTACTGCGCCTCCTTTTCGATCTATCTCGAGCCACCCAGCAATTGGCACTGCCCACCACCCGGGGAGGTCACCTCCCCCACCACTTGGAGTCGCCTGAAACCGCTCTGCAGCGGTTTTGGGTTCAGACGGGGACGTCTTGTCAAGCCAACCACGTTTATATACACCTGGGATTTTCGATTAGGGGGGCCTTCACCGCCTCACCAGTGCCCACCAAGCCGGCCTGGTGACTCAATCTGTTTTTTAATAGACAAATTCGGGGGCCTTGTGATACCTGGCCTGTGCTCCGTCCCATCTCTACCCCTGCGCCGCCGGCCGCCGGCCGCCGGCCAGGCCCCCTGCCCATTAGACTAGATCATTTGCGTTTACACGGTCGATAGACGCGGTGCCTGCCTCGCCGAGTGGTGCCGCGCTGCATGACATGCCGTGTAAAAACCACGCTCGGGCAAGATGGGTACATGCGCGCTGGGGTTGCGTGCTGCGGCGGACCCGTCGGCGGTCTGCGAGAGCGCGCGCAGCTGGTCCACAGCCGGTCAACGGCCCGCGGGTGCGCACCGACGGCACGGCCCCGGTCGGGCTGCGGGCAGGTGGATTGCAGGCCTGCAGCTCAGGGATGAGCTGGTCTCTCCTTGCACCGCCAGAGGGCGGGCCCGCGGTGCGAGCAATCTCTCGCGGCCGCAGGGCTGCCCCGCAGCTTGGTCGTCTAGCCCCCGCGTTCCGCATCGCATCAAAAAGCGCGTGCGATCGATTGGAGTGCAGCATCAGCCTGATCTCGCGAGCGCCTGGCAGCGCGTCGCGCTTGTGCGGCTCCACCACCAACAGCGGCACTCTCGCAGCGGGATGGCGGCCCTGGCGCAGCGCAGCTCGACCTGCCGGCCGTGCAACGCGCCCAGCTGTGCGAGCCGCAGGCTGGCCGTGCTGTGTCGCGCCGCCAAGCAGGTGCGCGCTGCGCGCGCGCACCGGCCCGCTGCCTGCCTGCTGCGGCGCGGCATGCACCGCCACGGCATGCAGCCTGCGGCGTCCAGGATGGGGACTACCAAGCCGCAATCCTCTCCGTGCCGCCCGTGACCTGGCAACGGCATCCCGCTGCCCCGCGCCCGCTTCCCCCGCAGAAGCAGCAGAAGCAGCAGAAGCAGCAGCCTGCCGCCGGCGCCGCCGCCGCCCCCGCCGCCGCCCCCGCCGCCGCGCCGCCCGCGCAGCCGCCGCAGCCCTCCACCAGCGGCGCCGCCCCCGCCGGCGCGCCGGGCGCCACCCGCGAGTTCCGCGCGTTTGGCAGCAAAGTGATAGAGACGGACAGCAAGTTCACCGGCCCCGAGGACCAGCCAGACTTTTGGGAGGGGGAGAGGTTCGAGGTGGGCGCGGCGGTTTTTTGGTTTTTTGGATCGGCGCTTCAATCGCGCGCCCGCTCCCAACCGCGCGCGCTTGCGCTTGTGATAGCTGCCTTTGCCCGCGGCAGGTCTTGCCGGTGCCGCCGGCCCTTCGGGCCGCGTGCCTTGGGCCAAGCGCCCGCAGCGCACCCCCCCCCCCCCCCCCCCCCCCCCCCCCCCCCCCCCCAACGCCCTGGGCAAAGGGGCTACGAGCGCACCAACTTCTTGCCAGTGTTGGTGGCGCAAACGCGCCCAGCCGACCAGATCACACCCCTTTGACCAGATCACCCCCCCCCCTCAAATAACACCCCCCGTAAGGCCCTGGGCAAGGGCCTGGAGCGCTACTTCCTGCCCGTGCTGGTGGTGCTGGGCATCATCTGCGGCGGCATCGCGGCGCGCAGCTACGAAGAGGGCGCGACCGCCTACCTCAAAACGTGGGAGGGGGGGGGGGAGCTTTCTTTGTGCTGTTTTTGGGGGCTGGGGGTGCTGTTTTCCTTTCGGGGGTGAGGCCTGGGGGTGCTGTTTGTTTGGCGGCGGCTGCTCGGCGGTCCTTGTTGCAGCCTGCGCCTGTGCCAGGGCCGCCGGTTGCGGTTTGCTAGGGCCAGCCGGTCAGCATCACATCCGCGCCGCCCCCTGCCCCCCCAGTCGCCCCTGAAACCCCCCGCCCCCCCCGCCCCCCATCCCCAAACGGCCCCGCCCGCGACAGGCCCTCCTCCCCAGACGATTCGATTACCATCATCGACGCCGCTACGGTGGAGAGCGTGCTCGCGGGCGGCGCGCGCCCCGCCGCCGCGCCGCCGGTCGCCGCAGAGTGATCTGGCCGCCGCCGAGTGATCTGGCCAGCGGCGGCGGCTGCTGCTGCTGCTGGGGGCGGAACCCGCCCGGCGGGCGGCGGCCGTCGGTTTCTGCGGGGACAAACCGGGACCGCGCCGCGGGCGCGTGGCAGAGAGGCAATGGGTGCAGCGGTTTGCGGGAGGTTTCTATTGCATTTTTCGCGCTTGCTTTGTGGCTGCCTTGCATTCCAGGTGTAACTCGCGTCGTTACCCGGCCCCTGCAGTTCCATGCCGATGCATGCCACGGTCTAGTGTGCACTGTCTACCCCCAAACGGCCGCCCCGGGGAGCGCCCTGCCTCTGTCGCCTCGCTGCAGCCTGGGACCGAGCCCCGAGAAAAGCCGCCGGCCGCGTGGGGCGTTGCAGCCGCCAGCCGCATGGGGCCTTGCAGCCGCCAGCCGCATGGGGCCTTGCAGCCGCCGCGCGCGCGCGCGCCCGCCTAGGCGCCCCCCGCGCGCCGCGCCGCCTCCATCGCCTCTGGGCTGGCCGCGCCCAGCATCGCCGCCAGCGCCCTCAGCTGCGCCTCCGCCCGGGCCTCGTGCCGCCGCGCCGCGGCAAACGCCGCCGCGCGCGCCGCGTCCTGCGCCGCCTGCCCGCCGCCGGCGCCGCTGCGGCCGGCCCCGCTGCAGCCGCCGCGGGCGCGCTTGGCGGGCGATGGCGTGGCGCCCTTCTCATCACAGCGGTCCCCCCCGCCGCCGCCGCCGCCGCCGTCCCCGCACTCGCCATCGCTGCAGTCGCCGCGCTGCTTGCGGCCCCGCCGCTCGCCGCCGCCGCCGCTCGGCGGCAGGCTGCCGGCCCCGCCCCCCTCCTCCTCCTCCTTCTGGCGCTGCAGCCTCGCGGCGGCTGCGGCGGCGTCCGCAGCGGCCGCGGCCGCGGCGTGCTCTGGGTGGTCGCGCAGCCACGCGGCGCGTTGGTCTGCTTCGACATAGATCTCAGGCAGCCACACCTGTTGGGTTTCGTTTATGAGCGCGCGCGTGTGTGTTTGCGTGTGCATAGGCGTGTTTGGCATGGGCGTGCAGTTTGGGGTTTTGTTGTGTGCATGCCGGGCTGCAGGCTCGAGCTTGGCGGCGGGACCTGTTGGCAGCACAAACCACCGCGCCCAAGAAGCCTGAAGGGACCCCTCTGAAGGGCCCCCTCTGAAGGGACCCCTCTGAAGGGCCCCCTCTGAAGGGCCCCCTCTGAAGGGCCCCCTCTGAAGGGCCCTCGCTTCCACCTTGGACTTGCGCCCGGGGCGCGACTGGACGTTGAAAATGACTGTGGCGTAGTCTGCCAGCCGGCTCTTCAGGTCGGCCCTGCAGTGCTGCGGGTTTTCATTCGCGGGCAAGCGGCGTCCCGCCGTCGCAAAGGCGGCCGGCGGTGCATGCATGAGTGGCGCATGGCGGCGCACCCCCTGCTCTCGCCGAATGAGATCTGGCGGGTGCCAACGCTATGTCGTAATCCGAGCTTTTACGTCAAGCCATGACTGAGTCACTATCAGTCACTGCTCTGGTCTTCGGTGCTACCAACCTGCACGATGTGTTCCTGAAGCCTCAGGGTGGCGGGGCCGGCGCTGGTGTCGGCGCCCACAACCCACTCGTCAAACGCCTAAGCGTGGGAGGGGGGGGGGCAGGGCGGACGGCAGGTGTCAGGTGGCGGAAACGCGGCGCGCACGCTGCGCGCGCTGGGACAGGGCGCCGGAGCGGTCTCTCTGCGGGCCAGGCTTTGGTGGCGCCGCCGCGTCGGCGCGCGCGGCACGTCCCTGCCCATACCCCCCCGGTCGGCTTCCCAGTTCCCACCCGCAGCGCGTCATCCAGATTGTTGAGCGCGCGCTGGGACACGGGCCTCAGCTCGCGCTCGAGCCAGTGCGCCATCGCGCGATTGGGCGGCGCAGCGACGGCGGGGAGGGGGGGGGGCGCTGGGACAGCTGCTGCTGGCTGGCCGGCGCCTGCGGGGCGGACCGGGAGGACGCAGGTGCGGGGGGGACGGATCGACGTCGGCGGCGCTGCGCCGAGCGCGTCAGGCGGCCGCGGCCGGCGGCGCGGCGTCCCCCAGGCAACGCGCCAGGCGCCCTGTTCGTGCGCCCTCGGCACCGACGGCTGTCTTTTGCCCATCCGCGACCCCTCCAGGACGCACCTCACGCGATGGCTGGCCCCGTAGGCGGGTCGCGGGCAAGATCGCCTTGCAAGCTTCTCAGGCGACCGCTGACAAGCTCGTATGTTGTCCCGTTCGGTTAAGCGGTTCTGGGAATCGCGGATTTGAGTGCTGCGGCGCCGTGTGCTCGGGAAGAGGGATGCGAAGGGGCGCACAGCGTGCGCAGCGCGCCCAGCACGCCGTCAGCTGTGATTTACAGGGCAGTGTCGACCGCTTATTTTTGCAAGCTGGACACCTCCACAATTGGGGGTGCAAGAAGGGCCAGCTGCGCGCGCCGGACCGCGGCCGCCGCCCGCCGCCGCCGCGATGCACCGCAGCCGATGCACCGTAGCCGCGGCGCGCGGCCCCCGCGTGTCTCAGCGGGCGCCGCGCCCGCCGCGGGAGCATAATCGCCCGACGGTCCAGCTCAGTCAACCAGCGATCCAGGCCTGCGGCTTGGAGCTCGAGTAGCCAAGCCTCCGCAGCGCCGCCGAGATCACCGCCAGATCGCGCGGCGCGACGTCCTGCGCGCGCGTGGCGACCGCGGCTGCATATGCGTCGAGCCAGCGCTGGCCGGGGCTGTAGCCCATGGCGGCCACGCCGGAGATGAGCGCCACCAGGTCGATCACATTGCAGCGCCTGCAGACGCATGGGGGGCGGCATGGGGGGCGGGCGGGGCGTCGGCGTTCGCATGGGCGCGGCGCCGGCATGGGGAGAGCGTATGCGGGAGCTGCGGCGAGCATGGGGCCCGGGGTGTAGCATGGTTGCCGGCTTGGGGGCATGCGCAGCGCGGCGCATGCGAGCGCATGCGGGCCCGCCGTGGGGGGCCGCTCACCAGAGCAGCCGCAGCGCGCGCTGCAGCACGGGCGCCATCCACTCTTTATTGGGCTTGACGCCCATCACGCCCAGCGCGGCGATCACGGTCGCGAGGCTGCGGGCCTTGAAAGCGGGCAGCTGCTCGGCGGCTTCCTCCAGCACGCACGCCGTCCAAGTCAGGCCCGGAGACAGCTGCGGCGGGGGGGCAAGGGGGTTGGGCCGGGGCGCGGTGAGGGGAGGGGGGCCGTCGAGGCAGCGGCTGCGTGCATTGCTCCGGTTGCACACGGCAGCGCACACACAGCCGCATCGCAGGCTGTGACGCCGCGTGAGAGAGCTCCTGGCCCAGCGCAGCAGCGGGGCCGGCCCGCCCCCAATTCGCACCTGCAGCCGCGTGACGCCCCACAGCAGCATGGCCAGCTCCCTCTCGTCCATGCGCGGCGCGGCCGCCGCCGCCGCGTCCAGGAACGCGCGAGCCCAGTCCGGCGGCGGCCGGTAGCGGCAGCTGCCCAGCGCAAACGCGGCCTGCGCGAGCTCGGGCGGCGCCCAGGCGCGCAGGCGCGGCGCTGATGCCGCGAGCGCCGCCTCGATGAAAGGCGGGTGCATGAGGGGCCGCGGCAGCTCGGACAGGCACAGCACCGCGAGAAGGCTCTCGGTGCGGCCCAGCTGCAGGCCCGGGCGCCGCTCGGCAGGCGGCGCGTCGGCGCCATGCATGGCCCCCTCGATGCCGTCGCTGCCGCTGCCGCCGCCGTCCCCGCCGGCGACGGCTTGCTGCAGTTCCAGCAGCAGCGGCCCCAGCACCGCCTCCCTGTCAAGGCGCGCCAGCCCCCAGATCGCCGTGACGGCCTCGCGCGCCCCCACATCGCGCCGCGCCAGCGCGCCGCGCAGCGCGGCGGCGAGCTCCGTCAGCCATGCGTCGCTCGGCCGGAACCGCATGCGGCC
The DNA here is from genome assembly GCA_003203535.1 of Raphidocelis subcapitata. NCBI lineage: Eukaryota > Viridiplantae > Chlorophyta > Chlorophyceae > Sphaeropleales > Selenastraceae > Raphidocelis > Raphidocelis subcapitata. The sequence goes on along the minus strand of BDRX01000047.1, from coordinate 312,552 downwards.
CAGCGCCCAGACCAGCGCCGCCGCCTCGCGGGGCGGGAGCGCGGGCAGCGCCGGCCGCAGCGCGGCGGCGGCGGCGGAGAGCCATGGCCCGAAGCCGGGCCAGCGCGTGCCGAGGGCAGCGGCGCCCCAAAGCTGCAGAATGGCGTCGCTCGGGGGGCAGGTCGGCATCAGAGCCTGCGGAGGCGGCGGGAAAGGTGAAGAAAGGTGAACGGGGCAACTCATCACTTGCAGCTTGAAGCCCAAGAAAGAGGCCATGGCCGGCGCCGGGCGGCAACACAGCCTGCCCCAAACCCCCCTGCAGCCGGCCACCCACAGCCGCGCCCCCCCTTCCCCCACCGTGCTGCAGTCCGCCGCCTCCTTCAGCCAGGCCAGCGGCGGCCGGTACCCCAGCCGCCCCAGCGCCCACAGCGCCATCGAAACGTCCCGCGCCCCGGCGCCGCGCCCCGCACGCGCCCACGCGCGGCACCAGAGGCGCATGAAGCCGTCACTGGGCGCCGCGCGCAGGCGCGCGCAGCCCTGAAGCAGCACCGCGAGCCAGCGGGGATCGCAATCCGGCGTGCGGCGCCCCTTTCGCGCGCTGCTGCTGCTGCTGCTGCCACCGCTGCTGCTGCCACCGCTGCTGTTGCCATCTGCTGCTGCTGCTGCTGCTGCTGCTGCTGCTGCTGCTGGTGGTGGTGGTGGTGGTGGTGGTGGTGCTGCTGCTGGTGCTACTGCAGCGGCGGCGGGGGCTCCGGACGCGTCGGCCGCGGGGCCTTTGCCCCCCAGCAGCCGCTGCGCTGCGCCCAGCAGCTGCCGCACCGTCCGCCGCTCGCCCCAGCCCAGCGTGCCCAGCGCGTCCAGGGTGCTCGCCACCTCCCGCAGCCCCATGCCCGGCGCGTGGCGGGCCGCCAGGGCCAGCAAGGGGCCCCTAAGCCCCGCCAGCGCCGCGGCCTCTGCGTCCGCACCGCCGCTGCTGCCGCCGCCGCTGTCGGCCCACTCCGCGGCGGCGGGCAGCCGCCCCCCGTCCCGGCCACGCCTGCGCATCCGCGCGCACGCGCCGGCGAGCGCGGCAACGTGCGCCGCGTCAAAGTCGGCGCCGCTGTTGGCCGCGATTTTGGCCAGCGAGCGCGCGCTGGGCGCTGAAGCGATCGCGCTCGTTAGGAGGCGCGGGTGAAGGGCGCGCCGCCGCGGGCCGTCGCCCGCCGCCGCGTCCCCTGACGGCTGCTGCGGCTGCTGCTGGGCCTGCGGCCGGCCGTCGTCCCGCGCATCCCGCTGGTGCTGCTGCAGGGGGCCGCCGTCCGCGGCCGCGGCGCGGCTCGGGGCCGCGACGGCCGCTGGCGGCGGGCCGGCGCGCGGCGCGCGCACGACGCTGCCGCCCGACGGCGCCCACGGCGCTGCGGCGCGACCGCTGCCGGCCGCCCTGGCCGCAGCCAGGCAGTGCCAGGGCGGCGGCGCCGCGCTCGCGCTCGCGGCCGCCGCCGTGCGCGGCCGCCGCCTGGTGGCGGCAGCGGCGGCGGCGGCGGCGCCGCCGCCGAGCGCCCGTGGGACGGCGGCGCGCCGCGCGGCGCCGCAGGCTGCGAGGAAGGCTTCACGCCTCTGCTCTTGACCCCGGACGCGCTGGCCACCGCTGCGGGAGCAGCCAGGCGCCGCGCAGCGGGAGTGCATTTTGTGGCCCGCCGCTCGAGGTCACCGCGGGGCCCGCGTCAATTCATTCTGCAATTCCAAGGGTCGTGTCATTCGATTAGATTCCCCTCCCAGGGGTGAAGAGCTGTGCGCTGCCGGGGCCGTGCCAGAACGCGCCGCGCCCGATCGCAGACGCGGTGCGGGCTCGCCAAAAGTATGATTGATGATGTGACAGCGATGTGGGGCTCAGTGGGGCTGCGTTGGGGTGAAACCGAAACGCTGGGGCACTTGACACTCGCGGACTCGATGAAAATGCTTCCCGACCTCGCTTTTTTCACGTTCGGAAGAGCTCACCGTTGTCTGCGCACTACATATCACCCGGGACCGCGCCTGGATCGATCAGACTTGATTTGGCCCTGGGCAAATCTCGCCCTGGCAGGATCGACCCGCCCTCGCCCGGGACTCCGGGCTCTGTAGCCGCCGGCATAGGATTCTACGTAACTCAGTCAATGGGCCTGTAGCCCCAGAACCGGGCATGGGGCACCCGCGCGGCGCCGCGGCGGCGTCCGCCGGGGCGCGGCGGGCCGTCGACGGCGGCGCGCCCGCCGCGGCCGCGCCGCCGCGGCGGAGCCCCGCCGCGCCGGCGCCCGAGCAGCCGGCCATGCAGCTGCGGCCCGGCATCTCAAAGGCCTGGGTTTGGTGAGCCGGGAGGGGGCGGCTGGGGCGGGGCGCCCGCGCAGCTGCACACGGGGACGGCCCCCGTGCCCCTTCCAACGGCGGGCGGCGGCCGCTCGGCCCGGCGCCGCGAGGTGGACCGCCCCGCACCGCTTCGGGGCCGCCCCCAGCCGACCGCGCCGCACCCCGCGCCACGGCGCTCTGCCCAGCAAACCGCGCGCCTCCCTCCCCTCCCCTCCCCTCCCCAAAACCCAAAACCCAAAACCCCAAACCCAACCCCCCGCCGCCCCGCCCCGCCAGCGTGGGCGCGGTCAGCTACTGCCTGCTGACGCTGCTGGTGCGGCGCCGGTTCCATGACGCGGACGCCCACCGCGAGTGGCAGCAGCAGGCGAGCGGCGGTTCGGAATTGCTGGGGTTTAGGGGTTGTTGTGCCCCTCAAGGCATGATTAGGATCTTTGGTTTGCGATATTGTTTTGTGGGGGTTGCGCCCCCCTCCCCCCACACCAGCTATCGTTTGCTCCGCCCAACCCCCAACCCCAATCCCCCAGGTTCCCTCCATTTTGTGCGACCGCGCCTTTGCCCCTAAACCCCCCAAAAGTTATCCCGACTCTTCTCGGCTGCCCCCCCAACCCCCCCAACCCCCCACCCAACCCCCCAGGTCCCCTCCACCGTTCACGACCGCGCCTTTGCCCCCAAACCCCCCCCCCCCCCCCCCCCCCCCCCCCCCCACCCCCCCCACACCCCCAACCCCCCAGGTCCCCTCTACCTTTTACGACCGCGCCTTTGCCGTCTTCGCCACCGCCCTCGCCGTCGACGCCCTCAACGCGCTGTTCGAGCTGCGGTCCACCAAACTCGATTTCGCGCTGCTGCCGTGCTTTGTCAAGGGGCTGGCCACCACGACAAATGCGCTCATGCGCGGGGGGAGGGGCGTCGTGGCGCGGGGGGCGACGGGCAGGATGTGAGCCGCCGGCGTTATTTTTTTGGGGGGGGGGGGCTTCGTGGCGTTGTTTGCCTTGTTGCGTTGCTTCGAATTGCGCTGCTCCGCTTTCAACCTCCCCCCCCCGTCTCGATGCTCTCCCACCTTTCACCCCCCTCCCCCCCATTCACCCCATGTTTCACCCCGCCTCTCCCTCTCCCTCCCTCTTAAACCCCAACCCCCTCATCACCCTCCCTCCCTATCCAACCCCCCAGCGTCGTGCTGCAGCGCTACGTGTGCTGGGCGCACACCACCCCCTCCATCCTGCTGCTGCTGCGACTCATGGCCCCGGGCCTGGGCGGCCGCCAGCTGGCGGTCGCGGTGGCGGCCGATGAGATCATGCTGTTGACCGGCGCGGCGGCGGGTTTGACCGCGGGCCGGCTGTCGGGTGGGTGCTACCGGGGGCGCGCGCGCGGGGCGCGCGTGCGGGGCGCGCGTGCGGGGCTCGCGTGCTGCAGGGCGCGCGTGCGGGGGTCGTGTGCGGGGCGCGCGTGTGGGTTGTTGGGTGCGGCAGCGGCGGTGCCGCTAGCCGTTGGGGGCTGCTGTGCAGGCCTTCTCAGGCTCTCGTCCCGTGGTCACGAGGCGCAGCCGCACCCCGCAGACTGCAGACGCGGCACCCCGCAGCTCGCAGCGCAGCACCACAACCCCGCCTCCAAAGCCCTGCCCCGCCCGCCCAAACGCAACCGCCGAAAAACGGACCCCCCGCAGTGGCCCTCGCGGTGGTGTCCCATTTGGCGTGCGTGCCGGTGCTGGTCTACATCCACCGCGCCCTGAGAGAGTGGGTCTTCGGGAGGGGTCTTTTTTTCCTTTTCCCCTGCTGTTTGCTGTTTGCGTTGGGCGGTATTTGTGCTGCTTTGCAGCCGCCGTGTGGGCGCCCCCACACACTCGAGCAACAAACCAAAAATGTACAAACAGAAAAACACGCATAAACGCACCACCGCCCCCGCAGGGCGTCTGGCACCATCGCCGCCAACGCCGCCCGGTTGGCGCCGGCGCTGAGCTACGGCGTCACCATGGCGAGTCACCCGGCGGCCCTGGATTGTTTGGATTTGTGGGGATTTTTTTGCTTTAAGGGGGGGTCCCATAACGCGGGCCCTGGCAACAAACGAGGCCCCTAACGGCCCCCTTCAATGAACCCCTCAACCGCCGCCCCCCACCTGGCCCGCCAACCCTGAAACACCCCACTTACATAAACCGCCAACCCTGAAACACCCCACTTACATAAACCGCCAACCCTGAAACACCCCACTTACGCAAGCGCGCGAAACCGAAACCCGCCCAGGCGATGTGGCTGGCGTTTGGCGCCGTGTGGGACGCAGCGGCGGTGGGGCTGATCCCTCTCGCCACTGAGGAGGCCCTGAACCTGGGATGCGACTTCTGCGCCAAGGCACGGGGGCCTTTTTTTCCTCCTTTCGTGCGCTTTGGTGGTGTGTGTTTCCGCCGGCTGGCTTTGTTGCGGTGGGGCTGATCCCTCTCGCCACGGTGGAGGCCCTGAACCTGGGATGCGACTTCTGCGCCAAGGCACGGGGGCCGTTTTTTTCCTTTTTCTCCCGGCGTGCCAAGGGACAATGAGCTTCGTTTAGGGGCTGCGGCGTTCGCGCCAAGGCACGAAGCGCACCCATCTTTTCTCATTTTGCCCGCTGGTTTGCACGCTTTGGTAGCGTGGCTTTTTTGTTTGTTAAACCCTCGGGCTCTTCAACCCCTTGGGCAAATTCTAAACCCCATCCCCCTAAAAACCCAACCCCCAACCCCCCAAACCCCCAGGTCATATTCAGCAGCGGCCTCATGCTCAGCAGTTTCAAGCGCATCGATACGCGGCGGGAGGGGGTGATGCGGCAGATAGAGGCCGGCAACAGGCGAGGGTTTTTTTGGGGTTTTTTTTTCTTTCGGGGCTGAACGTCCCTCGCCCCCCCAAAACACCCCTCCAACCCCCTGATACCCCCTGAAACATCCAAAAAACTACCCAAACCTCTGGAAACCTCCTGAAACCCCCCCAAACCTCCCAAAGACCCCTCAAAAACCTCCCAAAAACCTCCCAAAAACCTCCCAAAAACCCCCCAAACCTCCCAAAAACCTCCCAAAAACCTCCCAAAAACCTCCCAAAAACCTCCCAAAAACCCCAGGCAAGCACTGGCCGAGGAGTTGCGGGAGGTCGTGGACCAAAAGGGGCGCTTCATGAGCAGCGTGAGCCACGAGCTCAGGACGCCGCTGAACGGCATCATTGGTGGGGGGGGGCTGGCTTTAGTCTTTATTTGGGGGCGGCTTTATTCTTCATTTGGGGGGCTGCTTTTTGGGGGCTCTGTTTCCCCTATTGTGACGTGCAAAGCGCGCGTTTTCGCAACATTTATAGGGGCTGTTGTTGTGCCGTCCGCCTTCACCGCATCTGTGCAGCGATGATTTCCAAAATTCGCAACCACCCCTGCAACCCCTTCCCCCCAGGCATTTCGGAGGGAATGCTCTCTGGGTGCTGCGGCACGCTGCCAGACGTCGTGCGGCGCCAGGTGCGCGGGGAGGGGTTGGGTTAGCGTTTTTGGGGGAGGCGTTTTCGGGGGAGGCGTTTTCGGGGGAGGCGCGGCAACAGCAAGCTCCCCAGACAACCAACGCCCCCTTCGAAAACCCCAAACCCAAAACCGAATAAGACAGGTTTACATAATCCGCACCAGCGGCGCGCGCCTGCTGGCGCTCATCAACGACGTGATGGACGCCGCGGCGCTGCGGCAAGACCGGCTGGTGCTGGCGCGGGCGCGGGTGGCGCTGCGGCCGCTGGCGGGCGACGTGGTCGACCTCACGCGCTCCCTGGTGGGTTTCGTTTTTTGGGGTGGGGGGTTTGGGTCGTTTTCCTGAGGGCGACACGCCCAAAACCGCCCCCATAACCGCTTGAAACCGCCCCAAAACCGCTCTAAAAACCGCCAGGCCGAGCCCGACGTGGCCATCACCAACGCGGTCCCCTCTGACCTCTTTGTCTGCGCCGACGCGGGGCGCCTCGTGCAGGCGCGGGGGTTTGGCGGAGCGGTTTTGGTTTTTTGGGAGGTTTTGTTTTGCGAGAGAGAGAGGGTTTGGTTTTGCGGGAGAGACAGGGTTTGGTTGTGTGGGAGGATTTGGGAGAGCTGCGGAAAACCCCCGAAACCCTAAACCCCAAAACACCACAGAAATTACAAATAACCTTGCAAATAACCCAAAAACCCCAGGTCTTGAACAACCTGCTGTCCAACGCGGCCAAGTTCACCCACCGGGGCACCATCACCGTGGCCGCAAAGTGGGCTCGGAGGGGGTTGAGGTTTTTGGGGGTTGGGGGGTTGGTGGGTTGGGGGTTGGGGGGTTGGGGGGTTGGGGGGGCTTGCGTTTGTGATTAATAAAAGCCACCTACGCGGCAAACGCCCTTCAAAAACCGACATGCAAAGTCCGCCCCACGAAAAACCGCCCCACCTCCCACACCCCCAAACACCCCCCCCCCCCCCCCCCCCCCCAAACACCCCCCCCCCCCCAAAAGGGTACCACAAACCCTTCCCAAAAGCCCGCCCCCCTCACTCCCGCCCCCCCAAACACCCCACCCCCACCCCCCAAAAAGGTACCACGACGCCGAGCGCCGCTGGGTGGCGGTCAGCGTGCGCGACACGGGCATCGGCGTGCCCCACCACAAAATGGCGTCCATGTTCCTGCCATTTGAACAGGCGCGCGCTTGTTTGAATTTGGGTTTGAATTTGGAGTATTTGGGTTTGAAAACCTTTGTCGCTGCCGTCTTGAGATGCTTTCTGCCCTTTTTTTGCAGGCTTTTCCCCTTCGCGGGCGCGCAGCATCCGTCCTTATTCGGCAGCCCGGCCCGCCGTATCCAGAGGGCACGGCTTGCTTTCACCGCCAAAAGCAGCGCCCAAAACACTCCCGCGGAAGAAGGCAAAACCCTAAGACGAAACACAGATGAGTGAAACAAACCAAACCAAACCAAAAACGACACCCCACCCCAGGGCGACGGCTCCATCAGCCGCAAGTACGGCGGCTTTGGGCTGGGCCTCTCCATCGTGCAGGAGTTAGTCAGGGCCCACGGCGGTACGATCTGGGCGACGTCATTGGTCAACAGGGGCAGCTGCTTCACGTTTGTACTGCCGGCGTGGCCCGATGGGGGCGCGCCGCCGCCCGCGCCGGGCGCGCCGCCGGCGGCGCCGGCGGGGGCCGCGGCCGCGCCGCCGCCCGCGCCGCCGCAGCAGCCGCCGGCGGCTCCGCAGCAGCAGGCGGCGGCGGCGCCGCCGCCGCCGCGCCCGCCGCCGCGTCGCGACGGCTCGTCCCGTTCTCTGGGCGGCCGCAGCGTCACCCCCGGTGACGACGCGGGTGACGCGGGTGACGTCATCCCCAGCGAATTCTCTGACGTCCCTTACGACTCCGCCCAGCTGTCCGCCCTCGCATCCACCCGCCCCTTTGTCGCCGCCGCCGCCGCCGCCGCCGCGGCCGCGGCGGCCGCAGCTGCTGCTGCGGCGGGCACGCCGGACGGCGGCGGCGGGGCGGAGGCGGACGCAGCGGCGGTGGCGGCGGCGGCGGCTGCTCCGCGGCCGTCCTACTTCCAGCGGCACGGCGTGCACCAGGTGGGGGCGGTGCAGGCGGCTTGTAGTCGCGGGGGACGCGCGGTGCGTGCTCAAACACCCCTTCACCTCCCCTCCCCCGCTCGGTCCCGGAAACAACAGCTCCCTAAAACCCTCCCCTCCAAAAAAGCTACCTGCCCCCCAAAAACAAAACCTCCGCCCGGCAGATTCTATTAGTCGACGACGACCCCGTCAACCAGACAGTCATGCAGTCGCTGCTGGGGTCCGCGGGCTACGCGCTCTCCTTTGCGGGCAGCGGCGCCGAGGCGCTGGCGGCGCTGGCGGGGGCGGGGGTGTTTCCGGACCTCCTGGTTTTGGATAACATGATGCCAGACATGTCGGGGTGGGTTCGGGCTTTCTTACAAGTTCAACGCGGCTTGCTCGTCTCGTTTGCTTTGTGCTTTTGCTGCCGCTCTGATGTTTTGCCTTCAACCCACGGGCCAAGCCCAACAAACACAACCACATCGCAACGCCAAAAAAACCTCACCCCCTGCAAACACACCCGTCCCCTGCAACCCAAACACAACGCAACACCAGGCTCGAGGTGTGCCGTCGCCTGCGCGCGCTCTACCCCCAGCAGCGGCTGCCCATTGTGATGGTGTCCGCGCGCGTTGAGGAGGAAGCCGTGGTGTCGGGGCTGGACGTGGGCGCGGGTGGGTGGGGATGAAGGGGCCTTTTCGGCCTCGCCGGGGAGGCAAGCACATTTGACGAGCAACTTGGGGCATGTAGGTGCCCTTCTACACTCAAAACAAGCGTGAAGGTAAGAACAGTGAACGACCAAACAAACACCGCAAACAAACCCCAACCCCAGACGACTACATAACCAAGCCCTTCAAGCGCAACGAGTTCCTGGCGCGGATCAGGGCCAAGCTGGAGCAGGCGGCAGAGGCCGATGCCGAGGCCGAGGCGGCCGCCGGCGCGGGCGCGGGCGCAAGCGGCGCGGCGCTGGTGAGCCGCCCACTGGGGGGAACGCCGGGCGCTGGCGCCGCAAACTTTGCACCCCTGTGCGACGCGCCTCTGCCTTTAATTCGCGCCAGCCTTGCACCTGCATGCCGGCCGGGCCTTTAAACCCCCCCTCCTGGCGGCCTGTCCTAAGACCAACCGAAACAGGCGCCCTATTCACTCTATAACCGCTCTCCCCCTTTTGCCCAAACAGAACTCGAGCCAAGCTGCCGTCGCCGCCGCAGCCGCCGCCGCAGCCGCCGGCCCCTCGCCGCCGCCGCCGCCGCTCCCCGCCTCCCTCGGCGGCGGCGGCGGCGCCGCCGCCGCCGCGTCCCCCTCCCCGTCCTCCACCCCCGACGGTCCGAGGCAGCGCGCGCGCAGTCCGAGGCGCGCGCAGCCGGTCGTTCTGTGCGTCGACGACGACGAGGTCAACCAGCTGGTGCTCCAGGGGATGCTGCACTCCCAGGACTACGGGTGAGTCACCGCGTCACCCGGGCGACACTGTGTCACCCGGTGACGCGTGGCGCTGGTTGTGCTGTGTCGCTCGCCGCTTGCTGGTAGCGGGGTCGGCGGATGAGTTGGAACGTGTTGGCGTTGCCGGCAACAACGGCGTGGCGGTGAACCGGCAAGCCCCTCTGCACACGCAAACCCGAATCCAAATCTGCGGCCCAGCGGTTGCATAACAAACCCTAACCAGCCCTAAACCCTTCCCCCGCCCGCCCAAAACGAAACCGCCGCCCGGCAGCTACCTGAAGGCGCGCACCGGCGCTGAGGGGCTCGAGTGCTTTGGGCCCGGCAGGCGGGCGCCGGACCTGGTGCTGGTTGACTCATCGCTGCCGGTGCGGGGGGGGGGGGTTGTGTGGTGTTTATTTATGGGGGGGGAGGGTTTGAGGGCAACGCAGAGCCAGCGCGGCGCCAGCGTGGCACCAAGGCCTCGCCGACGCAGTGCCACCTCAACGCCCAGCACAAATGAAAACTTCAAACGCGCATGAAGGGCCTGGACCTGACGCGCGCAAACACCCACGCAAACACAAACACAAACACAAACACAACCCAAATACAAAGTTCGTAATTCAAATTCAAATGCACCCCCCAGGACATGAAGGGCCTGGACCTGACGCGCGCGCTGAGGGCGCGCCACTCCAAGGGTGCACTGCCCATCATCATCCTCACGGCGAGGTGGGGGCGTGCGTGTGTTTATTCGCTTGTGTGTGTTTGTTACACAATCCCTGCGGCTTAGGGTCGGGTTCTGCGACGGGTCCGCTCGCAGCCGCTTGCGTTGTTCGGTGCCGGGGCGCCGTGCGACGCGGCCACCAACATGTGCAAGCCCAAACCCCTCGCAACAGCGTTGACCGCCCCCCAAAGCAACGAAAACCCACCACCCAAACAAAACATCCGCGGCCCCCCTTCCCACCCCACCCACCCCCCCAAAAAACTAAAAGGCACCACGAGAAGGCAATTGTGGAGGGCCTCGAAAACGGCGCGAACGATTACGTGACCAAACCCTTCCGGCGCAGCGAGCTGATGGCGCGGATCCGGATGCACCTGCGCAGCAACCAGCGCCGCGCGTCCGCCGCCGCCGCCGCCGCCGCCGCCGCCGCCGCCGCGGCGGCGGCCGCGGCCGGCCGGCCCGCGGGCTGGGACGGCGGCGCGCCGTTTGCGGGCGCGGGGGCGTTTGGGGACGGCGCCGGAGGCGCGCTGGCGTTTTTGGAGGCCGGAGGCGGCGGCGGCGGCGGCGGCGGCGGAGAGCAGCTGCTGTTGCCGGGGGATTCGGAGGTGCCCCTGCTGGCGGTGCAGGTGGGCTGCAAGGGGGTTCGGAGTGGGCTGGGGAGGCGGTGGAGTGGGCTGGGGTGGGCGGCAAGGGGGGTAAGGTGCGCTTTGAGGGTGTCTCATTCCTGCCCCACCCCAGCCCACCCCAAAGGCGTTCCGACCCCCACCAACCAACCGCCAACCAAAACCCCAACCAAAACCCCAACCAAAACCCCAACCAACCCCAAACCAACCCCCAACCCACCCAACCCAGTTTGCGGGCCTGGAGGCGGCCGTTGACGCGCTGCCCCCCGCCGCCGCGGTGGCGCTGCTGACCGCCCTCATCGACGCTGCAGACATGCTTGTGGACAAGCACGCGGCGTTCAAGGTGGGGCTTTGGGGGGTTTCAAAGGGCTTCGAGGGCGTTTTTGGAGGGCTTTGGGGGTCTCAAAGCCGGAGGACAAGCACGCCGCGTTCAAGGTGGGGAGGTTGGGGCTTGGGGGGGCTTTGGAGGCGTTTTGGGATTGCTTTTTGGGGCCTCTGCTTTAAAGCGGCTGCGCGTGCGTGCGCCCCACTTGAACACAATACGCAAGGGCCTTTGGCATCGCGCCCCATCATTCGCAACGTCCGAACTCGAAAAACCGACAGGTGGAGGCGAGCGACACCTCAATGGTACTGGCGGCGCCCCAGGGGCTTCAGTACGGCCGTCCCTCCCTCGACGTGCAGCGCCCGCCGCCGCCGCCGGCCGCCGGCGCCGCCTCGGAGGGCGCGGCGGCGGCAGCGGAGGGGGCAGAGGGGGGCCTGGGCGCCGCGGGGAGGCTTTCCGCGGCGGGCGCACCCGGCGGGCAGCTGCCGGGCAGCTTCCAGCCGTACGCGCAGCTGCTGCTGCTGGCAGAGGAGCTGCAGCGGCAGCTTCCCGCCGCCGTCGGCGCGCTGCTGCCGCCGCCGCCGCCCGGCACCGGCGCCGCGCAGGGCCTGGGTCTGAGGGCGGCCCTGCACGTGGGGCCGATCCAGGCGGCCGTCCTGGGCACCCGCCGCCCGCGCCACAGGGTGTTCGGCCCGGCCGTGCACGCCGCGCGCGCCGCGGGCGCGTCCGCGCCGCCGGGCGCGGTCGGCGCGACGCCGGCGGCGGCGGCGGCGCTGAGGGCGATGGGGGTTGGCGAGGTCGCGGGTTCGGGCGCGGCGGCGGCGTGGGCGGCCGCGGCGCCGGCGGGCAGGGCGCCGCGCCGCGCAGCCGACGCGTCCGGCGGCGGCGGCGGCGGCGATGCGTCCGGGGCCCCGCAGCGGCGCTCGTCCGCCGAGGCGGCAGCCGCGCTGCGGCCGGACGCGCTCGCTCTCCTGCCCGCGCCCGGCGGCGACCGCGGCGGCGGCGGCGGCGGCGGTGGCGAGGTGTGCTGCTTCGTCCTGATGCGGGGCTGCGGGCCCGCCCGGGCCGCCAGCGTGCTTGGCCTGCGGCCGCCGTGCGCCGAGGCGGCGCGCGGCGGCGGCGACGGCGCCGCGCCGGCTGCCGAGGCGGGGGCGGGCTCGGCCCTGGCTGCGGCCGCCCTGGCCGCGTGGGGCAGCGGCCCGCCGGCGCAACCGTTGGCGGCGGCCGGGGCTGCTGCTGCTGCGGCAGCGGCGGCCCCTGACGGCGTGGCGGGCGCGCTCGTCGCGCCGCCGTCGGCGGCGGCCGCACCCCCGCCCGCGGCCCCGTGGCCGCCGCTCGAGCCGCTTGCCCCGCCCTCGCCGCCCCGCGCCATCGGCTGGGCCGCCGCCGCCGCCGCCGGCGACGGCTTGGGCTCGCCCCTAGTGGTTGCGGCCAACGGCCTGGGTTCGCCCGAGGCGGGCGCGGCCGGCGGCAGTCCGGAAGGCGGGGCGGCACCCCTGGACGAATGGGAGGCGCTGGATGACTCATCACAGCTGGCGCTCATTCGGGCAGAGCTGGCGGCCCTGCAGCGGCAGCTGCAGGCAGCGCAGGAGGCGCGCGCCGCCGCAAGCGGTGGTGGCGGCGGCGCCCCGGCCAAACGCCGCGCCGTCGACGCGTGGGCCGCGGGGGCCGGCGGCCAGAGGGGCGCCGCCGTCGCCGCCGCCTCGGGCGGTGCCGCAGGCAAGGGACTGCGCGGCATGCTGGCGCGGCGTTCGGCCTCTCAGCGCCACGGCTAAACGGCGCCCGCCGCCGCCGCCGCCGCCGCCGCCGCCGGCGCGGCCGCGCGCGCCATCTGCAGGCCTGCCGCCGCGCCCCAATCTGTTTCCCTTTCCGGGCCCCCCGCTTTCTTTTGCACGCAGCGGCCGCCGCCGGGCCCCCCGACGGCGCCCCCCGACGGCGCGCGCGGGCCGCCCCCTGATTTCTTGCAGCGTTCCTTTGGCGTGGACTGGTCAACACCACAAACCAAACAGCGCTTCCGGGCCTTGCTGCCCCCCTCGCGCGTTTGGAGCAATGCCACCAGGGTTACCCTAAACCCTAAACCCTAAAACCTCCGGGCCTGCTGCCCCCCTCGCGCGTTTGGAGCGGTACCGCCCAACACCCTGGGCGGTGCTGCTCGCTGCAGGCCCGCTTAAAAAAAAAGCGGCCCGGTGGGGCCCTTTTCGCCCCGGCCTTTTCCCTTTCCGCTGTGGCCTTTTTCGCCTCGGCATTTTGCCTTTCGGCCCTTTCCCCTGTCTCCTCCCCGCCGCACGCCCGCCACAGGCACACGCGCCGCTCGCACGCGCGCGCGCCGGCCTCGGGCCAGCACCCCCAACCCATCACCTCCCTCGTATTCCTGTCACCTTTCTGTCACCTTTTTGTCACCTTTTTCGGCTTCCGTATCAAAAAGCTTGGTCAGCCCTTTGGCAAAGCGCTGTTCAGCAGGTCAAGCTAACTGAAGCCAAAAGCCAGGCCGAGGCCCGCTGTAGGTGTAACAATGGATTGGAAGGTCAAAAACCGCCGAACAAATGGAGGTTACAGGGTTGCAAATTTCGGAGATATGAAAAGATGGGATTGTGCGACGCGGGACCAAACCAATGGCTACGAAACCGCAAATCCCCGACTGCGCGCGCACATGCAGGCGCGCCAATGAAAAACCAGGGAAAGGGGGGCGCCAATACGCAACCGGGGAGCGGACGCGCGGGGCACTGACTGAATAGCAACGCCGAAGCAGCCCCTGCATGCGATGCAACTGCGTCGGCTGCGCCACACCGCGCCGCGCCGCGCCGCCGAATCGGCAGATGGCACAAAGTTCAAACGATTTCCGCGGCACATGTGGCAAATGCGCTGGGGGTGTGGAATAGGACTAATGGCGCGCGGGGAGGGCGCGATCGGCACCATGCGGCTGCCAAACCGGTAGCTGGAGGGGCGGCGGCCGCGCGTCGATCAGCGCGGCGGGCCGAAACGCGCGGTGGCTGTCAAGAGCGCTCGGCCGCGCGCGCGCGCAACGCAAATTGCTGGGAGCAGAAAAAGCGGGGCCGGCCGTGGGGAAGGGGGGACGAATGCGGGGGCGCGCGGGGGGCAACGGCCCAAGGGGCGCCCGCTTGCAATGGCAGCCGGAGCCGCGCGGCCGCGGCCACGGCGCCGCTTCCGGGCCGCCGCCGGCCCGGGCGCGTCGAGGGGGGGAGGTGGGGAGGGAGGGGCGCGGCCGGGCCGGCCCCCCAATCAAACCGCGGCCTCGCCGGCCGGCGCGGCCGCCTGGCCGCCGCCGCCGCCGCTGCTCAGCCCGCCGCTGAACCCGCCGCAGCCGCCGTTGCTGCCGCCGCCGCCGCCGCCGCCGCTGCCGCCGCGCGCGCGGCGGCTGAAGAACGCCGGCGGGTCGCCGGAGGCCCCCCCCGCCACCACGAAGCTCCCCCCAAAGGACGAGCCCCCCGCCTCCCCGTCATCGCCGTCTGTGTCCCTCATGCCGGCAAGGCCGGGGTCAACGCATAGGTGCTCGCTCCTGATCCGAGCCAGCAGCAGCTCCCCCGGCGCGCCGCCGCCGGCGCTGCCGGCGCCGCTGGTCGCGCTGCCCGCGGCGCCTCCGCCGCCGCCGGCGCCGCCCGCGCCGGCGCCGGCGGCCGCCGTCGCGGCGGCCTCGGCGACGGCCTGTTTGTACGTGTGCAGGCACGGCGCGTGGAATAGGTGCCCCTCCCACCCCTTTTTCGCGGTCTGGGCGGCCACCAAGATCCAGACCACCGCGAGGAAGGCGATCAGGCACGCCGCGATGGCGCGCAGGGCGTGGAGATCCAGGACGGCGGCCAGGCGGGTGGTTAGGATGGCGAAAACGCCGGTGGGGAAGGTCGCGCCCCACCAGCCGAGGTTGAAGCTGCGGGGTTCGGGGGGGAGGGGTTGTTTTCGGGTAAATTTTGTTAGGTTGCGCCCCACCAGCCGGCGGTTTTTTGGGGGGGAGGGGGAGAGGGCATTTGTTAGGGCGGGTCAGCAGCCGTTTGATTTGAGAGGGGTAAAGAGAGCGGTGATCTGAGAAAAAGGGCGCGCAGAAAACGGAGCAGGGAAGCATTTCCAAAAAACGCCCCCTCCCTAACCCCCAAAGCAAACCCACCGCATGGAGCGCAGGTTGTCCGCTACCGAAGCGATCGCCACCACAAACCACCAGAACGCATAGCTCCACAGCGCGAGCGCCACCGCGAAGCCCGCAGGGGGCAGGAAGGACTCGAGCTGGCGCAGCTCGGTGCCTGTGGGTTTGGATTGGGGTTTTGGCTTTGTTTTGGTGAAGGGCGGCGGGGCGCGGTTTCGGGGCGCGTGCGTGGTTGCGGGCTTGCGGCTGTGTGGCGCACGGCGGTCGGTTTGGGACTGAACCCCAACCCAACCCCAACCTAACCCCAACCTAACCCCAACCTAACCCCAACCTAACCCCCAAAACCTCAAACTGTAGGCATTCAAACCGAGAGAACTCCGTGACGCCAGACCCGGGGCGCACTCACTCTGATCAGGCAGCACGTAGAGCGCGACGTTCGACAGGCCCAGCGCGCCAAACAACAAACCCGAAACTCGAACCCTAACTAAAACGCTGAACAAACACTCACTCTGATCAGGCAGCACATAGAGCGCGACGTTTGACAGCCCCAGCGCGCCAAAGCCGCACATGCTGATGGCGCCGACGGGCAGGAAACTCGAAACCTTGGGTTTGGGGGTTTTGGGGGTTTGGGGGTTGAGGGTTGTCAGGGGGCCGGATTTCTTTTGAGTTGCACGCATCCAGCAGCGAGCAAGGCGCCCTCTCCGTTTTGTTTGTTCGCACGGAGGGTTTCAAACCGCAAGTCAACAAACGGCTTGCCCCTACAAAGCAACAGCCAACCACCCCCTTCCCTAGCTATCCTGCCCCTGGTGTAACACCACAAGCCCGCAACACAACCACGGAAAAAGCGCACCAGCTGCGCCGCGGGCGGGAGGCGGTGCATCATCAGGCGGTGCCAATACACCGTGGTGACGGACTGGGGGCGGTTTCCGGCGGGTTGTTTTATGGCGGTTTGATGGCGGTTCTAGGGTGGGTTTCTTGGTTGCAAGTTGGCATTTCGGTGGTTGTTCGGCGTGATGTTCTGTGCATCTGGTGGAATCAGCAAGGCACAACCCATGCCCGTGCCGCCGTCCAATCCAACCCCAACCCCAACCCCAACCCCAACCCCAACCCCAACCCCAACCCCAACCCCAACCCCAATCGAATCCAATCCAAAAAAAGCACCCACCAACGTCAGAAGCAGGCCGTAGGACCAAAGCATGCTGCCCAGCACAGTCACCGACGCCAGCAGCTGCCGGTGGCTCGAAGGGTCAAACCCGACCATCTCCCGCGCCGCCTGCGCGTGCGCGGACGCAACCACGCCCGCCGCGCCGGCCGCCACGTTGGACGGGACGATCGGCAGGAGCCAGAGGGCCGTCATAGAGCCGGGCGCGTGATGGTGGCGGGTTATGATGTAAAAGGGGAACAGTAGAGAGCTCGCGAGGGTCGCGGGAAGGTTGACATACCAAAGGGCCGCTGCGGTGACCAACACAGAGTGTATGGGGAGCCTTTTGTTTGGGGGGGTGGGGGTGAGGGGTGGGTGGGGGTGGGTGGGGGCGGTTGGGGGTTGAGAGGTCAAGGGTGGAGGGTCAGGCAGGGGGCCCGACCGCGGCGGCAAACCACCCCACCCCAAACCCACAACCCCAAGCCCCGAAACGCCGGCCGCACCTGGGCCCCACCAGCTGCACAAAGCCGTTGGAAATCACCGCAAACGCCATCGGAATAGCTCCAAGGAAGAGCGGCTCCGTTGGGTGCCTTTTGGGGGGGGTGCAGGGGTTGGGGGTGCAGGGGTTGGGGGTGCAGGGGTTGGGGGTGCAGGGGTTGGGGGTGCAGGGGTTGGGGGTGCAGGGGTTGGATTGCGGGTGGGAGCGCGGGTGTGTGTGGGGGGGTGCCCCGAAACAGCGGCTCCGTGGGGTGCCGTTGCGGGTTGGGGAGTGAGGCGGTTTTGAATGCAGGTGGGTGTGTGGGTAGATGGGCGGGTGGCCGAGTTGCGGGCCGGCCGGCGGGTACGGCACTGCCGTCGATCGCGCGCGGCGGCCTGCTGCGCAGCGGTGGCGCGGCCCCCGCCGGCCCATTCAAGGCCGTGCGGGGGCCCCAATGGGCCCTGCCGCGCAACACAGAAGGGCGGGCTCACCTCATCAGCGGCCCGACTGTGTCGCGGAAGACGAGGAGGCGCCCCAGCATGAGCACGGAGAAGCTGCCGGGAAGGTGCGAGGGGGGGTGGGGGGAGGGGGGAGGATTGAGGGACGGGGCGCGTTTTTAGGGGGGTTCAGAAGCCGCCTGGGGGTGCAGCGCAGTGCGGCGCACGCCAGCCCTCCCCCCCAAAGACCCAAGCGACGGCCTTCAAGCCTCCAACCCATTAAACTGCCGCCAAGATCAACACCTGAAAACAAGAGCCACCCCCCCAAAGAACACTCACAACAGGAAGCACAGCACGTTGAGGCACCAGATCGCCAGCGCTATCTCCGCCCGCCCCCTGAAGGGCCAGGGGAACCCCGCCCACGCCAGCGCGAACGCGCCCGTGCCCATGCACACCGTGAACCAGCTCGGGGTGAACTCGCGAAACATCCGCTGGGCGGTTTTTTGGGGGGGGGGGTTGGGGGGATATTGTCGGGGTTTTGTCGGCGGTTTTTATTTCGGAGCGGTTGGGGCGCTGCGCTCTAGGTTGGCTGCTGAGGATTGCGCGTTGGCCAGCGCGCGGGCGGGGCACGTGCCGTGTTGCGCAGGGGGGGCAGCAGCCCGCCGGCGGGCCGCGCCGCCGCTGGTGCGTGCGATGGGACGGGACGAGCCGCAGGGGGCGCGCCCCTACGGCTGCCAACTGCTGCTGCTGCTGCTGCTGCTGCTGCGGGCTGGTGAGGCTGGTGCTGCTGCTGCTGTTTCTGGCGCTGGTGCGCTGGCGGCGGGCGGCGGCGGCGGCGGCGCTTGGGCGGTGAGCTCACGATGTGCCGCCGCGCCAGCGCAGGCTCCGGCACCGGCGCCGCTTTCGGCGATGTGGACGCCATGTTTCTCGTCGGGATCCGGGAGGCTTATGACATATATGCGCGCGCGAGGTTTAGGTGAGATCGCTTTGCTGGCGAAAAGGACCGTGCCCCGCGGCGGGTTCGGTCCGGATGAACAAGAATGTTGCGAAGAACCGCGTACGCCCACGATCCACCCGCTGCTGCGCCCCCCATCCTGCCGCCGCGGGTGCCGCCGCGGGTGACGCCGCGTCGACGGGCCGGCCCGCGCGTGGGAACGAGGCTGCAGGCGTCGCGTTTTACAACCCAGCCGCGACAATGCATCAGACAGAGAACGGCGGAGAGAGAGAGAGAGGGTGGGGGCGGAGACCAAGATAGAGAGGGGGGAGACGCGGCAGGCGTGCGGAGGGGACGCCGGCGCGCAGCGCGCCCCGGCGAAGGTGCTGGCGAAGGCGCCGCGCCGCAAAGCGCGCACTGCCGGAACCAAGAGCAACGCCTCCAAATCGCGTCGACCGCGCCCGCCGCCGCCACAAACAAGAGCCGGCAAGGTCCCAGCCGGCGCCCGCCAGCGCCAACTCACAGCGCCCCGAACAAGGGGGCTGTGGGGGCGCTGTTGGAAGGGCGCCCCCACCCCCAAAACGGCGCTCACAGCACGCCGAAAAAGGGGTTTGTCAGGGCGCTGTTGATCTCTCCCCCCGCCGCCTCGAGCGCCGAGGGGTCGGCGGCCTCGCGGGGCATGAAGAGGGCAGAGCCGTCCGCCTCGCGCTGCGTTTTTGGGGCGTTTTTGGGCAGTTGTTTGTGGTTTTGGGAGGTTGGGCATCGTTAAGCGGGGCATGAAGAGGGCGGAGCCGTCCGCCTCGCGCTGCGTTTTTGGGGCGTTTTCGGGCAGTTTTTTTTGCGGTTTTGGGGGGCTTTCGGGTGTTTCTGTGTTGTGTTGAAGAGGGCAGAGCCGTTCGCCTCGCGCTGCGGGGCGGTTTTGGGGTTGGTTTTTGGCAGTTGAAAGATCCCAAACGCCGCCCAAAAAGCGCAGCCAAAAGTGTGACCCAAAGACAGCAAATGCAATAGAACGCGCAGAGCCACAGAAACAAGGAAAGGGCGGGAAGGGCCCCCCCCACCTTGAAGCCCACCACCTCCAGCGCCTCCACCGCCCCCGGCACCGCCGCCACGCGCGCCTGAAAGGCCGCGCCGCCCAGCGGGATGCGGCGGTACTTTTCCTCCTCGGGGGCGCGCGCCACGTTGGCTGTTGTTTGTTGTTGTTTTGAGGTTGTTTTGAATTTCTGAGGGGTTTTCTCGAACTTGTTTGGTTTTTGCTTTGCGCCAATGGGAATCAAACCCCAACTCAACCCAACCCAACCCAACCCAACCCATCCCAAGTCCCAACTAGCACTTGCAAAGGAAAAAACAAAGCAAATTAGTGCGGCGCGCACCCAGGTACTTGAGCAGCGTGGAGGCCGCCGTTTTGAACTGCTCCTCGCCGCCGGGGGCGCCCTTCTTCATCGACACCAGCACGGGCCGCAGCCTCTCCAGCACTGGGGGGCCGGGAAAGTGGGTTTGGGGGGGATTGGTGCTGGTGGGCGTGTGGGTGAGGCAAGGCGCAGAGGCCGGGAGGGGGCTCTGACAGCAAGGGTGCTTCGCTGGTTGCTGTTTTTTCTATTTCGTGCGGCAGGGGCACCGCCCCAAACCTCCGTAAAAGCACAGAAACCTCTCAACACCCCCTGAAACCCCCAATCCCCTCAAAACCGCCGGAAAAACCTCCCAAAACACCCCAAAACCGCTCACTGCTGACGGGCTTGACGTACTGCGTGCGGCGCGCCACCTCCTGCGCCGCCTTTTGGCGCGCCTTTTCCGCCTCTGCGGCCTGTTTGATTTGGGCGGGTTTTGTCGTGGTTCAGGGTGTGCTTGTGAGGCAGTGCGAGGCGGAGGTCGGTTCGTGTTGGTGGGGGTCTGGGTTGGTGCGCCGCCTTTTGGCGCGCCTTTTCCGCCTCTGCGGCCTGCAATGGTTTTGGTTCAGGTGGGTTTGGTTTAGGCGGTTTGGGGGGGAGGGGGGGAGCTTTCTTTTTTTTGGGGGGGGGGGGTGCTGGGCGGTTGCTGCGGTGCCTCAGAACCTCCAAACCCCTCACCACGCAAAACCCACCAAAACAAAAAAAACGCCCGAAAAACCGCCGCGTGCCTTTTCCTCTTCGGTCAGCTCCTCGGGCAGCCCCAGCCGCCGCCGCCGCTCCCTCCGGTCCTCCTCCAGCTTGGCGCGCAGCTTCTCGCTGCGTTTTTTGTTTGGTATTGCTTTTGTTTGGCTTTGTTGTTTTGTTGTTGGTTTTTGGAGGGTTTGCGGTTGTGGTTGTTGCTGTGGTTGCTTGGCACGCTGCGCGTTTGCTCATCTGGCGTGCTGCAGTTTTGCTCTTTTTTGGTGCGGCGGGAGGTTGGAAGGCACCAGAAAAACCCCAAGGGAACCCCCCACACACAACCACCCCAACCCACCGCGCCGCCGCCTCCTCCCGCCTCTCCCTCTCCCGGTCCTCGGCGATGCGCCGCACCCGCTGCTCCTCCTCCTTCCGCTGCGCCTCCAGAAGCTCCTTGCCGTGCCTTTTTTCGGGGGGGGGGCGATTGATACGTGTGGTTATGGGGGATTCAGGTTATGGGGGATGTGGTAATGGGGGATTCAGGTTATGGGGGATGTGGTTATGGGGGATTCAGGTTATGGGGGATGTGGTTATGGGGGATTCAGGTTATGGGGGATGTGGTAATGGGGGATTCAGGTTACGGGGGATGTGGTTATGGGGGATTCAGGTTACGGGGGATTGCGGGGGGGAGGTTACGGGGTTTGGCAGTGATGAGCGGTTTTGCTACAGCGCCGAAAAAAAAAAAAAAACCGCCGCCCACCGCCAAAACCGGAAAGAACCCGCCGCCCAACGCCGAAAAAAAAAACGGCAAAAAACCGCCGCCGCCCCGCAAACAAAACCGCCCCACCTGATGCGGTTGCGCTCCCTCTCCCGCTCCGCCGCCCGCTCATCCGCCTCGCGCCGCTCCTTGGCGCGCCGCAGCGCCTCCTCCGCGCGCTGCCGCTTCTCCGCCTCGCTGAGCGGCTTTTTGATGGAGGACTGGGGTTTGTTTGGGGGTTGTGTTTGGGCGTTCGGGTCGTTTTTTCTTGTCCTGTTTTGCTTTTGTTGAGGGGTTTGAAAGCCGCGGGGGCGGCTTCAGCCGCTCATTTCAACCCTGGAAAACAACAAATAAAACCTCCCAAAACCACCAAAACAACATCGGAACCTCCCAAAACCACCAAACAACGTCCAAAAGCTGCCCCACCTTTGGCACCAGCAGCGGCTCGTCCAGCCCCTCCTCACCCTCCCGGTCCGCCAGCCACGCCACCGCGCCCTCCACGCCGGCGGCGGCGCCCGCAAAGTGCAGCGCGCGCGCGGCGCGAGCCTCGGGGAAGCCCATTGCTGTGAGCTCGGCGAGGTGGGAGGGATCCACCTCAACAGGCACCTGGAGGTTTTATTTGGGAAGTTTTTTGGGAGGTTTTGGGAGGTTTTTCTTGAAAGGTTTCCGGAGGGTTTTTTTTGAGCTTGTGTTCGGCGGGCTTTTGTTTTCGGGGTTTGTTTTGGAGGGAGGTTGCCGGAGCGCCCAACCAACCAACCAACCAACCAGCCCCAACCAACCAACCCACCCACCCACCCACCCACCCACCCACCCACAAACACAAAAACGGTGCACCCACCATCTCCTCGCCCTCGCCCCCGCCGCCGCCCTCCGCCCCCTCTCCGCCGCCGCCGCCACCGCCGGCCCCCTCTCCGGCCGCCCCCGCCCCCGCCCCCGCAGCTGCCGCCCCGGCGGGGGGAAGCTTCCTCTTTATCCCCAGCAGCTCGGCGTCCGCGGCGGCCTCCTCGGCGGCGTCGGCGCGCGCCGCCGCTATTTGGGCTTCGGTGTCGATGGCGTCGGCCTCGTCGGTCTGTTTTTGTTTATACGTTTGTTTTGAATGCGGTTTAGAGTGCCGTTTTAGGGTGCCGGTGTGCATTGTGCAGCCGCCATTTGGGCTTCGGTGTCGATGTAAGCCGTTTTTGGGTGCCGAGTTGAGCGCGTGGGCGTGCGGAGGGCCCTCTTGCCGTCCTTTACCCCGCTGCAGCACCTTTCACGAACAAAAAGGCCAGGGCCGGTCAAACAGGCCGGTCAAACGAACCGGTCAAACAAGCCGGTCAAAGTCAACGCACCCGGTCAACGAACTCGGCGTGCCCCGTGTGGCGCGAGTGCATCGCCTTCTCCACCTCGCTGCGGCAGACCTTGCCGCAGGCGGTGCACTGCAGGCGGGGCACCTTGCGGGTGGACTCCTCGAATTGGGAGTGCCTTGTTGGGGGGGGCGTTTTTGGGTGGGGGTGGGGGTGCTTGTTAGTGCGCCGTCCCTTTGCGGTGTGCACTGCAGGCGGGGCACCTTGCGGGTGGCCTCCTCCAATTGGGAGTGCCTTTTTGGGGTTTGGGGGTGGGGTTGTGCGCGATTGCGTGAACTGAGTTCTGTCCAAACGGAGCCGCTGCGACAGGAAAGCCAGCTGCGAGCAGAGACACGCCGCTTTGAGGGGGAAAAACGACCACCCAGCTGAGGAAAGCCCGCTGCATGAAAGCCGAGGCCGCCCTGAACGCCGCCCCGATTTGTGATGGAAATTTGTGGTGGAATTGCGCCCCCCTGCAGCATAACAAGTCAAAGCCGCCCACCCCGTTATCTCGTTGTGCTGCCGCGCCTCGTCCACGCCCGCAAACAGCGTGTCGCATTGCTTTTTTGGGGGGGGGGGGAGGGAGGGAGTTGGGGATGGGTCGGGGTTGGGGCGAGGGGCGTGGGGGGCTGGTCGCAGACAGGGGCAGGGCGTACGTGCAACTGCATGCGGCCTGCTGAGGCTGAGGAGCTTTGGAGGCGGCCGCCGCAGCGCCGGCGCCGCCCCCGCCCGGCCGCGTGCGCTGCGCAACCATGCAGCGCGGCGCTGCGCGCGGCCCCTGCCTCGCGGGGCGCGGCGCAGGGCCCCCGCGCACCTTGCACACGAGGCTGGTCGCCATGTTGGCCGTCCCGCACGTCCCCAGGCCGATCGGACCGCTGGATGGCCGCTCGCAGCGGGGCTGGGACGGGTGTCGCAGGTGATGCGCCCCGATCTGTGCGCGAGCAGGCTGGCAGGCGTCGAGAAAGGTTAAAACAACTGCTGCCAGCAACCTACGCTCGATCATTGCGGCCTCCGCGCTCGCAGCAGCTGCGGCGGGTGACCCAGCGCGCGGAACCGAGGTACAACCGGCCCAGCTCGGTCGCAAAGTGTTCGTACGGCGTTCTGGTTCACTCCACGCCGATCCGGGCAGCATAGGCGCGCGCCCCGCAGTGATCTGGGCCCCCCCATCGCCCGACCCGCGCGCCTCGGGGCGCCTCGCAGCCAGCCGCGATGTCGGACGACGATATGGAAGGTGTGGGCGCGGGTCTACTGCAACCTGGGGCCGCCCGGGCCTGCGGCGGCGCGCAGCATGCGCGCGCGCGCAGCAGCACATCCCGCGCCGCGCCCCCGCCTTCCGCGCCCCCGCCGCGCGGCGCCCGACCCCGTAGCGGCACCCGGCGGCGCGGATCGCGCTGCTTCCGCCCCGCCCGCCGCCGCCGCCGCCTGCCGCCGCCTGCCGCCGCCGCCGCCTCGGCGCCGCCCATCCCCCTTCCCACTCCCCCCCACCCCCTGACTTTGTCACCCACGCACCCCAACCCCCCCCCTCCCCCCACACACCAAAAACCCCCCAGACTACGGTTTCGAGTACAGTGAGGAGGAGCAGGAGGAGGAGGACGTCGACATCGAGAACCAGTACTACAACAGCAAGGGTGGGGGGGCGTTGGAACCTTGGTTTTGGTGTAAGGTTTTTTTGGGGGGGGGGGGTGACATCGAGAACCAGTACTACAACAGCAAGGGTGGGGGGGAGGGGGGGTGATCCGTGGGCAAAATCGCTGGCTAGCCTTGCCTCTTGTATTCGCTTGCAGCCGGAAAGGAGCCCGGCACGGCCGCGGACCCCCGACCCCCCAAAACCCCACCCCCACCCCCCCAAAACCCCACCCCCACCCCCCAAACAGCCTCCAAACCCTCCAAAACCGTTCCCCCCAAAACCCCAAACCAAAAGGCATGCTGGAGGGGGAGGACCCCCGCGACGCGATGGACGGGTTCAGGCAGGTGGTGGCCATGGAGGCGGAAAAGGGGGAGTGGTGAGCGCTCTTTTTTTGCATTCTTTTGGCTTTGTTTTGGCGGTTGGGGCAGGCGCAAGCAGCTTGCTGTGCTGTCAGGCCGCAAAGGGGGAGTTGTGAGCGCTATATTTTTGCCTTTTGGGGGGGTTTGGGGCGGGCGCGAGAGGGTTTGGAGGGTGGCTTTCAAGGGGAGTGGCGGACGGGCCTTGTTCCCCAAAACCGTTCTCCAAACCCACTGCAGCTGCTTGTAGGAGAGTTTGCCAGTGGGTTTGGGAGATTGGTGGGCGGCCGATCTTGTTTTGTGCGCAAGGGGTCCGTTGTTCAGGGGACCTGCCTCCAAACCCCCACCTCCCCCACCCCCACCTCCCCTACCCCACCCCCCACCCCCCCCCCCCACCCCCACCCCAATCCCACCCCCAAAAAGGGGCTTCAAGGCGCTGAAGCAGATAGTCAAGCTGCACCACAAACTGGGGCAGCCCGCGGAAATGATGGAGGCATACAGGTGGGGGGGCATTTGGAGGGGGCTGTTTGGAGGCTTTTGGGGGGTATTTGGGGCCTTTTCAGGGGCAGTTGGGGGAGGGGGGGGAGGGGTGGGGTCAGGGACAATGCGGCTAAAATATCCACTCCGCCAAAAGCTACCAAAAGCTCCCAAACCCCCAAACACCCAAACGCCCTCAAACCTCCTACCCAAATAAACAAAACACCCCAAAACCGCAGGCAGATGCTGTCATACGTCGACTCATCCGCCGTCACCCGCAACGCCGCCGAGAAGAAGCTCAACAGCCTGCTGGACCACGTGGGCGCAAGCAGGTGGCCGGTTTGACCGGGGTTTGACCCTCCGTTGACCGGGGTTTGACCTTCCGTTGACCGGGGTTTGACCTTCCGCTGACCAGGGTTTCGCCGGCGTTTGACCGGCGTTTGACCGGTTGACCGGGATTCAACCGGTCCCCGACTGCGACCCCCGACCGGCTGGTGTTTGACTGGTGTTTGCCACATGCTTTTGAAAAGCGGGGCCCGAAAACAACAAATTGTTTGCCACATGCTTTTGAAAAAGCGGGGCCTGGAAACAACAAATGCGCGCAGTGATGGCGAGCTGCTGCAGACTTTCTACGAGACCACCCTCCGCGCGCTGGAGAAGGCCCGCAACGACAGGTTTTGGGGGGGTTTGGGGTTTTGTGTCCGTCCCAGGGTCCTGTCCGGGGTGTGGGGTTTGGGTTTTTTTTGGGGGGGGGGGGGTTGCTCCCACGCAAGCAAACCTGCAAAATGAATGAAAGCTTGCTCCAATGCTGCTGCAAATCCGCGGCCCTTGGAAACGCCTGGAGGAACCACCCCCCCTCCCCTCACAAAACACCCCCAAACAAAATCCCCCCCCCCCCAAAACCCCCCAGGCTGTGGTTCAAGACCAACCTCAAGCTGTGCGGCCTGTGGTTCCGCAAAAAGGAGTTTGGCCGCATGGCGCGCGTAGTTAAGGAGCTGCACCGGTGGGGTTTGGGTTTTAGGTTTTTGTGCTTGGGTTTTTTTGCTTGTTTTGGGGCTGGGCTGTGGGCCGCATGGCGCGCGTTGCGAAGGAGCTGCGCCGGTGGGGTCAGGTTAAGGGGTTTGGGTTTGGGTTTGGGTGTGGCTCTGAAACGCCTTGGGGTTTAGGGGTTTGGGTTTGGGGTTCGGTTCAGTTCGGTTTGGCCCCAAAGCGCATTTGGCACTGGAACGGCGCGGGAAGGTTCAAAAGGGAGCGGCGGAAAGCACGGGCGGGCGCCTCGCTAGCCATTGCGGTGCCACGCTGGCAAGGCGCCCGCACGCGCACGCGCGGCTGGCTCGGCCGCCGCTGCCTCAGCCGCGCGCCGGCGGCGGCGGCGGGGGAAAAAGCGAAAAGAGGGAATCGCGCTTTTTGGCTGCTGCTGTGTCGGCGCACCCGCCCTCAGCGCCAACCAAAAAACGAGACGTCCACACACCCACACCCACACCCGCACCGCAACAGCCTCACACCGCACGCCCCCCACCCCAAATCCCCCAAACCCCTAAATCCCCCCACCCCACCCCACCCCACCCCACCCCACCCCACCTCCTCCGGAAAAAAAACCAGCTCCTGCCAGCGGGAGGACGGCAGCGAGGACCTCAAAAAGGGCACGCAGCAGCTGGAGGTCTACGCGCTCGAAATTCAAATGGCGACGGAGCAGGTGCGGATTCGAATTCAAACGCGGGCGGGGACCTGGGTTTTTTGAATTTGGTTTTGCGGGGGCGTGGTTTTGGGGGTTTTGAGTTTGGGGCCGAGCTTCGAGCCGACTCAGGCGGCTGCGTCCCCCAAACGAAACCGCAGCCGAAACCAGAGCTGAAACAATAACCCGAACGAAACCCCGCCCCGCAGCGCAACAACCAGCGGCTGAAGCAGCTGTACACCGCCGCTCTGGGCGTCAAGTCCGCCATCCCCCACCCCCGCATCCTGGGCATCATCCGCGAGTGCGGCGGCAAGATGCATATGCACGACCGCAACTGGCAGGACGCCGCCACGGACTTTTTCGAGGTGGGGGGGGGGCTGGTGCTTTGGTTTTGGGGGTTTTGGGGGATTGGCTTTTGAAGGGCCTTTTGGGGGGTCTAAGCTGGGGAAGAAGAGACCGGACGGTCAGCCCGGCAGCTGGCCCCAAGAACCGCGCCAAACCATTCCTAAACTGCCTCAAAACAACCCCAAAACACCCCAAAACCGCCCCCAAAACCACCCCCAAAACCGCCTGTAACCGCCCCCAAACCACTCTCGAACCCAAAACCGCCCGTAACCGCCGCCCCCAGGCCTTCCGCGCGTACGACGAGGCCGGCAGCCCCCGGCGCGTGGTGTGCCTGAAGTATCTGGTGCTCGCCAACATGCTGATGCAGTCAAACGTTGACCCCTTCGACAGCCAGGTTTGACCGGGGTTTGACCGGGGGTTTTGACTTGTCAGGGGCAGGGCACGGAGCCCGCAATACCTGATGCCTGCAAAATCGGACCGGTTCGGTCAACGTGGATGCCAACGCGGCCAATTTCGGCGGTCAGCGGTCAAACCCTTGTGGATTTTTGCCAGGCCCGCTCTGCGACATGACTGTAGCAGAGTGGGCCCGCTCTGCTGACATGGCTGTAGCAGAGTGGGCCTGGCGAAAAAACCCCAAAGAACACACACCTCACAACCCCAAACCAGGTGCACAACCCCCCCCGAAACACACAACCCGGCAACGCTCCTTGTTGAAAGCACGACTGAAACAAAACACGACTAAACCAAAACAGGAGGCGCGCCCCTACAAGTCCGACCCCGACATCACCGCCATGACCGATCTGGTGGCGGCCTACCAGGGGAACGACATCGACAAGTTCGAAAAGGTTGGGGGGGGGGAGGGGGGGGCGCTGTTGTTGGACTCTGGTCAACACGCAGGAACTGCTGGGTTTGTGCCCGCACCGCCGCGCCGAAAACGCTGGTGCAGACAGCAGCAAACGGCGCCGAACGACGCCGAAAAAAGGCCCGCCGCAACACCAACAAGCACCCCACCGGCCGACACCCCCACACGCCCCCCAAACGCCCCCAAACGCCCCCAAACGCCCCCCCCAAAGGTGCTGCGGGCGCGGAAGTCCACTGTCATGGAGGACCCCTTCATCCGGCAGCACGTGGAGGACCTCCTGAGGAACATCCGCACCCAGGCGGGGCGGGGGTGTTTTTGGTTTGCGTTTCGCATTTAAACCTGCCTTTCATCTTGCTTGCCGTGCGTGCAAGTTGGGCGCTGCCTTTCGGGCCCTGTACCCACGCGCTTGGGACCAGCCGAAACCGCCACAAACCGCCCCAAAACCGCCGAAACCCGTCATAAAAACTGCCGAAAACCGCCGCACGAAACCGCGCAGGTGCTGCTGCAGCTGATCAAGCCCTACACCCAGGCAAGCTCTTTTGGGGTCCGCCCTTTGTCAGCGCCGCGCTCCTTTTCATCCCAAGGTTTCTTTCTGGCCTTGGCTGTTTTGTTTTGCGTGTGGTTAATCCCTAGGGTTCGTTCCCCGGGGCCTTGCCACTCGATTTCAAACACATGGCCCCAGCCAACATCCCAATCACGAACATAAACAACCGATGACAAACGCCATTCAAAGGACGGACCCAAATATTTGCACAAAACAACTGCTAAACCGTACCGGCACAAATTCTGCCTAACAACTAATAAATGATAAATGACAACGCAGCTCCCCTCCCTCCCTCCCTCCCTCCCCCCCCCCCCCAAAAAAAACAAACGCAGGTCCGCCTGCCCTTCATCAGCGCGAAGCTCAACATCCCCCCCGCCGACGTGGAGGCGCTGCTGGTGTCACTCATCCTGGACGGACGGGTGACGGGGCACATCGACCAGGCGAGTGCCGCCCGGCCCCAAACCCCCAACCCCAAACCCCAAACCCCGGTCCCGCCCCCGGCCGCGGCCCCTCCCACCCCCACCCCCTCTTCGCA
This sequence comes from Raphidocelis subcapitata, assembly GCA_003203535.1. NCBI lineage: Eukaryota > Viridiplantae > Chlorophyta > Chlorophyceae > Sphaeropleales > Selenastraceae > Raphidocelis > Raphidocelis subcapitata. Next base: position 284,027 of record BDRX01000047.1, on the reverse strand, counting down.
TTGGATGCGCCGACCCTTTGCGGGCGTTTGCGCAATTGGCCTGCCCCGAACGCCGCGCCGCTCCCGACGGAGCCGAAACGGACCGTAACTCATGCATTCAACCCCCAAAGTTCAAATTCAAACGCCCCCCCCCCCCAGGTCAACCAGCTGCTCGAGGTGGGGGACCGCGCCGCCGGCAGCGGCAAGTACGCCTCGATGGCAAAGTGGGCGCGCCAGCTGGCGTCCATTCAGGGGGCGGTGGCCAACAAGCTGGCGTGAGGGCGGGCGGGCGCCCTGCTTCTACTGGCTTTGGCCGCCGCCGCCTGCTGCTTCCGCCGCCGCGGCGTCAGCCGCCGCCTCTGCTGCCGCGGGCGGCGGCGCCGCCGCCGAGCGCGGCTGCGCCCGTCGTTCGCGCCGCCGCCGAGCGCGGCCGCTGCGGAGCGCGGCCGGCCGCGCGGCCGGCCGCGGCTGCGCTCGTCGCCGCCTCCCCCGCACCCGGCGTTTGTGCATGGCCGCTTTTTCTTGAATCGTGCACCTCTTACAGCCTCTCAGCAGCCCCACTCTCTCTCTCTTTCCCCCTGGCCGCAGCGGCGCTGCAGGGCGCCGTGCCTGGCCCCAACCCCCACCTGCAGTTCCCCCGCCCCACGCATTCCTCCACCCTCCCGCCGTCGTCTCTTCCCGCATTGCTACCCCCCTGTCTCTGCTGCTGCGCGCCGCACCGGCACGCCCCCCCTCGTCCGGGGCCTGGCGGGTTGTCGCCCCCCCCCCCTCGCTTGCACAGAACCCGCGGCCGCCTGTGCTTTTCGGCAGCCCCAGTGCCTGCCCAATCCCGTAAGCAGAAAGGGCATCGGAGGCTGGGGCTCATGGGGGGAGGTTGCTTGGGAGGCCGGCGGAGGCGGGGCCAGCCGGGCGCAGGCGCCGGCGCTGTAGCTTGGGAGTGCAGCGCTGCGCGCCGCCGGCGTGACCGACCTCGACCCGCACACGGCGCGCCGCGCGACGCCTCAACCGCATCCAACTATCGCCCTGCGCCGTCCGCGCTGGTGCTCGGGCGGCGCGCCGGCTCCGGCGGTGATCGCGCCAAAAATAATGAAGGGTTTAGCAGAGCTTCAAGCTTCGCCGCCCGCGAGACGACCACATTTGCTTTTGGACAGGAGATTTGGAAACAGCGGCGAGCCGAACCGTATCTGACTGGCTCCACGACAGGAGGATCGAAAGCAGCCGCAACGACCTGGCGCAGGGAGAGCCCCAGGCTTGGCGCCGCCCCCCACCGCTACTATAACGCGGTGCGAGGCCCGGGATTGACGGCGGGAGGGCTGCGGGGGCCGCGGCGCGCGGGTCCGCGCGCAGGGCGACGCCAGCGCCGCGCCGCTGTCGGGGGCCGCTGCGCGCGGCGTGGTGTGGTGTGATGGCCGGCGGCGAGCGACGGCGCGGCAGCCCCGGCCGCCTGATCGCAGCGCCCCGCCGCCCGCCACTCGCAGCAGGGCGCGGCCGGCGAAGCCCGCCCGCCGCCGAAAGCCCCGGCGCCGCGGCTGCGCACCCCCGCGCGGCCGAGGCCGGCCAGGTTGATGGCGGCCGGCTGCCGCCCGGGCGCGCAGCCGCCGCCGGTCGCGGGCCGCTGCCGCGCCGGGAGCTCGGCCTTGCCGCCGCCGCTTCGCGTCCGCCGGCGCGGCGCGCCTGTCCCAGGCCCCGCACAAGCCCCGGCCCCCGGCCGCGCCCCGGCCCCGCCCGCGGCCGCCGCCGCCGCGGCGGGCGACGCCGGGCGACGCCGCGACGCGCCGGGGCCCCACCCCCCGCCGGCGCAGCCGCAGGCCCCGCGGCGCCGCCCCGCGCCGCCGCCGGCCGCGGCCGCGGCGGGGCAGGGGGCGCCGGGGCCGCCCGAAAACGCGCCCGTGCCGGCGGCGCCGTCGTGTGGGTCGTTTGATAATGACTCAACCGACTACTTTGATGACGACGACACAGAGTTTGAGGGACCCCAAACCGAATGCGAGGCCGAGGCCGAGGCTGGCACCGGGGTTGCCACGGCGGTCGGAGGCGGCGGCGGCGGGGGTGCGCCCGCTCTGCAAAGCGCCGCGGCGCCGGCGGCAGCGGCCGCGGTGGCGGGGGCAGAGAAGCAGCGGCAGCAGCAGCAGCCGCAACGGCAGGCGAGGAGGCAGCAGCCGCTGGGTGAGGGCCTGAGCGGCTCGCTCCCGGAGACGCCCGTGGACCGGGCCGTGGCCGCCACCGTGTCGGCATGGGTCTGGCTGATCACGGGCGCCGTTCGGCTGATCACGGCCGTTTGGCGCGCCGTGCTTGCCGTGTGCGGCGCACTGCTGCGGCCGCTGCTGGTGCTAGTGCCGCGGGGGACGCAGAGCCAGTGGCAGCAATTGGTGGGCGGGCGGGCGGGCGGGTGGGGGGCTTCCTTATTGCGCTGGGCGCCCAAAGGGGCTGCCGGCGGCTCGGGTTTCATGTTTGCGTGGCTCTTGAGCCTGCGGCACCCCCAATGCAAAACTTGCACGATCATGTTATGCGGCGCCGCGGCCAGAACCCCACCCCCCCCAAACCCCTTCCGCCCGCGCCCGCGCCAACGCCCGCCGCGCCGCGCCGCCCGCAGGCGAGCCAGCTGCCGTCCGGGACGCTTTGGGCCAAGGCGGCGTGGCTCTGGGAGCAGCCCGTTGTGCGCAGCGTGCGCATGGCGGCGTCGGTCGCGAATTGGGGGGTGCGGCTGCCGGCGATTGCGGCTCTGGTGCTGACTCAGGCTTCCGTGCTCTCGAGCCAGGCGGGTGGCATTGGGGGCGGGCTTTTGGAAAGGGCCTGCCGGGTCGGGCTGTTTTTGAGGGAGGCTGTGCCTTTTGCCAACTCTGCGCCGCAGTCGGTGCCGGACTGAAAGCTCGACTTGCTGCGCTGAAAAGCGGCCGAGGCAGCAAACAGACAATTTTAAGGCAGCTTCCACGATCCAAAAGCACCTTCAGCGAGCGATTGCACAACAAAAGTACCTTGAGCGAGCGAATGCAAACCAAAAATCGGCCCCGCAGGTGTCGCTGGCGATGCTGGCCCCCCTCCTGCTGGGCACGGGCATGCTGCTGCGCTCCATCAAGGCCAACGCCGCTTACATCATCCCCCGGGTCGGGCTGCTGTTCGTGCTGCTGTGGGTCTGCTGGTTTGCGCACTCCGTGGTGCAGCGGACGCTGCTGTTCATGCAGCAGCAGGTGCGCCGGGAGAGTTGACCGGTTTTGACCGAGTTTGACCGGGTGTTCACGGGTTGCACTGGGTGCAGGGCAGGTTGCGCTGGGTGCAGGACTGCATTGCAAGTAAAGCGGCCCCCTCTGCAAGACCAAACAACCGCAACAATGTGATGCAAAGCAAAACAAAACAAACAAACGCAGGGCCGCCTCGACCGTCGCATGACTGCGGGGCTGCTGACCCTGACTGAGGTCATCGCCCTCGTGCTGGCGGGGATTGTGACGCTCACCATAGCGGGTGCGCGCCGGGACGGGGTCGTGTTGCTGCTACATGGGGGGTTTGTGTTGTGTTCCGGGTTTGGCCGCCGGTTTGCCCTGGTGCTGGAGAGGTGCGCCCCTGTCGCCCGCCACAACAAACCGAAAACCGACCCAAACCGAACCCCCAACCGCCAGGCGTGAACATCGGCGGCCTGCTGCTGCCCGCGGCGGTGGGGCTGGCCTTTGCCTCCAAAGACCTCCTGCAGAACCTGGTGGCAGGTGGGCGGACGGGGCTGGCGGCGCTTTCTGTTGTTGTGTTGCGGGCTTGTGGTGTTGCAACAGGGGCAGGATAGCTATGGAAGGGGGCGGCTTGTTCCTCCGCAACGCATGGGTTTGCTTGGGGGGGGCTGCTGGCGGCGCCGCTTTCCCGAGGCGAGCGGCGCGGGGCGCGGGGCGCTTTGCCGGCTGTCGCAGGCACTATGGCTTTCCCAAACGTGGAGCAAGCTCAACGAGCGCCAGTCCGCGCGACATGAACTAAACTAGACTGTTCTAAAACTAAACCCAATGAATACAAAAACGGCCCGCAGGCGGTTTCCTTCTCGTGGTGGCGCCCTTCCGCATTGGGGACCGAGTGGCCGTGCCCTGCACCGCCGGCCCCCCGCCGCCGGACGCGCCCCCGCCGCCGCCGCAGCGCGGCAGCGAGGCCGGCGCCGCCAGCCTCGCCGCCGCGCCCGACGGCGCCCTCGCGGCCGGCGGCGGCGGCGGCGGCGGCGGCGGCGGCTGGTTTGAGGGGGTGTGTGAGTCGGTGTCGCTGCGATACACAGTGCTGCGGTCTGGACGGCGCAAGGTGCGGGGCCGTAACGGCTTTGGGGGCGGCTTTTTCTTGGCGGCCTTCTTGGCCGGTTTTGGGGGTTGGAGGTCCAGCCCTCGCTCGGGCCATGAAGGCGGCGCGCGGAGCGAAACGGGAAGGGCCCGGCAGCGACGAAAGGAAGCAGTGCGGCGCGGTGAGGCCAAGGGCGAGCCCCCGTAATCACCTAATGCCCCGCAAAGAAAGCATCAAACGGCGGCACCCAACCCCTGACAAACAACCCCTCGTTCGCAGTTGATGGTGCCAAACGTTGACTTTGTTACCCGCCAGTTTCTGGTTTACGAGGAGCAACCGGGCAGCCCCCTCCGCGGCAGCCGCGCCGCCTCCGCCGGCCGGGCCGGGGACGCGAAGAGCGGCGGCGGCGGCGCCGGCGCTGGCGGCGACGGCGACGGCGACGGCGCGCCTGTGCTGGTCTCTGGGCAGCCCATCACGCCGCTGCCGCCGGCGCCGGCGGCCGCTTACGGCGCCGCCGGCGGCCCGATGTACGGCGCCCCGCCGCCGCACCTTCAACCGCCGCACGGCGGCTACGGGCCGCACCACCCCCCGCTCGGCGCCTTCGCCGCCGCGCCGCCGGCGCCGTTCTTTGCTTGGGGCGTGCCGCCGCCGCACCTCCAGCCCATGCCGGCGCCGACGCCGGGCGGCAGCCCCGCGAGCGGCGGCGGCAGCCCGGCGGGGGGCGGCAGTCCAGCGGGCAGCATGGCCGAGGAAGAAGGCTCCGGCCCCGCCTCCTCGGCTGCCGCGGCCGGCGAGGACTCCGCCGCGGGGGGGCCCAGCAACGGGGCAGACCCCCGGAGCCAGCAGCAGCAGGCGGCGGCGGCAGCTGCCGCGGCGGCGTCGATGGGCCAGTATGACTCGTGGGCGCGCGGCTGGGCGCCGGCAGGGGCGTTTGTCCCGGTCGGCTGGGCCGTGCCGCCGCAACACCAGCACCAGCAGCAGCACCCCCAGCAGCCCCAGCCGCCGCCGCAGCAGCAGCAGCAGCAGCAGCAGCAGCAGCAGCAGCAGCAGCAGCAGCAGCAGCCTTCAGGGGAGGGCGGCAGCCACGGCGGCAGCGGGGCCGGGGGGCCAGTGGAATCTGCCGCGCCGCCGCCGCCGCGCCCGGCGGCGCCGGTCGTCTCGGCCTCCGCGTCCGGGGTGCCCCCGCCGCCGCCGGCGCCGGCGCTGCCGCCGGCGGGGGCGGCGGCCTTCGGGTCCGCGCCGCAGGGCGCGGGGGGCGCGCCGCTGCCGCCGCTGATGTCGCCTTACCACCAGCCGGCGTATTTCCATTGGGGATGGTCCCCCTCTTATCACCAGCAGCACCAGCACCAACCCCAGCAATACCCGCAGCAGCAGCAGCAGTACCCCCAGAGCGGCGGCCCTCAAAGCCAGAGGCCGGCCTAGCGCTCGCCGCCGCACGCGCCGCGTCGCGCCGCCGCTGCGCCGCGCCGTGCCGCGGCGGCGCGCGCGCCGCAGAGGCCTGCGGGCGCGCGTTGCGGGGGAGCGGCTTTGGCGCCGCGCCGGCCACTGTCCGTGGGGGCCCCTGTGGGCCCTCTCGCGTGCGCCGCGCGCGCGCGCGCGCGCGCGCGCCAGCGTGCTAAGCGGATCAAGAAGAGCGGCCGGGACGCGCCCACGCGCCGCCCGACGCCGCGCCGCGCCGGCGAGCCACCCCGACCGCGCCCCGGCGCGGCAAGGGGGCGGCCCCCTGCAACAGGGGGGGCCCGCCCCTGCCTCCGCCCCCCTCCCGCGAGGGCGGCGGCCGCGCCTTGTACACCACCACCCCAAAACCGAACCGCCACCCCTTTCGAGCCGCGTGCCGCCCGCCCGGCAAAGCGCGCACGCGGCCGGTTGTGCCAAACAACGCATCGCATCCGCATGCGAGCCCCCTGCGGCACCCCAGCCCGCAGCGGCGACGCCCAAACCCAAAAGCATCCGCGCCCCCTTAGACGCCCGCGCACCCACCCGCCGGGCAGCCATACCTGACACACACACTCGGACACATGACACACACCCGGACACCTGACAAGTGGCAGCCAGCCACGCGCACACCTGACAGACACACGGACGACGCGCATGACACACCCACACAGATGACTCGCTTGACATGAGCCTTCCACCCAGAAACCTGACACACACACACACACACACACACACACACACACACGCCTGACAAGGCGCGTTAGGGTTTACGTAAGGGGGTTTTTCATTCGCTGTTTCGTTTGGCCCTCGGCACCCCCAACGCCGGCGCGCGCCCCGCCCGCCCTCGCGCCCCGCCGGCGCGGGCGCCCGCTTAGTCCGCCCGCCCGCCCCTCGCGCGCGCCCCGGGCGCCGCGCCTCCGTGCGCACCGCTGCCCCTGTGTCTGTAGACCTTCCAGCGCCCCCACCCCACCCCACCCATGTGGCGGCCCCTGGCGCCCCCCCTGGGAGCCCGACGGAGAAAAGCTTGGTGACGCGCCCTCGCCCGCGCCTGTGCCGTCGCGCCTGTGTTGATGTTTGTGTGTGCCGCTGCATCGCCCCATGCACCCTATCTCGCGCGCGCGCGCGCGCGCCTTGGACGCTCGCGCGCCGCGCGCCTCGTGTTGCTGTTCAAGGCTCAGATCGCAACCCCTGCGTGCGTCACAACCACACTGCCGCCCCCCCCCCTCGCGCCGCGGCGGGCCGCCCGCCGGCCCTCCCTTGCCGCGGCGGCGCCGGCCCCTTGCCCCGCGCCGCGCGGCGCGCGCCCCGGCCGGGGGCGGTCGTCCCCCACATCTGCCCCCGAGCCGACCGCGCGCGCGCGCCCATTACTCATTGCGCGGGCCGCCGTCGCTTCGCCCCACTGTATTGCCGCCGCCCGCACTGCACACGCCCCGTGCCGCCCGCCCTCCCTCCCTCCACCCCGGACTGTGCCCGGACTGTGCCCGGACTGTGCGCCTGTGCCCGGGCTGTGCCCACCCGGACTGTGGGCCCGCCCGCACCCATCCCCCATGCCCTTAGCACAATGAAAAAGCAAACGGCGCCGCCCGAGCGGCGCACCCCCCAGCCCCCTCCCCCCCGTCGCTGCTGGCATCTTGCCTCCCGCCGGCACCGCCGCCGGCGCGGCGCGGCGCGGCGCCGCGCCGCGCGGCGGCGCCCGGCCGCCTCTGCGAGGGGCCGGCGCCACGCATGGAAAGAACTGTGCGCGCCCGCGCGCGCGCGCGCGCGGGCCCCTTTGCCCGGCGCCCCGCCGGCGCCTGAGGGGCAAAAAATCCCGGGCCCTCTGCCTCCCGTATCGTTGCCCCCCGAGACAGATCTGAGATCTGGGTGTCCCAAACCGAAATGAGTGTGCAACATCCATGCGCCGACTCGATAGCATTTACAGGGGTGGTGGTGGGGGAGGTATCAGCAGCAGCAAACCACCGCCGGCGGCGGCCGGCGGTAGGAGGGGGAGAATGCAATTAAGCGCGCCGCCGGCACGGGGCAAAGGGGTCGGGAAGGCGCGCCGCCGAAAAGCGTGGGCCGCGGGCGCGCGAGGTGCGAGCCCCGCCCGCGCGCGTCGCCGCGGCGGCGCAACGGTCAGGCCAGGGGCGGGGCCGCGCCCGCCCGCCCGCCCGCCCGCCCGCGCGCTGGATCCGATCTCGGCCTTTCAAGACGTGATCTGGCTGGGAGACCCAGATCTGGATCTGGATCTGGATCTACTTGTTGCGCGGGAAGTCCTTGAGGTTCTCCCACTCCCCGATGTTGAGCTCCTGGGCCGCCAGCGCGTCGAGCACCCAGCGCGCGCGGCCGGCCTTGGGGCGCACCAGCTGCGCGGGGAGCGCGCCGGGGAGCGCCTGGACCTGGGGGGGGTTCAAGGGGGGTGGGCGGAGGGGGTTTTAGGTGAGGTTGGTGAGGTATGGAGGGGTTTATAGGTGAGGTTGGTAAGGAGGGGGGGTTTGCAAGGAGGTAGAGGGTGGGGTTAAGGGGGTTTGGAAGGGGGTTTGGAAAGGGTGGGGGTTTGAGAGGCGGGTTGGCGTGGCAGCCCGTTCTCAAAGGGGAGTTTTGCGTGTGGCGACGTGTCTTATTAAAAACATTTCAAATCCTTATCTGCGCACAGGCCTTATCACTTATCACTTATCAACCAAAACGCAGTCTCCAAACCCCCTCCCCCCACCTCGAGCACGCGCTGCACAATTTCAGACTTGGACTCCCCCAGGGCAACCACCATCACCTTTGGGGGGGGGTTGAGGGGTTGGGGTTGAGGGTTTAGTGTGGGCGGTTCAATGGGGGCTAAACAAGGTTGGCAGGAAGGGATGGCACAGGTTCGCCGTTGGAAGTGCAGGGAGGAAGCGAATAGGGGCGCGGAGACCCCAGAACAACAGGCCGCGCGCAAGCCAATCAACCCAACCCGCTGCGCACTCGACAACCGCCGCCCCCCGGCCGGCAGCCCCTCCCCCTCTGCCCCCACCCCCCACCCCTCCAAACACACGCGCGCCCGCCCGCCCACCTCCTTTGCCGCGTTTATGACGGGCAGGCTGAAGGTGATGCGCTCCGGCGGCGGCTTGGGGGAAGCAGAGACGGGCAGCACCCACGGCCCGGTGGCGGCGAGCTCGGGGCGGTTGGGGAAGAGCGAGGCCACGTGGCCGTCGGGGCCGATGCCCAGAACGATCAGATCAAACACGGGCAGGCCCTCATCGTCTGGGGGGGTTGTTTGTTTGGGATGGGGTTGGGGCGGGGTTTAGAGGTGTTTTGGGGGGGGTGGGGCAGGCCCTCCTCGTCTGGGGGGGTTGTTTGGGGGCTTGCAGGTGTTGGGGCGGGGTTTAGAGGGCTTTTGGGGCGCCCGACTCCGCTCCAGCCGCTGGCATGTGCTCCCCCCCAATACCACCCGACTCACCGCGCGGCAGCACGCCTGCAGGCAGGCCCAGCAGGCGTCCCTCATACTCGGTGGCGGCCTGCTGCACGGGCAGGCCCTCGCGGATGGCCAGCACCTGGGGGGGCAGAGGGGGTGGCAGGTGGGGGGGGGGGTGTGCTGGCGCGGTTGCGCTGCTGCTCGCCGTTTCGAGTGGCTGGCTGCTTTCTCTGCTCCGGTCCCAACAGCCTCGACCCAACCAAAACCACAAACCGCAAAAACCAAAGCCAAAGCGCCCCCACCTGCTCCTTGGGGATGGGCACGCGCCCCAGCAGCGCCTCGACAGCCCCCTTGTAGTTCGAATCCGGGCTGGCGTGGTCGACGTTCCTTTCGTCAACAAACGCGACCCACCACTTTGACCAGTCAACGCCCTTGACCTCGGCCAGCGCGCTCAGCGTGTTGAGCACGCTGCCGCCGGAGAGGACCAGCGTGAAGCTGCCCTTGGCGGCGATGGCGGCGGCGGCGGAGGCGGCGATGAGCTTGGACAGGCCCTTGGACGCGTTCTTGGGGGTGGCAAACACCACCACCTGCGCGCGGGCGGGGTTGGGGGGTGGGGGTTGGGGGTTGTGGAGTTGTGGGGAAAAGCGCGGTGGGCTGATGGGGAAGGATGCGGGGTCACGGGGGAAAGGGGTGTGTGCAGATGGTGCGGGCGAGGCGTGCGGGCGTGGTGGCAGCGGCGGCGCCGGCCGGCGTTTGGCCGCGGTCGGCCGTTGGGCTGGGGGGCGAGACGCTGGTTCCAATCGGAACGCCTTCCAGCGTCTCCCCACCAGCCCGACAGCCGCCAAAGCCAGCCGCCTTGTCCCAACCCACCCCCACCCCCCGACCTCGCAGCCGCCTCCCGACCCCAAACCCCAAACCCCGCAACCTCAACAAACCCCCCAAACCCCTGAAAAAACCTCCCCCCCGCGCGTTTGCCCTCCCCCTGGTACTGAAACTTGGGGGCCCCCCCCCCCCCCCCCCCCCAAACTCCCCAAAACACCAAAAAACCTCCGTAAAACCCCCCCAAAACCCCCCAAAAACAATGAACAAACCCCACCTGCGCGTTGCCCTCCCCCGGGTACTGAAACTGGTGGGCCTCCACCCCCAGGCCGGCGCCCTTGCTGGTGCTGATGGGTGCGATTGCTCCGCTCGCCATCAGGTGCGCTCCCTGGGCGGAGGAGGGGGCGGGGGCAGGGCGCGGCGGGCGGGTCGGGCGCGGCGCGGCGGGCGCGCGAGTTGTTGCGTTGCGCCAGGCGGGGCGCGGCCGCCGCGCGCGCTCGGGCCAGGGGGCTGCGCGCCGCTTGCGGCTTGCCGCGCCGCAGCAACCGCCGCGCTGCGCTGCGGCCGCCCGCCGGCGGGCCCGCTCCCCGCCCCGCCGCCGCCACCGCCCCCGGCGCCGCTGCTCACCATAACCGGGGGGATGCCCTTTTCCCAAGCGGTCTTGGGGATGACGTTCAGGAAGTGGCTGGGCTTGGGCTTGCCGTTGCCGTTGGCGGCGCCGTTGCGCTTGGCGGCCTCGGCGGGGCGCGTCGTGGGCTCGGCGACGGCGCGCACCACCAGCGGCGCGGCGGCGGCTGAGGGGCGGCGCTGCTGCTTCGCGGTCCGGCTGTGCACCGCGCTGCCGCGCTGCAGCAGGTGCATCTCTGTGCGAGGAAAAAGCTGCCTGGCGGGAGGGGAGGGGCAGCGGTGGCGGAGGAGGCGTCGGCGTCATTGCCTCTGCCCACCTTGCCTGTCGCTCGGCGCGAGCCCCGCAGAACAGCCGGCCGCAGCTACCGGCGCTTTTCGGAGGTCTTGCACACGCCGTTGCGGCCGAGAGAGGGGCAAGTGGCGCTGGGCGCGGCGCTCTGTCGAGCGGCCCACCTCGCTGTGCTGTCCTGTGCTGAATTCCGCGGCACTGTGGCGGCCCGAGGAGCAACAGGTTGCACCGCGTTACCGTGCGACCGGTGGAACTGGCCTCCCGTCGCTGGACTGCGGGAAAAAGGCAATCTGCCGACACACCGGGCCAGCCGAAAGCCTGGGGCCTTCGGCGTTTCGCCGCGCTCTCGACAATGCGGTTGTGGTTCTTTTTGCAGGGCGCGCGGGCGCGCCGGCCGCCGCCGCCCAGGCCGCCGCCGCCTCGTTCGCGCGCTTGACCGCACTTGACGGGGTCTTGAACGCGACGTGGCAGGGCGGCCTGCCCCCTAGCTTGCTCTCTGGAGCGGCTCCGACGTCGATTACTACCGCCTTGCTCGGGGCGCGCCCGGGCTAGGACGCCGCGGCCCCGAGCTGGCGCAGCAGCCGGCCCCGCGCCTCGTAGAACCGGAGGATGCCGGCGTCGGCGGCGGGGTCGCCCGTAAGGTGCGGCGCCGCGGCGGCGAGCACGGCGGGGTCGGCGGCCCCCTGCGGGGCCGCCGCTCCCTGCGCGGCGGGGTCGGGCCCCTGCGGAGCCGCTGTCCGCGCGGCACGGCCGTGCCCCTGCGGGGCCGCGGCGGCCGCCGGGCCCGGGGCGGCCCGCCGCGCCTGGGGTAGTGCTGGCGCCGCGCCCGGCAGCGGCGGTTGGCTGGGGGGCCGCGCCTGCTGCTGATGCTGATGCTGGTGCTGATGGTGATGCTGATGCTGCTGAATGTCGCGCTCCTCCTGCTGCTGCTGCTGGCTATGTTGCCGCCCACCGTGCTGCTGCTGGCTGTTGTGCCTCGGTGAATCCTGCTGCTGCTGCCGCCCACCCTGCCACTCGTCCCCCTCTCCCTGCTCCTGCTCCTGCCGCTGCTGCTCCTGCTGCTGTTCGCTCTGGGGCCCCTGCTGGGGCCGCCAATCCCTCCCCTCCCCCTGCTCGTCGAGGGCCCCTTGGTGTTGGGGCCCCCCGCTCGGCCCGCCTTGCCCCTCCTGCTGCTGCTGTTGCCGCCGCTCATCGGGGCCCCCGCCCGCCCCGCCTCGCCCCGCCTGCTGCCGCGCCGCCAGCGCCATCCACTCCCCGAAGTCGCGCTGCAGCCGCGCCCGGCTGCCTTCCAGCAGGGACTGGAGGTGCAGGATCTCGCCCTTGAGCGCGCGCAGCCGGCCAAACGCGGCCGCGCACGCGGCGCGCTCCTGCGCGGCGCGGCGGGGGGTTTAGGGCGGCGGGGTGGGGGACGGCGGGTGGGGGCGGGTTCTCCTGGGAACGGCCACTGGGAACGGCCAGTGAGGGTTCTTCAAGCAGGCCGGTGCTGGTGCTGTGGAGCAAACGGTCCGAAAAGTGCGGCATGTTTCTTGAAACACACTAGAGGCGCCCCAAACCACGGCGCACCCCAAAAACTGAAAAGCACTGAAAAGGCTTGCATGCTGCGCCCCTCCCCCCTTTCCCGCGCGCACCAGCTGCATCTCGCCGCGGCAGCGCTCCTCCTCCGCGTCTGGCCGCGCCAGCTCGGCGGCGGGGTCCAGGCCGGCGGACACGCCTGCGGGCGGGGGCGGGGGGTAGGACCATCATGGTGATCAGGCGTGGGGGGAGGGGCAGTTGGGTGGGACTGCTGGGCAGCAGGAGGCCGGGGTGACCCGCAGCCAAGGGTTGCGCCGCCGTTGGTAAGCGGGGCGCGGCAGGTTGCCGTGTGGCGCTGCGGTCTAGCTAGGAAGCACACACGAAAAGGGGATTGGGAGCAGCGCGCGGATGAGTGAGGCGGGCCGGAACTCCGTGCCCCCGGCGCTGCCCGCCGCCCCGAAGAAAACGCGCCCCCTCAAAGCGCCAAGCCCCGGCCACCCACACGCCGCCGCGCGCCGCGCCCGCCGCTGCTCGAGCGCCCCCCGCAGCGCCGCGGCGCGGCCCTTTGCGGCGTTGACGGCGGCGCCCAGCGCCTTTGCCTCGTCGTACTTCGATTTGAGCTCGCGCTTGTTCTCCTCGATGGCCTGTGATGGTTGGGGTTTTGGCGGCTGTGTCTGCGGTTATTGATTGTGTTTGAGCTGTTTGTTCTCCTCGATGGCCTGCGATGGTTGGGGTGTGGCGGCTGTGTCTGCGGCTTTTCTTCGTGTTTCAGCTGGGCCAGCCACCCAGCCTCTCAAATACACAGCTGGGGAGCAACCAAAAACCCGCCTGGTTGTGGCTGTAGCTCTGGCGGAACACCTCAAACGCGCGGTTCCTGTCCGCAAGCAAGTTCACGTCCAGCAGGGCGGAGAGCAGGCCCTCCGCCGGCGCAGCCGCCGCCGCCGCCGCCGCCGCGGCCGTCCCGCGGCCCGCCTCCAACCCCGGCGGGAAGGAGGGCCAGGCGCCCCCGCCCCCGGCCGGCTGCTGCAGCGACGGCGGCGGCGGCTGCTGCTGCAGCGGCTGCCGTCGCGGCGGCGACTGCTTTGGCGCGGCTGCGACCGCTCCTGCCGCTTGGTCGCTCGCGCCGCCGCTGTCCTCCTCTTGCTCCTGCTCCTGCTCCTGCGCGGCGCTGCCGCCGCCGCTGCCAACAGGTATCGCGCCGCCGCCGCCGCCGCCGCCGCCGCCGCCGCCGCCCTGCTGCCGGCCGTGCAGCATGGCGAGCAGCGCCGCGATTTCGCCGTCCCGCTGCGCCACCTGCAGCTGCAGCCGCCGCACCTGCCCGCGCAGCGCCGCCGCCTCGGCGCGCGCGGCCGCCGCCGCCTCGGCCGCCGCGCCGCCCGCGGGGTCGGCGGCCGCCGTTATGGAAGCGGCACCCGCCGACGGCGGGCCCGGGGCCGGGCCGGCAGCGGCGGCGGGGGCAGCGGCGGCAGAAGGGGGATCGCAGTCGCCGGCGGCGCCGCCCGAGCGGCCACACACGAGCTCCCGGAATATCTCAAAGCCTGGGGGGTTGAAGGTTTGGAGTGGCAGCCAAACTTGGGGGTTTGTTCAACAATTCAATGCATGCACGGCAAACACAGCAAGCCAGGGTGCATGCGCAACCACGCATGAGATGGCACTGCGAGCGAACCCCCCCGGAAGATGAAGCAAGCCCCCCCAAAACCCACACGCGCGGATGGCGACGATGTCACCCCCCGCAGTCAGCGCCTCTGCCCCCTCCCCGTCGCCGCCGCCGCCGCGGCCGCCGCCGCCGCCGCTGCCGCCGCCGCCGCCGCCGCCGCCGCCGCCGCCGCCGCCGCCGCCGCCCGCGGCGCAGTACCGCGCGACCGCCGCCGCCAGCCGGGCGCGCTCGTCGGGCGTGAGGGGGCCGCGCTCGGGGCCGCCGCCGCGCAGCAGGCGGACCTCGTCCCGCAGGTCCCGCACCTGCAAGGTGGGGCGGGGCGAGGGGAAAGGGGGCGGGTGTTTGGAGGCACCATTGCCAGCGAGCTCTTGTTTGGCACACAACACTCAAACACACACAGGCAACACACGGCGCGCATATAAAAGCACGCCGGCCTTTTCCCCCCAAAACTAAAGCCCACCTCCTGCCGCAGCCGCCGTATCACCGCCGCCGGGTCCGCCTCCTCGTTGACCCGCGGCGCGTTGGCCACCAGCGCCACGCGCTGCGCGAAGCGGCAGGTGCTGATGGACTCGTCGAGCTGGGGGGCGGGGCGCAGCCGTTTGGGGGGGAAGGTGCGCTTTAGGGGGGCGAGTCCTGCTCGCAGCGCGCAGGCCCTCATTGGTCAAGACCGGTCAAGCGGCAATCAAGCGCATGTCAAAGGCCGGGTAACTGCCGGTCAAGCGCAGTTCAAGCGGCGGTGAAAGGCAGTTCAAGCGCCGGTCAAAGCGCCGCCGCGCGCGCGCCTGCTCCTGCTCCGCGTTGATGGTGGCCACCATCGCGGTGCGGCAGTTGCCGCCCAGCGACTCGCGCAGCACCAGCGTCATCAGGGAGTTGCGGTACGGCACGTGGCCCCTTTGGGTTTTGGGGGGTTTGGGGTTTGGGGTTTGGGGTGGGGTGAGGTTGCTTTCGAGGTGTTTTGGTGTGCTGGGTTTTTTTGGCGTCCCTTAATCCCTTGCGCCCGCGCCGCCCCCCCTCCTTTTCACCTGCTGAGCCCCATGCTGCGCTCCTGCAGCGCCACGATCACCTGCTCCAGGTAGTGCAGGGACAGGTTGATGTACCTTTTGGAGCGGACGGGTTTGATAGTATTGGGTTTGTTTGAGCCGTCCTCCCGCTCAGGATCAAACGGCGGGAACCGGGCGCAAGCCTGCCGGCGCCTCTCCGCGGGCATGCGTGCGTGCGTGCAGCCGCGAAAACACCGCCGCTGCCGACCGCCGGCCCGCCAAACGCCCACCCCCGGCCGCGCCGCGCCGCCCCGCGCACCTCGCCTCCCGCAGCACGCCCCCCTCGGACCCGGTTTTCCCCACCCTCTCGCTGCCCGCAAGGTCCACCAGGCAAAGCCGCGAGCGCCGCACCGCGTCGGCGCCGGCGCGGCGCGCCTCGAGGTCGACGGCGAAGATGCAGTGGGAGCGGGAGGAGGCCTGGTTCATGGCGGTCTCGCTGATGGTGCGGTTGGTGTCGCCCAGGAACAGCTGCGCAGGGGGTGGGGGGGGGGGCAAGAGGGGGGCCGGCGATACAGTGGGCTTTGGGGGCAGAGAGGGCTTGCAGGCACAGAAAGCAAGCGGGGAGGAAGCTTCCGCGTGGGCTTGTGTTCAGTGAGGGAGCATTGCAAGGAGGCCTTGTGTAGCCGCTCCCACCAGCCGGGTCGGCAGGCGGGGGTGTCACCCACCCACCAGGTTGAGCGCCTCCTCCTCGCTGCCCGCGCGGTGGCTGGACAGGTTGCGCAGGTGGATGCGGCCCTCCTCGTCCTCCTGGGCGTACACCTGAACTCATTCGGGGTTGTGGGTTGCGGGTTGAGGGTTGGCGGTTTTGGAAACTGGGGTTGGGGCCTTGGGGGTTGAGGGCTGGGGTTGGGGATTCGGGGTTGGGGGTTGTGGCCTCGGGGGTCGGAACCTGCGCCTCCAAACCCTGGGATCCAGGCTCGAGTGCGGGCCGCTTTAGGATGAGCAGCCGGAGGCGGCCGACGCCGGCACCCCCCCCCCCCCCCCCCCCCCCCCCCCCAGGATGAGCAGCCGGGGGCGGCCGACGCCGGCCCCCCCCCCCCCCCCCGCGCATTGCCCTGCCGCGCCCGCGCGCAAGCTGTGCGGCGGCCCACAACCAACCAAGTGCGCGCCTGGGGCATGTCTTCGAGGCGCGCCACCTCACGCGCAGGGTCTAGCAGGTCGTAGCCCACTTCGTTGTAGATTTCCAGGTAACTTACGGACACCTGGTTTGAGATTCGGCGGCTTGGGTCGGACGCTGAGCCCTGGGGCTGCCGCTTTTAGGTTGCCTCTTGGTCGATTTTGAGAAAGGGTGCTGGCGTGGCCACATCTCAGACCGCACATTTCATCAAAACCACATATCATCCCCCTCCAAAAAGAGGAGCAGCGCACCTGGTACTCGCGCTCGCGCTGCGCAGCGATGGCCGCAAACAGCGCCGCCAGCGCGCGAGGGATGACGCCGCGGTCGGCAAAGCGCTCCGCGCCGCCGGTGATGGTGAAGGTCTTGCCGCTGCCGGTCTGGCCGTAGGCAAAGAGCGTGGCGTTGAAGCTGCGCGGGTTATTGTGCGGGTTTTGGGTAGGAGGGTGGGGGGCGGGCAGCGAAAAGGGGGCGGAAGCGCGCCAGCCAGCGTTTGACTGGCAAGGCGTGCGAGGCGTTGGCAGAGCAGCGGGGGCGCATGCGCGCCACGTGCCAGGTGTGCACGAGCGCGTGCGCGCGAAAACACACCCTTCCAGCGCGGCCGCCACCAGCGGGCGCGCGGTGCGCTCAAACACCTCGTCCTGCTTGGCCTCGGGCCCCATAACGCCGTCGAACTGGAAGCGGTAGCGCTCGCGCGAGTTGTTGACGGGGCTGGAGGCATGAGGGGCGTGGGCAAGGCGATGGGGGCTTGCTGTGGGGTGTGCGCCGAGCCAGCTGTGCAGCCGCGTCTCCCGCTCTCCCTCCCCTCCGCACGCCCCCCGCTCCCGCGGCTTTGCGCGCGCCCCTCACCCCGCGCCGGGCTCCCGCGGTATGTTGAACTCGACCGCGCCGTCGGCGGGCTCGAGCGCGAGCCGCGGCGAGGGGCGCGCCACGGGGCGCACGCGCAGGAAGGTCGTGATCGTGGCGGGGGCCGCCGGCGGGGGGCCGTCGGACCCCGACTCCTGCTGCTGCTGCGGCGGCGCGTCGGCCGCCGCGCCCTCCAGCCCCGCATCTGGGCCGCCGCCTGCGGCGGCCGCGCCCACGTCAGCGGCGGCGGCGGCGGTGCGTGCCCCCGCCGACGCAGCTGCTGAGGCGGCGCAGCGGGCGCCGAGCTGGTGGTCGCCCAGCATCGCGCGGTCTTCGATGGCGCAGACCATCCTGCCTGGCCCGCCTCAAGCCGGGGGTTCAAACCATTGACCGCAGCTCGACGCGCGATCTGGCCCCCGTTCCTGATCGAAGGATCTTAACGAGGTCGTGGCGACCCCCACTCCTCGCTTCGCGAGGCGCGGAGCCGGAAAAAGCCCCCCCTCGCCGGGGTGCCGCGGCAGGCAGCTGCCCCTACCTGGCCCCCTACACCACTGGGTCCTTTCCCAGCGGGGGAGGCCCGATTCAATCCAAAACAAGGGGAACTGCCAAAGCGATCCAAACCGGGACATCAACGGAGCCGCGGGGCGGCCCACCACACCAGTCAAACGTACCAGCACCATGTTGTGAAGCAGCCGCAAATGTGGCCCCAGAGCAACGTAGCGGGATCCCTAGGACCCGTTCAGGGTCCTGGAAACGCCATGGCGGGGGCGGGCGGCTCGTGGGGCGCGCCCGTCGACACGGCAATGGTGCTCGACACCTACAGCCTCCTGCCGCGCGGCGCAGGCCCCGCTGCGGGCGCGGCGGGCCCCAAGCCTCAGCCCCAGGGAGGGAGGCGCCACAACGAGCGCGGCAACGCGGGTGGGCGGGCGCTGGAGGCCGGGAGGGGGGTTGGCGCCAAGGTGGTTCGGCCCGCGATCTTGCTTTCCCCGCTGCCTGGCAGGCATCGCAGGATCCCAGGGGCATCGCACTGCCTCCATGTGCTTTCTGGAGCGGGCGCACGCCCGATCATTGCGCCGCGAGCCGCGCAGCAAGCGGCGCGAGCGGCGCGCCGCGCACGGCGCCGCGCGGGCCGTCGCCTGTCCCGCCTCACCAAGCCCGCCCCGCCTCCGGCCTCGCCCCCTCAGGCCGCCGCCAGAAGAACTACCGCAGGCTATGGGAGCAGATCAAGTCCGTCGGCCGGGACGGCATCGACGGGGACGGCCGCGGCGGCGGCCCCGAGCTCTCCGTTGAAGAGCTGGTCCGCATGGTGGTTCGCATGCCCCCCGACGCGCCATGCGTCCCGCACGTCGCGCCGTCGCTGCAGTACCTCGACAGCCGCGCGTTTGCGGCGTTCATGAAGGACCTGGCCAAGAACGGCCACGTCGCGCGCGCGGTGGAGCTGTTTGACTGGGTCAAGGAGCTCAGCCCCGCGCACGAGCTGTCGGCGCTCGCGGACGTGTACAGTGAGCCGCTGGGCGGGCTGGCCCCGGTTGGATCCATGGGGACTGCAATCTGCGGGCGGCGCAGGCCCCGCGGGCGCTTGCTGGCAGCTGCAGCTGCCAGCACCCCTGGCAGCGCCGCAAGCCGCTGCCCGCCTCACCGTCTGGTCCCTTTCCCACTCCGCCCCCCATCGCACCCCCCCCCCCCCGCAGCCTACACCACCGCGATTAACAACGCGGGCCAGGTGCAGCAGCTGCGCCGCGCGCTGGAGCTGGTGGGGGAGATGCGCGCGCGCGGCATCCCCTGCAACGTGCACACCTACAGCGCGCTCATGAACGTGTGCATCAAGGTGCGCGCGCGCGGCGGCGGCGGCGGCGGCGGTGGCGGCGAGGGGCTGACGGGGCCGAGCGGCGCTGGCAGGGGGGGCTTCGGCAAGCAGCCAGCTCGCAAGCAACCGCAGGGCTGCTGCGCGGCACATGCACCCACACACACTCGAAAGCCCTTAAAAAGCCCCCAACCATATGCCTCCCGCCCCCCCCCCCCCCAAACAGTGCGACGCGTGCGAGCTGGCCCTGGACGTGTTCAAGGAGATGCGCGCCGACGGCGTGCGCCCCAACGTGGTGACCTACAACACCCTCGTCGACGTGTACGGCAAGACGGGGCAGTGGGAGCGCGCGGTGCGCGTGCTGGACGACATGGGGCAGGACGTGAGGCCCTTTTGGGGGGGGCTTTTGGGGGGGGTGGGGGCGCCGAGTTGGGGGTGGGGTGGGGTGTCGGCTCCTCCTCGGATTGGCTGGCGATTCCGGGTGGATGGGGGTTGATGGGGTTTGGGCGTGGTGTGCGGAGAACCCCTGGAGAGCCGGGGGGGTGCAGCCCCAAACATGGTTCCGGGTACGGCAGGAGTGCGCTGTCGAGCCAGGCGCCTGAAGCCGGCTGCCCCCCCCCCCCCCCCCCCAAAACCCACCGCCCCAGGGCCTCGACCCCGAGGTCCGCACCTTCAACACCGCCATCATCGCGTGCAACATGTGCGGCCAGCCGCAGGAGGCCCTCAAGGTGCGCCGCCGCCGCCGCTGCTGCGCCTGCAGCAGCCGCTCGCTGCTGCGCTCGCCGCAACCGCCACAACCGCCGCCGCCTCTGTGGGACTGCCATTGCTGCCGACCCAGCCCCGCCAGGCCGCCACCACACGAGCAGCGCGCGGCCTCTCCATCGCTCCACGCCCCGCAACACCCCCTCCCGACCCCACCCCACCCCCACCCCAAAACCAAAACTGCGCCAGGTGTACGCGCGCCTGCTCGAGGCGGGCCTGCAGCCCATCAGCACCACCTACACCGCGCTGATCAGCGCGTACGCAAAGGGCGGCCAGCTGGACCGCGCGCTGGACACGTTCAAGCAGATGGCGAGTCGGGGCCGCGCGCGCGCCGCTTGGTCAAAAGCTTGGCGCGCCGCGGTGCTGTGCATGCTAGTGGGGTTGCCGCAGTGCCCCAATCACACGGCCCGCACACACGCACGGCCCGCACACACGGCCCGCACACGGCGCAACACGCTCATGCAAGACGCTCATGCAAGACACACCAAACGCGTGCGCTGAAAAACGCAGGTGCGCGAGGGCTGCGAGCGCAGCGTGATCACCTACAGCGCCCTCATCAACGCCTGCGAGAAGGCGGGCCAGTGGGAGCTGGCGCTGCAGCTGTTCGAGCGCATGCAGCAGGAGGGCATCGCGCCAAACACGGTCACCTACAACTCCCTCATCACAGCGTGCACGCAGGGTGCGCGCCGGGTTGGCTGGGCTATTTGTGGGATGGGGGCCAGCGGGGGGGCAGCGGCTGCTGAAGGCCGGTGACGAGGCCGCCGGAGGCTTTGAGCGCCTCCATCGCGCTCCGTGCCGCCCAGACCCACAGCGTGCTGTTGAAACCCTCAGGCCTGCCCTTGCACCCCTCACCCAACCCCCCGCCCTCCTCCTCACAACCCCCGCGAACCAAGGCAACCAGTGGGAGAAGGCGTCCGAGGTGTTTGAGCACATGCGCTTCCACAACTGCCGCCCCGACACGGTCACCTACAGCGCCCTCATCGGCGCCTACGAGCGCGGCGGCCAGTGGCTGCGCGCGGTCAAGGCGTTCGAGGCGATGCAGAGCCAGAGCTGCCGCCCCGACAGCTCCATCTACCAGTCGATGGTGGACATGCTTTGGGGCAGCGGCGTGTCGTGGCTGCAGGCGCGCGCGCTGCAGCTGTACGCCTCCGCGGCGCGGAGCTGGCAGTTCCGGTTCACGGTGCAGCAGGCCAGCCCGTCGGACTGCTCGGTGGCCGAGTTCATCGTGCCGGCGTCGACGGCGAGCGTCGCGGCGCTCGCGGCGCAGCGGTGGCTCTGGGAGCTGCGCGCGCAGCTCGAGCGCGAGGGCGCGCTGCCCTTTGCCGCCGGCGCGGAGCGCGTCGCCGTGAGCCTCGGCCGCGGCCGCCACACGCGGGAGCAGGGCTGCGGCGCGGTGCGGCGCGCGCTGTTCGCCATGCTCGACGGCCTGGGCTCGCCGCTGCGGCCGGTCGAGGCGCCGACGGCGGGCGGCGCGGTCTCTGCCGAGGCGCCGCTGGCGGCGTTCGTTTCGTGGCTGCGCGGCCCAGAGCTCCCGCAGGCGCTGAGCGCCGTGCTGCTGCCCGCCGCGCTCGCCGGCGGCCAGCAGCCCGCGGGCGGGCGCGACGGCAAGCGCGGGGTGGACGTGTGCCAGAGCGACGCGGCCATCGAGGCGCAGTGCGCCGAGGCGTTCAACACGGTGGCGCATTTTGAGATCACGCGGCCCGTGGACACCGAGGCAATGGCGGCAGAGTACCTGCAGGTGAGGGTTTGGGGTGGTTTTGTGCTCGTTTATGTCAGTATGTGTCTGTTGGAGTCTGTGCTTCTGCCCATGTGGCATGCAACCGCAACACCTCACACGGCAGCGTGCCTGCGCAAGTAGCAACAGCCCGCCGGCGCCTGACGCCCGCCCCGCGCCGCTCAAAAAAACCTCCTCCCCCCCAGTCGCGCGGCACCTACATCGACGCCGCCTTTGCGATGGCGGAGGGCCTGTCCCTCCGCCCCGAGACGGCGTACGACGCCGTGCTGCTGATGGACCGGGTCATGGCCACGGGGACGGGGCTGACGGACGGGCTGAGCCGCCTGTTTGTGGCGGCGACGCTGCGGGTGGGCGGGGGCGTAGCGGGGCGGGGTGGGGGCGCCGGCGCGGAGCGCCTCACCTCCGCGTGTTGTGTTGCGCGCCTCGGCAGCTGCGCTCTGCTGAACCGAATGCGGTTGGACTGCATGGTGGGCGTTTGGGTTGAGGGATGCGATCCAAACACACACATCAACCATCCCCCCCAAAAAAACGCAACCCGCAGATCGCCGCGCTGCAGGGGGAGGCCTCCGAGCACGTCCCCTCCGACGCCACCCTCACCGCCGGCTCCGGCTTCCCGCCGGGCACGGTGGCCAAGATGGAGGTCAACGTGCGCGCCGCGCTGGCGAACGACACCAGCAGCATCTCGGCGCTGCGCTGCCTCAAGCTCTACCTGGAGCGCCTGGGCCACGACCTGGCGGAGGGCGCGCCCCTCGCGCCGTTGCACGCCGGCGCGTACGCGCTGCTGCGCGAGGCGGTGCGCGCGCCCGCGCTCGTCGGCGCGCGCCCGAGCGCGGTGGCCGCGGCGGTCGTCGTCGCGGCGCGGCAGGGCGCGGGCGCGGTGCCGGTGTGGCCGAGCGCGCTGGCGCGGATGACGGGGATGGCAGACGCGGCGGCGCCTGAGCTGGCGCTGCCGCTGGCGACGATCGAGCCGCTCGCGCGCGCCGCGGCGGCCGCGGGCGCGCTCGTGCCGCCGGCCGGCAGCGTCCCGCTGGTGGGCGGCGCGGGGCTCGGCAGCGGCGGCGGCGGCAGCGGCGGCGGCAGCAGCTACGGCAGCGGCGGCGGGTATGGCGGCGGTTACGCCGGCAGCAGCGGCGGCGGCTACGGCGGCGGCGGCGGCAGCAGCTCGGACCTGACCTCCTTTGGCGGCGGCGGCGGCGGCGGCGGCCAGCTGTGGGACGCGGCGCGCAAGCGCGGCGGCGGCGGCGGCGGCGGCGCGCGCGGCAGCGGCGGGCAGTCCCGCGCCGGCACGCCGGCGTCGGACGCCTCCGGCCGCGGCGTGGCCTCGACGAGCGACCTCGCCGCGCTGCTGCACGGCGCGCTCAGCGGCGGCGGCGGCGGCGCGGCCGGCGCGGGCAGCGGGCCGCTGCCGATCCCCGGCGCGGGGGGCCGCCTCGGCGGCGCGGCGCTGCCGGCGGCGCTTTCGTACGGCAGCGGCGGGCTCGCGGGGTCGCCGGCGCTGATGTCCGCCGCCGGCCTCGCCGCGGCGCTCAGCGGTCTCGGCATTGGCCCCGCCGGCGCCGGCAGCGGCGCCGGCTCGGCGTCCGGCTCGCCGAGCGCGGCGGCGGCGGCGGCCCTCGCGGCGGGCGCCGCGGCGGCGGCGGCGGCGGGCATGGGCGGGCCGCTGGCGGGGCTGGGGGGCTACGGGCAGCTGGCCATGGGCGGGCTGGGCCCGATGGGCGGCCTCGGCGCGGTGGTGGGGTCGCCGCAGCTGGGGCTCGGCGGCATGCCGCCCGGCCTGCTGGGCGGGGGCGCGCACCTGGAGCTGCCCCCCACCAGCCGCCTGCAGCACATGACCAGCGCGCACGGCCGCGGGCACGGGCACGCCGACGGCTCGGTGCTCGACGCGGCGGCGCTGCTCGGCGGCGGCTGCGGCGCGCCGGGCAGCATGGCGCCCGGCGCGGGGCGGCGCAGCGCCAGCCTGCTCGCCGACGCGCCCGGCGCCGGCGGCGCGCCAGCGGCGGAATGAGCGCCCCCCCCCCTGCCGCCCCCCTCCCCCAGACGCGGCAGAGGGCCCGGCGGGCAAGCGCGCCCGGCCCCGGAGGGCCGCGCCGCACAGGCGCGGCCGAGGCGCGGCAGCGCGCCCCGGGCGCCGGGCGCCGCACTCCCAATCGCCCCCCTCCGCCCCTGCCCCCCCGTCCCCCCAAACCCACCCCTCACCTCCTTGCTTCGCACTGGGCACATCCCCCCACCCAGCACTGGCGCATCGCCTTTTCGGCGCGGCCTCTGGGCGCCGACGCCCGCGGCCGCACAACGTTTGCCGGTATAGGAACGACTGGCCCCGCTAGTGGGGCCATCTGGCTGGCTGGCGCAAAACGGGCGGCGGCGGGCGCCACTTACTTGGCCCCGCTTTGGCCCGGTCTTTTCCCGCTTTGGAGTTCCTCTAGCCCCCTCCTCCCTCTCCTCCGCCTCAAAAAACACTCGCGTTGCAATGCCACACCGCGCGTGCGCACGCGTTCCAAAGCGCCCGGCCATGGAACGCCGCCGCGCGGGGCCCCCTCCAATCCCCCAAACCCCTTGAACGCGCCGCTAGGCCACGCACCCCGGCACACACGCCCTCGCTGCAGAGATACCCTGCAACGGGCACGGCCGGCCGGAAACGCGCCCACGCGCGCGCGCGCCTGCACGCGCGCTCCTCGCCTCCTCCCAGGCGCGGCGCGCTCAAAACCCTAGACGCGCGCCTGCGCGCGCGCGCGCGCGCCAACTCGGCGGCGCGCGCGCGTTTGAGCGGCCCTCCCCGGGGCCGGGCTTGCCCTTACCGCACCGCAAACAACGCTGCAGCGCGCGCGGCGGGGCGACCGGGCGCGGCGCGGCGGCCGCGGCCCCTCGCACCCTCCCCTTGAAACGGCCCTACCTCTCCCCACCCCCATTTTTTTGCTTTGGGCGCCCCCGCCCCGCGTTCCCTGCGTTTCCCCGCGCGCCGCTTGCCGGCCCTCCCGGGCTCAGAAACCAGCTCAGACGAAAGAACGCGCCGAAAGGGCCTGAAACCAAAACACACAATTGCGCGGCGCGGCCGGTGCCGGCGCCCGGCCCACCTAGTTTGCGCGCGCCCGGCCCCCTCAACGCATCGACTTCAGCAGCCGCGCGTCTGGTTGCGGATGTGTAACCCCAGGCTCTGACTGGACTCCTGCTGCTGGGCTCTTGCTCTGCCTGGGACTCAGCCTTTGGGTCTCAGCCCTTTGGGGGTTCTTTTGGTTTGTTTTCCATGGTGCCCTTTTTAAATTTTACCCTCTGAACGCAGCTCCCACGCACCCAACACCTTCGGGGTCCCAGAAGCCACCCCGAGGCCCCGCGGGCCCGCTTGCTGCGGCGGCGGCTCCCCTCGGCACCGCCTACTCCTCGCCCGCGCCGCCGGAGAACTGAAACAGCCCGTCGCACGCGCCCGCCGCGCCGCTGCTGGCGCGCCTCGGCGCCTTGCCGGCGCGCCGCCGCGCCGCGGCCGCCCCTCCGCCGCCGCCGCCGCTCCCCCCGCCGCCCGAGCCTGCCGCGCCGGCGCGGCGCCGCTTGCGCGCGGCGGCGCGCGCCTGCCAGGCCGCGCTGCCGGCGTCCGACGCGTCCGCCGCCGCGGCCAGCGCCGCGCGGAGGCGCGCATAGTCCAGCGCGCCGCCGCGCCGCCCCGCCGAAGACAGGTAGCCGTAGGCGTCTGCCACGAAGGAGGGCATGAGGCTGGGGTTGCCCTCCTCAATCTGCTGCCGCCAGGCCCGCTCCTTGGCGTCGGCCATGGCCGCCAGCTGGCGCGCGCTCCAGCCGCCGCCGCCGCCGCGCCACGCCCGCTCTGGCGTTGTCAGGAAGTCCTCCCTGCAGGGCCGCGGTTGCAGCCATTGGTGGCGTTGAGAGTTAGTAGCTGCTATGTTAGGCAAAGGCCCGGCTCACGCAGGCCGGCCGCACAGGCGGTGCCGCCTTGCTGCCCGCCGCGGGGCCGCGCACGCACAACGCCTTTCCCCCCCGCCTCCGCGTCCGGCAGCGGCAGTTGAGCTGGCCCCTCCCTCGCACCACGGCAGCTGCCCCGTCGCCAGCCACAGCATCACGGTCAGCAGCGCCTCTGCGTCGTCCGCCGGCGCCGGCGGCTCGCCCCGCAGGCTGGCGGCCGAGGCGAACGCCGGCGTCACCCATGGTGCGCGCCCGCCGGCGCCGGCACCGCTGTCGCCGCCGCCGCCGCTGCGGCCGGCGCCGGCGCGGGTCCTCACCGCGCCTCCCAGGTCGATCACGAAAAAGGAAGGCTCCAGCTCCTCCTGATCGCTGCCGTCGCCATCCGGGGCCCAGTCCGTTGATGCGACGATGTTCTCTGCGAGTTGCGAATTCGAGGTGGCGGCCGCGGCGCTAGTAGTTGGCGGTGCCGGTCGACGGCCACGGCTTGGCGGCGGCGGGTGCGGTTCAGAGGCGTGTGGCGCAAGGCTCCGGCAGTGTATCGTCAACACGCCAGCAAGGCAGCCGCCCGGGCCAAACGAGAGGGGTTTGACTGCACTCGCCTGGCTTCACGTCGCCGTGGACGATGCCGTGGCTGTGCATGTACTCCAGAGCCTGGGCGCATTCCCAATCGATGATGGGCGGGGGGGGGTGAAGGCGTGCGTGTCTGACAGATTATGGACGAGGCCGGCGGCCGCCTGAAGAGGGCAGGCGGCTGGCGGCAAAGCAACTATTGGCCAGAGGCCACGCACAAAACAGCCGACCCGCATGCAGGCGCACCCGCAGCACGCCCAGCCCCGCCGCCGCGAGCCGGCGGCGGCCCGCAGCGTCGCGGGAAAAGGCGCCGGCCTCGGCAAGGGAGTAGAGGTCCGGCCCCAGCAGCGACATGCTGAGGAAGGGAAGCTGCATGGGGGCGCTGGGGGCGCCGTCCAACGCCAGAAGACCTGCATGCGGGCCGTCGGCGCGCGCATGCATGCCGCGGTTGGGGCGCATGCGGGCGTGCAGCTGTGGCCATGCGAGTGCGTGCTGGACCCGCCCCGCATGCCGCAGGAGCATGAGCAAGCCGTGCCATGCACGCATGCATGCGCATGCCCACCATGCTCATAGGCGGCAGGGATGCCGTGTTGCTCAGCCTCGCTGCCGCCGTCGCTGCCGCCGTCGCTGCCGCCGCTGCTGTTGCTTTCACGAGGCCGGACTGCCCCCAGGGCTCGATACGCCGCAAACTCGGAGGAGGCCGCGCTGCCACCAGCGCCGCTGCTCGCATGCCGGTGGAACACCTTGAGCGCCACCTGCTGGCCGCTGCGGGGGTCGACCGCCTGGAACACGCGCGCCGCCGCGCCGGCGCCCAGCGCGCGCAGCAGCACGAAGCGGCCGTCGGCGGTCGTGTGCGGCAGCGCCAGGGAGCCCTGAACGGCGTTCGACATCCTTCACAATCCGGATGGCGACGGGTTGGGTCGTGCCCGCGGGCTCTGGACTGACTTTTGCGGCGGGCTGCGGCGATTCCTCGCGATCTTGAGCGTGTACGGACGCTGCTACGCATTCAGCGAACGCTGAAAAGTAACTGCACGACGCTGCATGACGCCCAAGACGCTCTGGCTGCGACTGCGGCTTCCTCGTAAGCCGTCGCCCGGCCGAGGCTGCTTCCTGCCAACCGAGACAGCCGTGCCCCAGCCCCGCGCACGTGCACCTGCACGCACAAACACACACACTGGCCGTGACGCAATGGCGGCGTTACCATCACAACGCGCCCTGGCCACTCCAGGGGCGGGCGCGGAGCGAACGGCGACTTTGGGGGGCACATGGTTGTCAGCAGCATCAGGGGGTTCGCACGAGGCGCCCGGCAGCGCACAGGGCGCGGCCACAACAGAAGCGAGCGGACAGCAGAAGCAAGAGGGGAGGTGAAGTTCGAGCGCAAGTGCGAGTGCGAGGGTGAAAGGGACAGAGATTGAGAGGGGCGGCGGCAGGCGGCGCGGAGTGCCGCGTTCGCCGGTCGACGCACATCTATTTTGGTGGCGCCCACCGCATGGGAGGGCGCCGTCGGTTTGTTTCTGCGGACACGGATTGCCCAAAAGGAGGATTCACAGCAGCAGGCTGCGGCAACAGGCCGCAAGCGCGCGAAGCAAAGGCGACACATAAACCGGCGGTTCCGGTCCTGCCTGGCGCGCGCGTTTGTTGGGTGCGGGGCCCGCGCGCCGCCGAGGCCGGTTGCGGCCCAGCGCGCGCGTCGGGCGCGGCCTATATGGGACAATACTGCGAAGCAGGCAAGTAGGGAGTGGGCTGGGCGCCGGCTTGGTCCGCGCCTGTGAGGGCTGCCGTGCAGGGTTGCCGCCGCGTGCGCCAGCAAGGGCCCTGGAGCGCTCTGGCAGCGGGGGGGGCGCACCGGGTTCCTCCGTGGGCGGCGGCGGGAAGGCGCGCGGGTACAATGGGGGTGGGGGCAGCCTTCCGAAGGAAGGCGGGATGGATGCATGGCGTGCTAAAAGGCGAGCGCCGCCGCAGCGGCGCGCCGCCCCGGTCATGCCCCCACGGCGGGCTTGCCCTGCCTCTGCAAGGGCCGTGGGTGACACCGGCCAGCATGCCGGGTGCGTGCAATGCAGTGCAAACCTGCCTCGACTATTGAGTAGTAGTCAAACGTTTGGGAGCCGCGGCCAGCTCGCTCCCAAACCGAAGACGCGCGGCTGTTACGGCAGCCGCTTGCTAGGCGCGCATGCAGCCGTGGAACAGCCTGCCGAGCACGCCGCGGCGCTGCGGCGCGGCGCGCGGCGGCGGCGGCGACGGGGCCGAGGACTGCGCCGACGCCGCCTGCACCGCCGCAGGCGACTCGGGCCTGGCAGCTGCCGCCGCCGCCGCCGCCGCCGCCGCCGCCGCCGAGCCCTTGGCAAAGCCGTCCGCGCCCCGCAGCCCGCGCGCGTCGCGCGGCGCGGCGGCGTCGCCG
Source organism: Raphidocelis subcapitata (assembly GCA_003203535.1). NCBI lineage: Eukaryota > Viridiplantae > Chlorophyta > Chlorophyceae > Sphaeropleales > Selenastraceae > Raphidocelis > Raphidocelis subcapitata. The sequence continues at coordinate 255,926 of BDRX01000047.1, read as the reverse complement.
TCCGGGTCGCTGCCGCCGCTCTTCGTCGCGCCCGCGGCCTCGGCCTTGCCGGCCGCCAGGGACAGGCTGAGCGCCGCCAGCTCGGCGGCGAGCCGCGCCTCCCTGCCCGCCGCGCCGCCGGGCGACGTCACGGGCTCCTCCTTTGCCGACGCCACCAGCGCCTCGAGGCGGCGCACGATGTCCTCCACGCGCCTCGGCTGCTGCGCCTGCAGGACCACCTCGGCGTCCGCCATCGCGCCGTCGCTGCCCTCGCTCGCGCGGCCGCTGTCCGCGGGCGCGGCGGCGGGGGCCGCCGCCGCAGGGGGCGAGGCGCCCGCGGCGGCGCGCCGCGCGCCGGGGGCCGGCGCGGCGGCCTCGCCGCCCGCAGACGCCCCGCGGCGGCGGCGGCCGCCGGCGTCGTCCTCGTCCTCCTCGCTGCTGGACGACAGCCGCGCGCGCGCCTCGTAGTTGCGCAGCAGCTTCCGAGGCAGCGGCCGCACCACCACCGCCACGCTGCGCGCGTGCGAGGCGTGGGTGGAAGCAAAGCTGACGGTGGAGCCAGCGCGGGGGGAGCCATAGGCGGGAGAGCCGAGGCGCCCCGCGTGCGGCGTCGCCGCCGCGCTGGGGCTGCCCTCCGGCGCCGCGCGGCCCGCGCCGCCGGCCACCGCCAGCGCGCGCTGCGCGACGGGCGCCGCGTGCCGGCTGCGCAGCGAGCGGCCGGCGGGGGGCGCCCACGGCAACGCCGGCGCCGCGACGCCGCCCGCCGCGGCGGCAGGCGGCGCGGCGGGCGCCATCGTCGCGGCTATGGCCGCGCCGGCCATCTCCGCCACCTCGCTGCGCAGCTCCTCCATTGCGGCCTTCACCAGGGAGTGCAGCCGCAGCCCCTCTGCGCCGCCGTCCCCGTCCCCATCCCCATCCCCGGCGCCCCCGCCGGCCGCGGCCGCGGCCGGGGGCGCGGGCCGCTCGGCCTCGGCTGGGGGCGCGCCGGCGCCGGCGCGCGAGAACGTGAGTTTGTAGCGCAGCAGCGCGGGCGCGCCGCCGCCGGCTCCGCCGCCGGGCGCCGCAGCAGACAGCCACGCGACGCCCTCGTCCGCGCCAAAGGTGCGCGCGCGCGCGAGGTTGATCTCCGCCGCGCCCAGCACGGCCTGCGACGCCCCGTCGCGCACGGTCACGCGCACGGCGGCCGCGTCGCCGGCCTCGAACTCGTGGGCGGTGTCCCACACCGCCGCGCCGCGCGCGCCGCGAGAGGCGGTCGGGGAGAGGCAGGACTGGTCGCCGCACTCGATTACCAGGTAGGGCTGCAGCGGCGCGCCGCACGCGGCCTCGAGGCCGAGGCCCGCCGCGCCCTCGACCACCACGGTCAGCCGTCCGTGTAGCGGCGACGGCGGGCGCGGCGCGGGGGCGCCGCTGCTGATGGGGCGGGCGTCCGCCATGGGGCCGGCGCCGCCGGCGGGCGCGGGGTCAGCGCACAAATCGCCCGAGGTTCAGGCCGCAAGGGCCGGCCGCCTGCGGGGCGGCGGGGCGGTGCGGTGCGGGGCGGTGCGGCGTCGGCGCACGCACGCTGGCGCGGCGTCGGCGGCGCTGCCCGCTTGGGAAGCGGCGCCACCCCGCCGCAGGGCAGCCAAGCGAGGATACAAGCGCCCAAGGCGTCGTCGGTGTCACGATGTGGCGCAAGCACGCGGCAGGCAGCGCGAGAAGGTTTGGGCCGCGAGCCGGGAGCCCTCCACGCGCCGTGAGAGACCCGCTGCCCGCACGAAACACAATTCACGCACCTGCCTCGTGCCGCTCGTTGGTGGCAGCGGCGCCGGGGCGCAGGCTCCGACGCGGGTCGCGGGGGCGAACAGAAGCCGCGGCCAGCACAGCACGAAGCAGGAAAACGCGCTAGGGGGCGTGCGCGCGGGTAAGTAATCTGCTCGCAATAAAACGTGGGACTGCGTCGCGATGCAGCGCCGCCGGTGAATGTGTGCGGCGGCGCCCGGGCGGCGCAGCGCGGCGTCCAATGCGCGCCGCGGTTGACACACAACACACAGCGCCACGCCCAGCGTGCGAAAGCTTGCTGCTCCACCACAGCTGTTGGTTTTACTTGCAGCCGATGCTGCTGGGCAGTGCTCCCTCCCTCGGCGGGCAGTGCAGTTCGCAAATGGGACGCTGTTGGTGCGGGCGCAGGGCGGTTGGCACAGGGCGGTTGGCACAGCGTTTGAACGGGCAATCCTGTTGGGTCCTGGTTCCATGCGGAACGGTAGCAAGTCGAGCGGCGGCAATGCGCACCCACATGAGAGAAATCGTGCGCCAGAAGGAGCTAGCAAAAGGCAGGATAAAAAGTTCAAAGCTAAGCGTGGCAACTGGCAACTCAGGGCGGTCTGATCTACCGGTATGCACACCGGCCACGCTTGTACTGTCTGAGGGGGCGGCGGCGCTGCGCGCGGCGCGCCGGGCTGGTTATTAATTGAGTGCGGCGTGCGCCGCTCGGTCAAACTCGCGCGGCGGTGCTGCGGCGCGGCGGCTCGAACAAGGAGCGGCCCGGGCGGCGGCGGGCGCCCGCCCGCGGGGCACCCAGGGGGCGCCCGCGCGGCGGCGGGGCGTCACCGCGCCATGCACGAGTGCGACGCGCGCGCGTAGTAAACCATGGCCGCGAGGCACACGCAGATGCACACCATGAACACCATCCCGACATCCGAAACCATGACCGTCCGCGCCTGGCCGGCCTCGTCCACAAAGGAAAACAGCGTCGCCAGCCGCTCGCCGCCGGGGCCGTAGAGCGGCAGGCCGGGCGCGTGCGGCGGCGGCGCGGCGTCCGGGCCGGCGGCGGCCGAGGCGGCGGCGTCGGGGGCGGCGCGCCAGCTGGCAATCGCCCCGCCGGCTTCCTCCGGGCTGCTGCCGGGCTGGGGGGTGGGGCTGCTGTCGGCGACGCCCTGGCTGCCTCCGGCGGGCGAGACCGCTGCTTCGGCGGCCGCCTCAGCAGCGGACGGCGCAGTTCCCTCTGCCCCTGCCTCGGATGCGCCGCCGCCGCCGCCGCCGCCGTCACCGCTGTCGCTGTCGCTGTCGCCGTCGCTGTCGGCGCCGCCGTCGCTGCTGCTCGACGACAGCCGCGCGCGCCGCTCGTAGTCAGCGGCGCTCCTCGGCCGCCGCAGCGACGACGACGACGACAGCACGAGGGCCACAGACCGCGCGCTGGAGCCGGCGCGGTGGAAGGACCCGCTGCGAGACGGCCAGAGGGACGAGGAGCGCGGCGTGCCAGCGGCGGCGGCGGTGCTCGCCGTGTCGCGGCCGCGCCTCGAGTCGGAGCGCTGTGCCCGGCCATCTGGGTCGCACCGCTGCCGGCAGAGCTCCGCCACCGAGTGCTTAAGGCTGGACATGTTGCTCTCAAGCGACGTGCGGCGGGCGGGGGCCTGCACGGACGATGCGTCGGAAAGCGGCTGGCTCGCGGCGCGGGAGGGCTGCTCGGCGCGGCCGGACATGCTGCGCTGCGAGCGGGCCAATTTCAGGCGCTGCACGTTGAGGGGCGGCAGCTGCTGCTGTTCTTGCGGCACCTGCTGCTGTGGCTGCTGCTGCTGCTGCTGCTGCTGCTGCTGCTGCTGCTGCTGCTGCTGCTGCTGCTCCTGCGGTTCCTGCCGCTGCTCCTGCGGTTCCTGCTGCTCCTGCGGTTCCTGCTGCTGCGGCTGCAGCTGTGGCTGATCCTGCTGCTGCGTCTGCTCCTGACCTTGCACGTTCTGCTGCGCCGACTGCTCCACAGGCTGCTGCTCCTGCTGGTGCTGCTCTGACCCTCCAAATCCCAGCTTCTGCTCTGGCGCGCCCCCGTGGAGCACCCGAGCCGGTGCATCCCCCGCCTCCTCGCCCTGGTCCCTTCGCTGCCGCACGTCGCTCTCCGCGCCTTCGCCGGCCGTGCGCCGGCCGCGCGCAGGAAAGAACTCGAGGCGGAAGTGCAGCAGCCCGCGCGACCGGCCCCGCGCCGAGGCGATGGGCGTCGCGCCCTCGTCGCGGCCGCGCGCGCGCGCCTCGGACAGGTCGATCAGCGCCTCGCCCACAAACGCCCCGGTCGCCGAGTCCCAGACCGCGACGCGCGCGACCGCCTCGGGCCCCGCGAGCGCGAGCCCGTGCGCCTCCTGCCAGGTGGCGTCGCCGCCGGCGAGGTCCGCCGACGCGGAGCGGATGGGGGCGGCGGCGCCGCACTGCAGCACGTAGAACGGGCGCTGCGGGGCCGCGGTGCCCGAGGCGGCGGCCAGGCCGGTGGCCGCCTCGATCTGGACCTGAAGCAGGCCCGGCGGCGGCTGCTCGGCCGGGGGCTGCGCGGCTGGGGGTTTCAGCAGTGCAGCTGCGCTGGTGGGGCCGGCGGCAGCAGCGGGCGTGCCGCCCTTGCCGCCCTTGCCGCCGTCGCCGCCGCCGCGCTGTGCGCGCTGTGCGCGCTTGGCGCGCAGCCAGCCTGGTGGGGGCCAGCCACGCGCCATCGCGCGCCGTCGCTGCCCTCGCTCGCGCACTGAGGCCCGCGCGCCGCAACAGCGCAGGCCGCGTGCCTGCGTAATGATTTCAATGGGACAGCGCGGCGGTAAGCGGTGGCGACGGGGCGTTGGTGGGCGGCGGCGGGTGGTCTGCGCGTCTGCAGGGTCCGACGCGGCCGCCGCCGCCGCGCGCGATCCGAGTCAATTGGCATGGCGTCGCCCACGCACTCCAAGGAATTGGCCACCGAGCGAAATCGTGGGACCTTGGCACCGAGCCCGCCCGCTGGGTGGTCTGGCCGATGCCAGGAGGGCACCTCTGCGTGCCAAATCGCAGGAAAGGGCGCTCATTGCACCCGCGCACCGTGCGCTGCTCGGAACTGGCCGTGCACCAGGCGCCGGAGGCCTGGCCTCCCTGTCGCCGCGCTGTCGCGCCGGAGGACGGCGCCTACGCTGTCGCGTTTGATGTGAAATGCATCCTCAGGCAAATCGAGCGCGGGCAGGGGTGGTTTGGGATGGTTTAAGGAAGCAATTGGGCGGCAGATCACAGCGTTCGGCGAGCCAGCCGCTGGCGTGCCGGTGATACCGATACATTAAAGCGGTTAATGCCGTTTGGACGATGTTCACCGGGCCAAAACACACACACAGAGTCGGGCGCACTCCGCGGGGGCACTGGTGTGGCTGGTATGGTTTGGTAGGTTGGCGGTCGTGGCACACAGCACATTGTCACACGAATAGAAACGCTGCGCGAAATCCTGCTCATACGACGTATACACGCAGGGTCGGAGGGCGGGCGCGACCCCTTGCCCTCTCTGCACTCGTCTGGTGAGGTCCGCAGCGGTCATTCAAGGCGCTGATCGATCTCTACGCGTGCCGCGTGGTACGCACGACATCATGAGTGCTGGCCGTGACTGCAAGCAAATTTGAAGCCCTCCTCCCTCCACCCGCCCCCCCCAAGTGCCCTCGAGCGCATCTTGAAGTCGTCCCGGGCGCTCGGCGATCGTACCTCTCGTACGAGCGGGTGCGAGCGCCACGGTGCGGCCCCGAAAGCGCGCCGCGAGCGCCGCTGCGCCGAAGCCTTCGCCGACGCGCCACTCACCACCCCGCCCCGCACGTTGATTCCAATACCGAATTCTGCAGACAAGAGCCTGGCAATGGACTGGATGGCCCGGTGGGGCCGTCCCCGGAAGGCCGACGGCCCTGCTGCACCGTCTGCCAGGGGGAGCACCTGCCCGCCGCCGCCCTCTGCGGCCAGCACCGACGGCGGCAGCCTTGACGGCGCAGGCAGAAGCAGCAACAGTGCCAGGAGCAGTGCCGCCGGCGGGCGCGCGCGGCAACCGCCGGGCCCGCAGCAGCAGCAGCGGCAGGAGGATGAGGGCGCGGCCGCACGCCAGCGGGCGCAAGCGCGGGCCCGCTGGCTCGGCGCGGTGCGCGCGCTGCAGGCCGTGAGAGCATTTCAGAACCCGACGGCGCAGGGCCAGCGTGCCGACGGGGATGCCGAGCCCACACCGGGCGTTGCCGCCGTCCCGCTGCGCCACGTTTGGACGCGGCCCCTGCCGCCTTCGCCGCCGCTCCCGCCGCCGCCGGGGCCGCAATGTGGCCCCCCTTTGCCAGGCAGCCTGCGCGCGCGCGCCGCGCGGGCGGCGGCCGCGGCTGGCCTGCCTGGAGGGGGCCCCGCCGCCTCCGGCCGCGCGGCGGACGCGAAACCGGCCGCCTCTTCGTGTGAATCGTCGGATCAGCAATCCGACCTGCAGCAGGCCCGCGACGCGCCCTCTGCCCGGGCACGCAGCGGGCCGCCGCGCCCCGCCGCGCTCGCGCCGGCGCCGGCGCCGCCGCCGCCGCCGCCGCCGCCGAGGCGGGCGGTGCGCGAAGAGGCCGTTGTCCTGCTGCCGTTTGCGCCGCGCCGGCTCAACCTCGAGCGGCGGGCGCGGCTGTCGTCGAGCGACGAGGACGACTCCTGCAGCGGCGACGGTGACGACGACGGCAACGACGACGATGGGGCCAGCGGCAGCCTGCGCTACAGCAGCGACGGCGAGGCCAGCCTGGCTCGCCACCAGGTCTCGTGCGCCCAGGGCTTCGGCGGCGAGGGGCCGGGCGGCGGCGGCGCCGGCGACGGCCTGAGCGGCGGCGGCGCCGGCGAATCGGCGCGCATCGCCAAGCTGCTCGCCTCGCTGGCGCCGGCGCGGCGGCCCGGCGCCTCGGACGCCGCGGTGCCGTCCGAGGCGGAGGCGCTCAAGGTGCGAGAGGGGGCGAGCGTGCGGTGTGGACACTGCAGGGAAGCTCTTGCCGGCAGCTGCACTGCTGCAAATGGCACATATCACAAACCAACGCACCGGATAGGAGGGGTGAGCACGCCGCTAAACGATAGTGTCCCGCCCGCTCAAACCACCCCCCGCAGCCCAACTACTCGCCAGCCAAGCAGCTGCGACTCCAAGTGGACGCCACCGCCGACACCCAGCCCCCAAGCCTCAGCCAACCCCACGCCGTCCGCGCCGGCTCGAGGCAGTGACGGGCGGCCGCAGCGCACGAGGAGGCGGTGCTGAACCCCGGCGTTGACCAACCGCCCCGGAAGCTTCTGCTTCGGACCTGGAACCTTGGAGGGCAGCTGCCGCACCCTTCCAACTGCAACCCAGGCAGATGGCACCGCCCCCAAGCTACTACACTGCTGCACCGGCATCCCCCCCTCGTCCTTCCTTTTGCCCCTGTTGTGACGACCCCGCCTTGGGGCGGCGCCTTTGGCCACCTTTTGACGACACCAGCTCACGTGCACAGTCGTTCTCTCCTCTCCTCCGGACTTTGATTGATTGTGGTGCTCAGGCCCAGTCTCTCCACTCCAGTCCCACGTTGCTCCATTCCCGCTGGCGGTTTGCGCCCGCAGCTGCGGGTGCCGCCCAAACCCACGCATGTACGAACGACCAGCCTGGGAAAGGGCGCAACGCACGGCCCTTGCTTTTCCCGCCCCTTATGCGTGGAGCCGCTAACCGCCCAGCAGGCCCGTGCGGCCAAATGGGTGGATGACATCGCTGCCCCTGTCACTGTCACCCTCGCAAACGAGCGCACACTCTGCCGCACCAGATGCCGTTGGGGCACAAGCTCGCCCCCCCCCTCCTTCCTGCATGCACCGATGTGCCTCCGCAGGGCCGGCCCTGGCCGCTGCGCATCACGCCCACGAAGCCCTCTCCCTGCGCGCACGCGCGCGCGCGCAATGCGCGCCCGACAACTGTTGACAAATCAACTCTCCACGACTCGGCACGGCCCGACCCGCGCGCCCAGGCAGGCCGCCGGGCCGCCGGCCACGTGCTTGGGGCTCGCGCAAAGCGCCTCCCTACCACTGCGCGCACCCCGGGCTATCCCACTCCGCCGCCTGCGGCGCGCCCCGCCGCGCCGCCCCGTTGGAGCGCGCCGCCCCGCCTTGCCTCGGACGGCGTCGCCACGCTCGCACCTTGCCTCGGACGGCGTTCCTTGATTGCATGCCCTCATTCCTGCCGCGGCCTGTCAAAACCGCCGACCCCGACCCGCACCTCTCGCGCCCAAGCACAGCCACGGCTTGCCGGTCTGCCGCACCGCACTGCTACCAGCCCGCCCAAGCAACCCGGAGCTCCTCTGCCCTCCAACAACGGACGTGACCCGGGCGCCTCCCCGACCCCTTGAATTTTGCCACCCCGGGACCGCCGGCGCCGCGCCACCCGCCGGCGCGGACAGCGGCGGACGGTCTCTTCGAGTGCTTCCGGGCCTCGGTGGCGCCTGCTGCGCCCCCGTTTGGTTGCGCGCGCCCCTGCTGCATCTGTCCCCGCCTGCGTCGAACCCCCAGCCCACCCCGCGCCTTTTTGTCCCGGGGCCCTTTTTGATCGGTCGCGCGTTTTTACTGCGCGCGGCGAGCATGCGCGCCGCAGTGCCTTGGCTTGGCAGCGGGCCAGCAGAGGGGGCATATGCATGCCCCCTGTGCAGGCTTGATCGCGGCTTTGCTTGGTGTTGAGGTTATGCAACAAACGGACGAGCAAAGCAGTTCCATGTGCCCTTTGAGCTTAGGGGAAGTGTGTGTGTATGCGTGTTCTGCAATCGAGCAAAAGAATGCATCGGCCAAGGGCACGGCCAAGGGAGGGGCGACCAGCGATGTGAGAATTGTGGGAGGGGGAGAGGCGGGCCCAGGGGGACGCACGGTGCCGCCCGGGGCCAGGGGTGGGGATGAATGTCTATTGGAAAGAGACGGGGCACGCCGGCGGCCGGCAGGCGCGCGTGCGCATGCGGCGCTGCAGGCGACATGCGCGCGTGCGCGTGTGCGTGCGCGCGGGGCGGGAACTGGGGCCCGCAGACGAAGTGTTTGGCCGCACGTGCATGCGACATGCCGAGGCGCCGCGCGCGCGCCATTATGTGCGCGCAACGCGGGGCCGTGCACAGGGGGGAAAAGGGGGCTGCCGGTGAGCCCCGCAGTGACTGTGACGCCTCGCAAAGGCGAAATGGGAAGCTGGGGGATTAGAGAAAAACTACCGAAGGGCGCCAGCGGCGCCGCAATCCAAGACGCTTCTTTTAGAGGGATGGGGGGGCGGCATGAGTCATTGATGACAGGGGCGCACCCGGGGGGGGGGGGGGG
>BDRX01000047.1:110396-246268 GCA_003203535.1 Raphidocelis subcapitata | reverse complement strand
CGGTGGCGGCGGCCCGCGCGCCGCAGCTGCCTCTGCGATCTCGCCCTGCGCCGCGTTGAGCTGCTGCACCACGAGTCGCACGTCTTTTGCGGTGTCGCCAACGGCAAAGCAGTGCAGTTGGTTAAGTCTCCGCCGCGGGCGAGGAGGCCTTGGGGCCCCTCAAAAAACAAGGGCGGGTGCCAAGCTTCAAAACCCACGGGCATTGTGTCACCCCACACACCCCACACCTGCTCCAAACCCCAACCCCATCGCCCCACCCCACACACACACCCTGCTCAAAAACCCCAACCCCACTAACCCCCCCACCTGCTCCCGGAGGTAGGCAGCTTCCTCCGCCTGCCCCTGCGCCGCCGCCAGCTCCCGCTGCGTCTCGCAAAGCACGTGCTCCAGCGACGACGCGTCGGCGACGGCGTCGCGCAGGCGGGCGGCCTCGTCCCTGATCGAGGACAGCTCGCCCTGTGGTTGGGGGGGGGGGGGGTGCGGTTAGGGGGGGGGTGTAGGTTGGGGGCAAAGGGGGGGAGGACGGCGCAGGAACAAAGGGCGCTTTGGCGATCCGGCGCTCGGTCAAACGCAGTGCAGAGCCCGGTCAAACGCGCGCCGGCGCCGGCCGCCCGGCCGACCTTAATCTCCCCGGACTGCTCCAGCCAGAGGTGCTGCGCCTCCGCCTCGGCCCCCAGCGCGCGCTGCTTGCTGTTGGTGGCCATCGACACCGCGAATTTGAGGGCCGACACCTGGGCCAGCAGGGCGAGCTCCCTGGGGTTTTGGGATTTGGGGTTTGGGGCCAATGTCGGGGTTTTGGCGTGGGTTTCTCGCAAGTTTGAGGGTTTGCTGGGGCTGGGGGAATTCCGGAGGTTGGCGGGCGTTTGCACGGGCTTCCAAGGGGGGCAGCTGGTCGAGCCCCATTAGCAGCGAACAGCGGCGCTGCCAACCAGCAACCCGCCCCCATTCCCGAATCCCGCCCCCCCGGGCCGCACCTGCCGCCCGACCCGTCTGCGGTGCTGTGCGCGCGCGCCGCCTGGTTGCGCGCCACCGCCACCATCGCCTCGAGCTCGTCGCACCGCCCCTCCAGCGCGCGCGCCCTAACCTCGGCCGCCGTAACCGCGCCGTCCGAGCGCGCCTGCGCCTCGCGGCCCGCCGCGCGCGCGGCGTCGACCTCGGACCGCAGCGCCGCGAGGCGGAGGGACTGCACCTCAAAGTCCGAGGCCTGCTCCTCCATGCGGCGGCGGTGGCGCGCCATGCGCGCCTCGACGCGGCGCCGCCACGCGGGCGTGCCGGCGCAGTCTTCGTCGCCGTCGCCGTCGCCGTCGCCGTCGCCGTCGCCGTCGCCGTCGGCGCTGCCGGCCGGCTCCGCGTCGGCGTCGGCGTCGGCGTCGGCGCCGGCGCCGTCCGAAGGCGCGGCGGCCGCCGCCTCGGCCCCAGCTGCGGGGCCCGGCCCGCCGCCGCCGTCGCCCTCGCCGCCCGCCGCCGCGGCCGCGGCCCCGCCGCGCCGGGCGCGCTCGAGCTCGGCGCGCCGCTGCTGCTCGATGATCGCCACCGCCTCGTGCGTGCTGGCGAGCTCCTGGCGCTTTGACACCTGGGGGGGGATGCAGCACCGGCGGCCCGGGTTTGACGAGACAGGCAAAGCAAAGCGTGCAGTGGCCCAACATGTGCGCTCAGGCAACGCCGCAACTGCGGAGCGCGGCGCTGACGCTCCAAAACCTCAAACCCAACGAGCCCACCCGGGGGAGCTCCCGCCCCAGCCCACCTGGTCTGTATAAAGGGCGAGCAGCGCCTCGGCCAGCGCCCCCTCGCTCCGCCAGTCCGCGGGCGCCCCCAGGTATTCCTCCACGATGGCCCTCACCCCCTCCACCGCTGGGTCCGCCGCGGCCTCCGCCTCGGACCCCGGCGCGCGCGCCTCGGACCGGCCCGCCTCGGACCGGCCCGCCTCGGCCGCCTCAGATTCGGGCACGCCCCCGGCCGCGGCCGCCTCGGCCGCCCGCGCTTCGGCGGCGGCGATGGCGCAGTCCGGTCCCGCCTTGCCCTCCGCGTCCTCCTCCTCTGCGTCAAACCAATGGTCTTTGCACCGCTCGAGCCCCTCCCGCAGATCAGGCTCCTGTTTTTGCTGCGCGGGCTCCTGCTTCTGCTGATCAGGCTCCTGCTGCTCCTGCTCCTGCCCCTGCTCCTGCTCCTGCTCCTCCTGTGGGTCGCCTGCCGAAGTGCCCTCGCAGTCCGGCCCCGCCACCTGCGGCAGCGCCGGCGGCGGGCCCTCCTGGTCGGGCAGCCGCCGCCAGTGGACGTTTGACGCGCGCACGTGGACGGCCGTGGGCCGCCGCTGCGCGTCCTTTGGCGTGAGCGGCGGCTGCCGGGATGAGTCGTCCGGTTGGGGCTCGTTGCGTGGCTGCAGCGCCGCGCGCTCGGGCCCCCCTTGCTCCGGCCCCTGCTGCTGCTCCTGCTGCTGCTGCTGCTGCTGCGCCTCCTGCTGCTGCTGCTGCTGCCCCTGCTCCCAATCGTCTTCTTGCTCCTGCTGCGCCGCAAGCTGCTCCGCCGGCTGCAGGCCCATCCGGGCCTGCTCCTCCTGCTGAGCCGCCGCCTGCACGGCCCGCTGCGCCCGCTGCGCCTCGGCCTGCTGCTGCTGGATCCGCTGCTGCCGCTGCCGCCAGCGCTCCTGCAGCACCTCCCACTGCCGCTCCTGCTCCTCCGCCTGCTGCTTCCTCAGGGCCCTCTTGTGGTTGAGCTGCTGCAGCCATTGGGGCATCACCCCAGGAGATTCCTGCTGCCGAGCCTGCTGCCGCTGCACCTTTGGCGGCGCGGACGCCGGCAGCGCCGCGGGCCCCATCCCGAGGGTCGGCGTCGGCGTGCGCGTCGCCGCCTTGCGCGGGGACTGCGGGTGGCGCCGCGCCGCGCCGCCGCCGCCGGCGGCGCCGGCGCCGGCGCCGCCGCTCCCGGCGTCGCCGCCGCCCACGCGCCGCTGCAGCTCCTCCACCTCCTTCCGAAGCTCCCGCAGCGCCGCGGCGGCGGCCTGGCTCCTTTCTGAAGCCTGCCGGAACACGGCGTCCGGACTGTCCCCCCCGCCGCCGCCGCCGCCGCCGCCGCCGCCGCCGCCGCCGCCGCCGCCGCCGCCGCCGCCGCCCCGCGCCGCCGCCGCCGCCGCAGCCGCACTAGAGACGCGCGGGCCGATGGGCAGCGGCGTCGGGGTGGCGGCGAGCTGCGAGGGCTCGGAGCCGTCGGGGCAGGCGGGGGCGAATTTGATTTTGAAAAAGAGGATGCCCCGGGAGCGGCCGTCGGGAGTTGTCAGCAGCGCGGCGCTCTCGTCGCGCCCGATGGCGCGCGCCCTGCGGGGGGGGGGAGAGGGGGGTGACTGGTTAGAGAGCGGCAGAGCACGGAAAAGGGGCGGCGCCGCGCGCGTCAACACTCGAGGGGGCTTCTTTGCGGCGGCCGCTTGCGTCTTGGCTGCGCGCACGCAGGCGCGCCTGGGCCCCGCCGGCACCCGCGCAGCCGCTCTCTCTCTGTCGCGCGCGTGTGGAGCGCATGCGGCCCAGTCCCCCCCCCCCCGCCGGCCCACCCCCTCCCGCCCGCCGGCCCGCCCCGCACCTGCCGAGGTCGATCACCGCCTCCCCTATCTGCTCCTTGCTGCCCTCGTCCTTGACCACCACCCGCAGCGACGACTCGTCGTGGTCCACCGCAAACTTGTGGGCGCGGTTCCAGACGGGGCGCGTGCCGGTGCCTTCTTCGGCGGCGCGGCTGCGGCTGCGCTGGCGGCCGACCTCACATACGTAGTAAGGCCGCTGGCCGGGGCTGACCGTGTCGAGGTCGCTCGCGGATTCGATCATGACCTTCAGCAGCCCCGCCGCGGGCGGCGGCGGCGCCGGCGGCGGCGGCGGGCCCATGGCGGGCCGCCTGCGGCGGCGGCGGCGGCGGGGGCGGTGGGTTGTCGAGTCGGGGCGCGCGCGCGCGCGCGCCGCGGCGGGGGGAGAGGAGGCCTGCTTGGGGGCACGCTGCACGCCGCTGCTGCGCCGGCGGCGCCGCCAGCCTCGCCAGCCCGGGACTTGGGGCTGGGCCGCGGCGGCGGCGCGGCGGGGTGCCCGGCCACGCGCGTTTCGCGGCGGCGCGGAACGCGCTGGCCGCGACGCCTGCGCTTTCGGGCCTCGCCCGCTTGCCGCCCACCTTGCCACGCTAGTGCTGGTTGCCGCTGTATGCTTCTTATCCGGGTTCGCGCGGCCAGCGGGGTGTTGGCGAGGACGTGGATGGCCCCGTGGCCCGCAAGGCCGCGCGCTGGCCCCGCCTTTCCGGGTTCTCGCCGGTGACTCGGCTTCGATTTGGGGCCTCCAAGCGGTTTGCGGGGCCGTACCTGCATGGAGCGCCTCGCCGGCTGCCGTCACCCGCGACGCAGCACCGGCGGCGAGCCGCACCGACGGCCTCGACAGTCGGCGACGAGCGTCCGCAGGCGCCGGTGAGCACACACCTGTGCCCTCTCACCCCTTGCGGATGAACCCCACCCGCTGTACCGTACCGTATGCGCGCGCCTGCTGGTCATTGTTGACACACGCGCCCAGAGGGCAGAGCGCACCACCGAGGCTTGGCAGCAAGACAGTGCGTATGCTTCCCTACCTGCCTCCAGCCCCTTTCCGGTTGTTGAGCCGTTGTCGTTGCCACAAATCATGCGGCATGCCCGCAACTTGGGGTACGTGCAGCCAGCCCACAGCGTGCTCAGCGCCCCGGCATCACAGGCGCAGGCCTTGCGGGCTGCCGTAACCCAAGCCTGCACTGCGTTCAGGTTGCCGTTGATGCGTGGCGAGTTGGGGGTGCGTGCGCCTGGGCTCTCGAACTCGCACACGCCGCCGGCACCGGCGCACCAGCAGCGGACGGGCGGCGGCGGACATACCGCCTGCCTGCTGGGGCTAGCCTCATTGTATTCTCAGCGTATACGAGATCCTGCTTCGCTTGAGCACGCCACTTTTTACGCTGCACACGGCAAGCACAGCGAGTTTTGCGGCCTGCCCGCCCGCCTTCGGCCGTGCGTCGCAAGACAAACACAACCGTCGAGCTGAGGCCGCTGCTAAGCAAGCTGCGGGCTGCCGGCGCGGCAGCCAGGTCGGCGCTGCCGGCCGCGGCGCCGCTGCAAACGGCGGCACGCCCCGCCGTCGGCGCCCCGCCGCCGCACCGGCCGCTGCCGCCACGGCCGCGGTGCGGCCCCGCCCCCTCTAGCCTGAGGCACATGACCGCCGCGGCGGCAGCCACCGCCGACGGCGCCGCCGCCGCCGCCCGCGCCCGCACGGCCGGCGGGGGCGCGGGCCCCGCCGGCGCGGCGGCCGCCGCGGCCGCCAGCGCGGACGACGACCCCTTCCTGGCGGTCGCGGTGCCCCCGCTGCCGAGGCAGCTGTCTGCAAAGGTGCAGCACGCCATCATATCCGCCGACAGCCAGCTCAGCGAGCGGCTCTCGGAGCAGCTCGGACTGCCCCGCCCCCTGATCCTGGAGCTCATGCGGTTTGGGGCAGTCCACTATTGCCCCGTGATGCCAAAGGCCGGCCCAAACACGCCCATGACGCCTGAGCAGCTCGCCGCCGCGTCCGCCGCGCGCGCGGGCGCGATGGCGCGGTGGGGGCCCGCGCCGAAGCTGCAGGTGCCGCGGCGCGCGATGGAAGACGCGCCGGCGACGGCGGGCGGCTACGCGCGCGTGCACCTTCAGCCGAAGCGGTTCCCTGCTGCGCACACGACGGACTGGCGGCGGAGGGTGCTGCACCAGGGGCCGGACTGCGTCGTGGTCGACAAGCCCCCGGGCGTGCAGGTGCGCGCCGAGGCTGCTCCATTCAGGAACCTCCGAAGCAATGCTTGTTGCCAACTCCCAAAAGCGTATCGCCGGTATCGCCGGCCCCGCGCAGAGGCGCCCGTGTGTCTGCCTCGTCCGGGGGAGGGCTGCGAGCCGTCTCTGCCAGGCTGCCGAGGCGGCAGCCCTCCCGGCAAAGTACCCTTAGTACCCAGCCCTCCCCACTGGCATGCAGCGCATGCACGCCGCGCCTTTCTGGATAGGTTCACCTCGGCAAACCCCAGCCTCAAACACAGCCCCCGCCGCTCGTGCGCACCGCAACCGCCCCGGCCAGGT
Source organism: Raphidocelis subcapitata (assembly GCA_003203535.1). NCBI lineage: Eukaryota > Viridiplantae > Chlorophyta > Chlorophyceae > Sphaeropleales > Selenastraceae > Raphidocelis > Raphidocelis subcapitata. The sequence goes on along the minus strand of BDRX01000047.1, from coordinate 240,189 downwards.
GTCTCCGACGGTGGACAATGTCTTGGAGAGCGTGCCCGCCTGCACCGCCGCCGCACTCGGACTGCCCCTGGACTCTCTGGCCGGCCTGCACCGCCTCGACGCCGGCACCTCTGGCGTCGTGGTGCTGGGGCGGGGCGGCCTCGCTTTCGCGCGGTGGTGGTGCGGGCTGCTCGAGGCGCGCAGCGGTGGCGGCGGCAGCGGCGGCGGGGGCAGCAGCAAGAGCGGCGGCAAGAGCGGCGGCGGCAGCGAGAGCGGCGGTGGCAGCGAGAGCGGCGGCGGCAGCGAGAGCGGCGGCAGGAGCGGTGGCCGTGGTCCAAAAGCCGGCAACGAGGCGGCGACGGCCCGGGCGGCCGAAGCGGCCCGGGCGGTCGAGGCGGCGGCCGAGGCGGCCGCGGCGACGGGGGGCGCGCCGCTGCGCAAGGTCTACCGCGCGGCGACGCTGTCGCCGCCGCCGCTGGGCCGCATGGTGCACCACGCTCTTGTCGGGACGCGGCGGCCGGGGGAGCCGGCGCACACGCTTATGCTGGCGGTGCCCGTTGAGGGGTCTGCCTACTGCGAGCTGGAGGTGGTACAGGCGAGTGAAAGCTTTGCTTTCCGTGGCTGTGCTTTTGCTTTGCCGCTTGCATTTGCTCTGCTGCTGGCATTGAACGCTTGCTGCATGCAAGCTGTGCTGCAGCTTTGCCAGGTGCTACTGTGCTGTGTTTTGCGTCTTGCGCGCGAGTGTTTGGCGCAGTCAGCGCATGCTGCCTGCTGACAGCTTTTTGTGTGCGCATGAGCAGGCGGAGAGAAGTCAACCCAGACGTGGACCCGCCCCCCCCCCCCTGCCGCCCCCCTGCCGCCCCTCCACCCCCCCAGGTCAAACCCATCGCCCTGACCGGCGCGGCGGCCGAGGAGTTCGGCCCCTCCGCATTCGAATCCGACATCCGCCTCGTCACCGGCCGCACCCACCAGATACGCGCGCAGCTGGCCGCCTCGGGGTGCATCGTAATCGGGGACCTGCTGTACGAGGCGGTGAGCGCGCGCGCGGCGCACGAGGCGGCTGCTGGGGAGCGCGCAGCGCACGAGGCGGCGGCCTCCGGCCGCGGCGGCGGCGGCGGCGGCGCAGACGCGGCGGCCAGCAGCGCAGCAGCGGGCGACGGCGGCGGAGGGACGGCCGGGGGCGAGGCAGGGGCCGCAGCAGCAGCAGCGGCATCGGCAGAGGCGGCGACGGCGGCGGCCGAGGCAAAATGCGGGTTCGCCGTGGGCTCTGCCGCCACGGCGTGGAGCCGCGCGGCCCAGGCCGACCCGCTGCGGGCGATCGGGCTGCAGGCGCACCGGCTGGCGGTTTACGATCCCGAGCGCCGGCTCGGCGACGGCGCGCCGGCGGCGGCGGACCTCGGCCCTGGCTGGGTGGAGTTTGAGGCGGGCGTGCCCTGGTGGCGCGCGTGAGCGCAGGGGCGGCCGAGTGTGGGATCTTGCGCTGCGACATGCGCTGTAAAAAAACGTGTGAATGCGGCGGCAGGCAGCAGACGCGTCGGTGCCGCGCCCGCCGGCGGCAGCCGGCGCCAGGGCGCGGCGGCAGGCCAGTGGCGGCCCGAGACCGGGGTTGATTGGGGTTTGGGGGAGCCCAATTGGGCGCACTCGCACGCGATCTTGCCAATTTGCCCCTGCAGTGCTGACGCAGCACCGCCCGGCTGCTCGATTTCAGCTGGCGCGCCAGTTTCCCCTTGTGCATCGACGCGCGCTGCTTTGGCAACTTCGTCGAGGCGGCTTTTTGACACAAAGACAGAGCGTGCGTCGCTGTCTGCTCGGAGCACCCCGCGGCCCCACCTCGTTTGCAGCAGCAGCCATGGCCCTCTGCGCCCGCCTCGCTCGCGGCAGCAGGCCGGTCTGCGTCCGCCAGCCAGCCCACGTGGCAGCTGCTGCCCTCAAGACACAAAGCGCTGTGAGAGGTGCCCCAGGCCAGCGTTTCCGGATTATACCCCTTTTAGATCCCCGACTCCGGAGCCAAGGAGTTCGGAAACAGCTTTCCGGTCGCGCTGACCTTCCCGGGACGGTCTTGACCGCGTTTTTGAGGGGTGTTTGGCCGAACAGTTGCTCCTGATCGAGAACGGAGGTGGATTGCATATCGTGGCTGCAAGGCGGCGGTGCTGTCCGCGCCCAGCGCTGCCGCGGCGGCGCCGCAGGTGCGCCTGCATGCGTTCGCGGCACGATCACGCCCAACAGGAATGGATTTCTCCTCATTTTTCGGCCGTGCCGAGGCGTCTGATGTCACAATTCGCATCTGCCTGCGCGACGGCGGCGGCGACGGCGACGGCGGTGGCGACGGCGCAATTGCCGAGACCACCGCCGGTGGCTGCAGCAGTCCAGGGGGCGAGGAGCGACGACGCGTCCTCAGGGAGCTGCCGGGGCATCACATAATCCTGGTGCAGGGCAGCGAGTGGGCGCGCGCGGCGCTCACCGGCGGCTGGAAAAAGGTGGGGACCGCGCCGTCTCGTCTGTGCGTCTGCTGCCGCCGTTAGTGCCAAGCTGAAGCTGATGGTGCGCTGCTTGGCTCTGAGGGTTGCTCTATTCACATTAGGCACCATCCAGCCCTGGATCGCTTGGAGGGTGCCGTGCTTGGCCCAGCGCCGTGGGTGCGCACGGCGTTTCAAAAACGGCATCAACACTCAACAACGTCCACGCACCTAGGATGGCAGCGTGCTGGAGCTGGTGGTTGACAGCGAAGAGGAAGCGGAAGCCGCAGAGCTTCTGCTGCGCTGCCTGTACTCCACGAACGACCCCGCCGCGCCGCTGCAGGGCGTGCTGCAGGCCACGCTTATGAAAGTGAGTCTGCCGTGGCCCACGCCAGCAGCGCCAGAAACCCGCGCGCAAATAATTGGCGCATCAGCTAGCGCCACAAGCGCCTTGCTTGCTGCCTGGTCGCTGGCAGCCGAATCCCACACCCTCTGGCAAACGCCCGCAAACGCGCGAGTGCACGCCCCTGCTTATTGAACAAGTAAGCCCCGCCCCTCCCTTACACCAGGTGCTTTCGCTGGCTGACCGCCTGCAGTCCAGCGTGTGCGAGGCCGCCGCCGTCAGCGTCCTCACCGGCTCGTGCGCGCTGCACTGGGCCACCGTCTGCGAGGTCTTCCAGGCGCCCCACACGTCCGGCCCCGCGTGCGCGCCGCTCGTCGAGGCGGCGGCGGCGGCGCTGCAGGACCGGCTCGGCGACCTCGACGCGGCGTGGTTTGGGGAGGCGAAGTCGAGGGACCTTCGCGCCCTGCCCCACGCCGCGCTGTGCACGCTGCTGCGCGACGGCCGGACGCGAGCGGCGAGCGAGGACACGGTGTTTTACACCGTCGCGGCGTGGCTGGCCGAACGGGAGGGGAGGAGAGGCACAAGCGGGGGCAGGGGCGGCAGCCGAAGGAGCAACCCCAGCAGGAGCAGGAGCAAAGACGGCGGCGGCGGCAGCAGCGATGGGGACGACAGCAGCAGCGAAAGCAGCTACAGCAGCGGCGGCAGCGGCGGAGGGGGCGGCGGCATCAGCGGCAGAAACGAAGCGTCCAGCCCGCAGCCCATCGCCAGCGGGGGCGGCGGCGTGACGGCAGAGGAGGCCGCCGTGCTCGTGGGGTGCATCCGCTTCCCCCGGCTCAGCGCGTCATACCTCGTCGGGGTGGTGCCCCGCTACCCCTGGGTCGCCCGCCACTTTGGCGCGCAGCAGCTGCTGAGCCTGGAGCGGCTGCACGCCGTCGCGCTCGGCGCGCCGGCGCGCGCGTGGCTGGCGTCCAAGAGCGGCCCCAGCGGCGAGCTCGACGCGCTGGTCAAGCTCGCGGCCTGGAAGGAGCCCGCGCGGCCGGCGTCCCACGTGTCGTGCACGCGGATACAGTGGGAAATAGAGCTGGGAGAGCTGCAGCGACTGTTCGAGGCGGCGGCGGCGGGAGGCGCGTCCGAGGCGGCGGCCGGCGGCGGCGGTTCCGCCGCCCCGCCGCGGCTTGCCGGCCCGGGCCGCGTGTTCCAGGGGCTCAGGTGGGGCATGGAGGTGGCGGCGCGGGCCTCGGAGGCGGGCGTGGTGTTTGACGCCGCGTTCAAGGCGGCGCCGCCGCCGGGCGCGGCGGCCGGCGCGCCGGCCTTTGTGCTGGCGGCGATCACGATCACCCACGGAAACGCGTCGTGGGTGGGCTCCTCGAGCCTGGAGCGCAGCGTGGGGGCGCTGCTGGCCGGCGGCCGGCGCGCGTGCGCCGACTTTTTCGGGCTGGGCGCGATGGCGGCGTGGGACGAGGGCGCGTGGCGGGGCGCGGGGCGGCTGGTCAACGACAGGGGCCGCGTGGCCGTGAGCCTCTTGGTGCGCGACGTGCTTTGAGGAGACGGCGATGGCGGGCGCGCCGCGCGCATGGAACAAGCCTGCAAATAAAGTACAACCCTGCCGCCTGTGGAAAAGAGGCGGCAAACGCGTCGGTGCCGCGCCCGCCGCACCGGCGGCGGCGGCGGCAGCCGGCGCCAGGGCGCGGCGGCAGGCCAGTGACGGCCCGAGACCGGGGTTGACTGGGGTTTGGGGGAGCCCAATTGGGCGCACTCGCACGCGATCTTGCCAATTTGCCCCTGCAGTGCTGACGCAGCACCGCCCGGCTGCTCGATTTCAGCTGGCGCGCCAGTTTCCCCTTGTGCATCGACGCGCGCTGCTTTGGCAACTTCGTCGAGGCGGCTTTTTGACACAAAGACAGAGCGTGCGTCGCTGTCTGCTCGGAGCACCCCGCGGCCCCACCTCGTTTGCAGCAGCAGCCATGGCCCTCTGCGCCCGCCTCTCTCGCGGCAGCAGGCCGGTCTGTGTCCGCCCGGTCGCCTCGGGGCACGCCGCCGGCATGGGCCGCGCCCCGCTCCGCGCAAAGCCGGCCACAGGTGCGGCCCACCTTTCTGGCAGCCGACGCGCGGCCGCTGCGGCCCCGCGCAGCCCCCAGGGCCCGCCCCGAATCATGCGGGGCGTTCCAAGCATATGTTCTGCGCTGCGCGGCGCCCGTCGAGGCGCTGCAGAGGGCCGTCTGCCGGGCACGTTGTCAAAATTTGCGGTCCCCCCCCACACGATCTGCCCCTGCCGCCCCCCAACCCCGCCCAATCGCATGCCCAAACCCCCAGGCGACCGGGACCTGCGCGTGGGCGCCGCGCCGCACTCGATGCCGTCGCCGCCGCCGACCGGGTCCGCCGGCCGGCCCCACCAGCCGCTGCCGCTGATCGTCCACGGCGCGGGCCAGAGCCCCGAGACCATCGCCGCCGCCATGGTGCGCCCCCGCCGCCGCCGCCAGCGGGTTGCGGCGCAGACCGCCGCCGCCGTGCGGCGCGGCACGAGCGGCAGTCCGTGCGCGCGCGCGCGCGGAGCCAGCCCGGCGCCTCGCAGCCCCCACGCCGCCGCAGACCGCGAGCCGCCGAGCCCAAACCCAACCCGCCCCTCCCACGCCCCGAACCCCCTCCCCCCCCAGCGCGAGCACCTGGCCAACCTGCAGCACCAGGCCATTGCGACGGGCATCGAGCCCTCCCAGTACGCGCGCGTGCGCGAGCTGCTGCCCGGCGTCAAGTACCAGGCGCGCGCCCGCTGCCTCATGGTCAAGTCCGAGGACGGCGCGCTCCAGCGCCTGCCCGGCACCGTCGGCCTCGTCGGCGGCGGCGACGCGGACGCCGCGGCGATGGACCAGGCGCGGCTGCTGCTGCAGCACCTCGGCGCGTTTGTCATCTCCAAGGACGGGCTCGCGGCCGCCGACGCGGCCTCGCTGGCCGCCGCCGCGCCGGCGCTGCACGTGTGCGACGTGGTGATCGTCGTCGCCGGCGCGGACGCGGGGCTGCCGGCCGCCGTGGCCGACATGGTCGACGCCCCCGTGCTCGCGGCGCCCTCGATCGCCAGCGGCGTCGCCGCGCTGCCGCTCGGCGCGGCGCCCGTCGCCGTGACCGCCGCCGACGACGGCGCGAGCGCGGCGGTGATGGCCGCGCGCATGCTGCGCACCGCGGCGACGCGCGCCGTCCAGATCGCCGAGGCGGCCGCCGCGGCGGCGGCGCACCCCCAGCTCGCCGCCGCCTCGGCGGGCGAGGCCGCCGCGCACAGCCTGCAGCACTGAGCAGCCGCGCCCCCGCGCGCCGCGCCGCGGCCGGGCGCGGCGGGCGGCGCTTTGGTGCCGCCCCGCCAAACCCACATGATTCACGCACGATGAGACGAAAACCCCCCAAAGTGCCGGCGGCAGGGGCGCGCGGCCCGCGAATGGCAGCCGCGCGCCCGCCCCGCCGGCCCGCCTCGAGCTGCCAGGCCCACTCCAGCCTTTGCTCTCACGGAACAAACAAACACGCAATCAGCAACTCCCGCAGTCGCTGCATCCATTTATGCGTCGCCCCCCAACCCCAAGCGGCCGCCAATCCATTTTCCGAGGCGCGCGCGGGCCGCAAGGGGGCCTGCGAGACCCCCGTGCCCGCGCGTCGCCGGCGGCGCGCCCGCACTTTCCTTTTGGGGGGCGGGGCGAGAGACCCCGGCTTCTTACCAAAGCACTCCGCACCCACGCAAAAAAGGGAGGCGCACACCCAGGCCCGAGCGGCCTGGCACAGAGCCCGCGGGGCAATTTTGGCGGTGGCAACCCTTGGGCGCGCCCGCAGGCGCCGCGTTGGGGGCGAACCCCCCGCCGCGGCGCCGATTTTGACGCGGCGCGCCCGTTGCCGCCCGCTCCCCGCGCCGCCGCCCCCCGCCCCCCCGAGACACGCACGCGTGCGTGCGCGTGCGCGTCCACGCACGCACGACCGCCCTTGTATCCTGCTGGCGCGCCCGGGCCGCGGCACGCCCCTCTCCCGCAGGGATTTGCCCCTGGAGGGGCCCTCGGTGGCCCGGGCCCGCAGCAGCCGCGCCCGCCCTCACTTCCCCCTGCATAGCCCTCTGCGCGCCCTTTTGAGGGGCCCCCGTCGTCGTCCCCCTACAGCCCGTGTCTGGCAGTATAACGTGTTCCGATCCAGAGTTGATCCCAACACGCGGAATGGGCGCGCGCGCACCCCAAAGGCACCTTCCCCAGCGCACCCCGCCACCCCACTGGCACCTGGACCCGTGCCGTGCGCAAGCGCCCAACGCCTCGAGGAGTACTTTTTTTTGTACAGAAACGACCGCACCCGCGCGGTCTGGCAAGGGCGCGGCAGCAGCGCGGCGGCCGCGGCGGCCGCGGCGGCCGCGCGGCGCCCGGCGAGGACACCCCCCCAATTTTCGTGTCCGAGCCGCGCCCCGCGCGGCGCCGCCCCTGCGGCCTCCGCCTGCCCGGCCCACCCCTTTTCCTTCCCCCTCCCAAGGCAGCCTCGAGAGCGCGCCGACCCGCCGCCCCGACCGCGCCCGCGCCGCGCGCGGCCTTCCCCGACGGCCCCACCCTCCCGACGCCCTACGCGCGTCGCAGGGGCGCAGGGGGCCGCGCGGCGCGCGGGCGCAGCCGGGGCGTTGGCGGGCGCCCGCGCGCGTTTTGGCCCCTGCCTCGGCCGCCGTTGTGAGCATTTGTGAGAACACCAGAGCCGTTGGTGCCCGCCGTTGCTGTTGTCGTCACCGAGAAAAAAGAAGCACATGCCCGAGAAGAGGAGCGCACACACGGAACCAAGGGATCGCAACAACACCCCCGCAAAATTTTCAACCTGCCAGCGCGGCACGCGCGCGCGCGTCCCCAGCCGCCGACTGGCTGCCACGATTGGATGCCACGATTTGACTAGAGTTGTAACAACGGCCATTAGAGCGGGCCCAGATGAGGGGGTGGGCCGTTCGCACCAGCCCTCAGAGAACCAAGTGGCCGCCGCTGGGCGCATCCCGGGCAGCTGCCCGCAACCCGGTTGCGCAATGCGACTAAGGGTTGGCGTCGCACCCCGGCATTTGAGCGTTCCTTTTCCATTGTTTCAGGCCCAGACGGGGCTGTGTGCGCGGCTGGCCGTCGCGGAAACTCGCGGGAGATCTACGCCTGCTCCCGACAGCCCAATGGCGCTGGAGCCCGGCGATGGGGATCGTGCAAGCGGCGTATACGCTGACGGACCGGCCGCAGCCTCCATCGCAGCGGCGGCGGGGGCCGGATCGCCTCGCGCCGCCCCGCCTGCCGCTGCGCCCCCAGCCGCGGCCGGCGCGCCTGCTGCCGCCGTCGACGGCCAGGCGCTGCTGCCGCGCGGCTACCTTCTGGCTGGGCGCTACCGCATCAAGGCAAGCGGCTGCCGCCCGCGCATGAGGCCGCGCCGAGTTGCCCAGTCCAGTCCAGCGGGCGCACTCGCCAGCATGCGTCTCCAGCATAGCGCCCGCCATGCGTCATGCATGGGCTGCATGGGCTTCCCGCAAACGAGCAGCCTGTCAAGGGGGCCGGGAGCCCCCGCATGGGCCGCGGACACACCTGCCAACACCATGCGCGCAGGGCGCCATCGCGGCGGGCGGCTTTGGCACGGTGTTCCGCGCCGTAGATTCGCAGTCCCCGGGGCGGCCGCAGGTCCGCGGCGCCGACGCGGCTGCATGCAGCCCCATGCGCGCGCTTGCGTCGCGCACGCATGCGCAATCAGCGCAGCAGCTTGATCGCAAGCCCTCCCGTTAGCCTGCTTGATTTCGTGCTTGTTCACTCACCACAACATAAAAAACCCTCACCTCAGGTGGCGATAAAGCTGGAGCTGAGGCACACGCTGCCCGACGGCCGGCGCCCCATCAGCCCCGCCACCGCGCAGCACATAAAGTCCGCCCTCCGCGGCGCGCGCCTGCGCCGCGAGTGGGCGGCTTACGAGCGCGCCGGCGCGGTGGCGCCGCCGGGCGGCGTGGCCGAGGCGCGGCGCCACGGGCTGCCGCTGGTGCACGCATTCGGTGAATGGGTGGGCGGGCTGGACAGTCAGCGTTTGCGCAGCACACGTGTTTTGTGCTGCTGCTTGCGCATGCACACAAAACCTTGTTGGACAATGCCGCAATCTCATTAAAACCGCCATGACCGAAAAAAGGGCATGCCGTGCTGGAGGGGCCGCGCCCTGCCGGTGCGAGCAGCGGGGACGACGGCGGTGGCGGCGGCTCTGGCAGCGCCGCGTCGACGTCAGTTGCTGCCCCCGTGCCCCTCCACCACGCAGGTTGGTCTGTTTGTCGCCTGTTTACCGCCTCTTTTGTTTGCACTTGCCATGCCAGGGCCTTACGCCTTTTATCGGGGTCTGCACCCCTGCGCAGTGCACCAGCAGATTTTCATTCTGCGCATTGCTACAGCCGCCTGTATGAGCCAGTTCGCTTGCTGTTTCAAGGAATGCAAAATCCTGCATCCAAACTTGCCCGGCCTTGGTGGTGCAGTGTGGATGGCGCTGGAGCTCCTCGGCTCGGACTGCTGGGCGGCGCGCGAGGCCGGCGCGGCGTTTTCGGGCGCGGCCGCCGCCGCTGACGTGGCGCACGCCGGCCGCGGCGCGCTGCGGGTGCGCGTGCAAGCGAGTCCGCTGCTCTGCAATGCGACGAAGAGGCGCGGGCCGCTCTTTCGAAACAGCAGTGCTTGCTGACGGATGTGGTCCAGCTCCCACACGCTGGTTTGGCGCCGCAATCCATCCGCTACAACAAAACATCAAAACAGGCGCTGCACCACCTCCACACGTGCGGCGTGCTTCACAGGGATATCAAGGTGGGCGCAGGAGTTGGGTTTTGGGCGGCCAGGGATCGGTTTTATCAGCCACGTTGGGTTTGCACACAGCCGGGTCGGTTGGCTGCCCCTTGACCTGGAGGACTCCAACCCCGCATGCTGTCACAGCAACGCAACCAAACCGAACACCAAACCCCCACCCCAGCCCGAGAATCTGATGCTTGGGAGGGCGCCCGCGGCTCTGCCGCCGACGCTGGCGCCCCAGCCAGTGCCACCGGCGCCGCAAAAGCCAGCGCCTCTGCAGCCGCAGCCCCTCCCGCCGCGAGCGGGCGCACTGCCGGCGGCGGCCCAGCCGCAGGCCGCCAGCGGGCCTCGGCCGCTGCGCGGCGCGCTGCAGCTGCTTTCTTCCGCCGTCGCGGCAACTCTGGGAGCCTCCGGTGGCGCCGGCAAGGCGGCAGCTGCGGCCGCGGCTGCCGCAGGCGCGACTGCCGCATGCGCCGCGGCACCGGCCGCTCCAGCTGCTGCGCCCCCAGCGGCTGCGCTTGCCCCAGTGGCTGCGCCGGCCCCGCGGGGGGACCGGCCCCAGCCGAGCGGGCGGCAGGCGCTGCTGCCGCCGGTGCTGCTTGTGGATCTTGGACTGGCGGCCCTGCTGGAGGACGGCTCCAGCTACGGTCAGAGGAGGGGTGGGACAAGTGTGTGAAAGCTGCAGCATGCCTGTGCTTATAGCGCCAGCTGCTGCAATAGCTGCGGCCACTCGCAAACTGGGGTTAGTCAACGCGCAATGCAGCCACTCCTCAGCGCCAAACTGGCTGCCACGGCGCAACCAAAACCCCATCAACAGTCCACGCGCCGACCCGGCCCTCCCCCCTCCCAGCGCGCCCCACCGTGTTCTACGGCACGCGCGACCACACCTCCCCCAACCTGCTGCTCCTCGGGGCGGCCGGCCCCCTAGACGACCTCTTCTCACTGGGATCCACCCTGCTGGAGCTCCAGCTCGGCTCCCTGCCTTGGACGGGCCCCGCCGAGGCCGCCGCCGAGGCGGCGGGGAAGGAGGGGGGCGAGTACGGGCCGCGGCGGCTGGCGGCGGCGGCGGAGGCGCGGGAGGCGAGCTGGCAGCGGGCGCTGCGGCGGGTGGGTCGAAGGGGGGCCGCTGGTGGCCCGGTTGCGCGGGGGTGCTGCTCCCAGGCGCGCGCGCACAGCATACACGTACGGAGTCTAGCGCAGGGGAAAGCATGCGCCGCCGCCCGCCAACGAAAGTACTGCGCTCCTCGCCCCTCCCCGCACGCACCCCCCCCTACCAGGGCCGCCTGCCGCCCTGGGCGCTGGCGTGGCACGCTTACCTTTCGAGCCTGCGGCCCGGGGACTCAATCCAATACGCCTACCTGGATTCGATACTCAACACTCTGTCCCCGCCGCTGCCGCTGGTCGCGCCGCCGCCGCGCGGCGGCGGCGCGCTGCGACCCCTGCAGCTGCTCGCGCCGCCGGCCGACGGCGGGGCCGCAGCGGGGCGCGCCGGCGGCGCGGCGCCCGCGGCGGCGGCAGAGGGTGGGGGCGAAAAGGAGCGTGCCGCGCCCGCCGCGCCGGCGGCGCCTGCGGCGGCGGCAGTGGCAGCGGCCGTCGCGGAGCGGGGCGGCGGCGGCGTCAAGCGCGCGCGCGACGACGCCTGCGGGGCGCCGCGCCCAAAGCGCGTCAAGGCCGGCGCGGCGGCGGACGCGGGGTGCGCGGAAGAGTGAGGCTTCTCCTTTATGGCTAGGGTTCACGTGGTCAATGGGGCTCCGTCGCGATTTGACTTTTTTTCAGGAGTAACAATCACTGTGCTGCCTTTGCATCTGAGCCTAGCACAAAACCAGCCTTTCCAAAGGCCGGCCGAAGCGCGCCGAGCGCGCGACCCGCGAGCGGGCAGCGCGAGCGGCGGGCGGCTTGCGCACATGGTGCGCCCGCGCGCCTCCCGCCGGGCTCCCCGGCCTTCATGCGGCGCCGTATCTGTGCACCTCGCAATCCGACAGCGATTTCTGCGCATCCTGCGCGGCCGTCCGGGGCTCGGCCTGCTGCTCGCGGTTCAGCACCTGCGCGGCCAGACGCCTTGCATGAGACAGGCGGCGCCTGCTGGCCGAGGGCCGCCGCGAGGCACCGGCAGCGGCGTGCGGTCTGCGCGCCGCTCCGCGCACTCGCCGCTGCGCGCGCTGCGGCATGGCGCTCGACACGCCGGCCGCGGCGCAGCGGCATGTCGCGCAGCTGATGGCGGCGCACCCCTGGGACAAGGCTGGCGCCGCGGGGCGCGTCGGCCAGGCGTTCCTCGGCTCGGCGACCGAGCCCTGGCGGCCGCTGGTGCGCGTGGAGTATGCCGCGTCCGAGCCGGCAGCTAGCTGCGCCGCCCTGCTGTTGGGCCCGTCCTACTCGGTCGCCGCCACCGTCGAAGGGCTCAACGTGCTGTGCGGCTGCGGGGCGTGCGAGCGAGCCGCGCCGTGCCTGGACCCCGCCGCCGGGGCGAGGACGAGCGTGCACGGCCTTCTGGCGTGGGTCCGGCACATCGACCCCACGGGCTGGCGCGCGATGCGCGAGGCCGCGGCCGCGCGCTGCGGCCGCGCGCCTGAGAGCGAGGACGACGGCGCGCTCGAGGACGACGATGCCGCCGAGGCGCTGCGCGCCGCGGTGCTGCGGCGCGTCAGTGCGCGCGATGCGGCCTCCGCGCCGCCGAGTGGGGGCGCAAGCAGCAGCGCCGGGGGTGGCGGCGGCGGCGGCGGCAGCGAGGTCTGGGGGCCGCCCCGGCCCCTGCTCGAGTGGTTGGAGGCTGGTGCGGCCGACGCTGGCGGCGCGGCGCTGCAGGGCCGCCGCGTGTGGCTGTACGTGCCGAGGGCGCTGGACGGCGAGCTCGTGGCTCGCGGCTGCCACGCGCGCGGCTGCGGCGGCCAGCACGGCACGTGGGTGCGCGCAGAGGTCACCGGCCTGGTGCGCGCCGGCGCGCTCGCGTCGGCCGCGCACTCCATTGACTTCATCGTGGCGGGCAGTCTGTACCACGGCACCGCCCTCCTCGGCATCAGCCCGTGGCGGCTCGAGTCGGACGGGCCGCCCACCTGCGGCCTCCCGCCAGCCAGGAGCAAGGCGGCGGCGCCGGCAGAGGCGCCGGCGGAGGCGCCGGCAGAGGCCCGCCCTGCCGCCGTTCAGCAGGCGGCGCCGCAGCGACGGAGCAAAAAGCAGAGAGTGCCACAGGACCAGCAGCAGCAGCAGCAGCAGCAGCAGCAGCAGCAGCAGCAGCAGCAGCAAGAGTCGGAGGAGCGGGAGCAGCAGCAGGAGCCAGAGCAGCAGGAGCCGGAGCAGCAGGAACAGGAACAGCAGCAGGAGCAGCAGCAGGAGCAGCAGCCTGCGCCAGTGATTCGCGCAGCGCCAGCGGCGGCGGCGCGACGTTTGGGATTCAGCTAGAGCCCAAATGTGCAGAGGGCACAGCAGCGGCGGGAGTGAGCCGGCGTCGCCGCGTCGCTGCACTACGGCGCTGAGCGCGAAGCGCTCCGTGCTGCGCTGCGTACGCTGGGCAGCCAAAGCGCACAGCCGTGGGTTGCACGCAGGGCGCCTGTGGCCGCGGCACGATGCTGTGGATGCCAGGAGAGGCGGTTTTAGCTAGGGCGCAGCGTGCCCTAAGAGCCGGCAGCGCTTTCCGCGCTTGCACGCTGGCCAGGGCGCGGCCGCAGTTTGCACAGTGGGCGCAGCGCACTAGTTCGGCGCGGCGCGGCGGCGTGCTGCATGCGTTCAGCGGCGGCGTTTACGATTTGGGCGGAGCGCAAGCTCCCTTAGCTGTGCTGCAAGCAATACGCGCAGCGCGGCGGCGCCGAGCGGCGCAGGCGCGCGGTTGACTCGGACGCACGCAGCCATCCCCCGCCGCAATCCGGGCCTAGCCGCGCGCGCAGCGCCGCGGCGATACTTGTTTTGCCACTCTAGATCTTCCGCGGCCTGGCAGGGCAAGGGGCGGGGGCACCCCGTGTAACGTGACGATCCCTGTAGAAGTCCTTAGACCGGGCCCTTCAAGGGTACTTAAGGGCGCGACCCCAAACTCTCCCCGGTCCCCGCGCCCACCTAGCTGCCACCAGTGCAGCACTAAGCGGCACTGTGGCCCTGCCCCTTAGACCTTACAGGCTAAGGCAGGTTGCTAGGCCACCCACGTATCCCTTTATGGCTAGGGTTCATGTGGTCAATGGGGCTCCGTCGCGATTTGACTTTTTTTCAGGAGTAACAATCACTGTGCTGCCTTTGCATCTGAGCCTAGCACAAAACCAGCCTTTCCAAAGGCCGGCCGAAGCGCGCCGAGCGCGCGACCCGCGAGCGGGCAGCGCGAGCGGCGGGCGGCTTCCGCACATGCTGCGCCCGCGCGCCTCCCGCCGGGCTCCCAGGCCTTCATGCGGCGCCGTATTTGTGCACCTCGCAATCCGACAGCGATTTCTGCGCATCCTGCGCGGCCGAATCACGGCCTGGATGCCGCGAAAATGCGCGCCCTTGGTGCGCCCCGCAGCAACGGGGCGCACCACCCTCCTGATCTGCCTCCTGCTCGCGGGCTGCAGCGCTGCGGCGCTCGCGGGCGACGGAAAGGACGCCTTCGACTACTTTTACCTCGTCCGCCAGTGGCCGGCCACCTTCTGCAACGACCACAGCTGCACGCACTCGCCGCCCAAGAAGTGCGGCGCGCCGCGCCACGTCGCGCCGCCCCGCACCCGCCGCCCCGCGCCCCGCCGTGTGCCGCGCTGTATGCGGAGCGCGCGCCAAGCATGAGCTGCAGATGCCGCGCGCCCGCCACCGCGCCCCCGCAAGCCGCGCGCCCGCCGCCGCCAAACCCCAAACCGCCCCGCCCCCGCCGCCCCCCCCCCCCCCCTAGCTTTGCCTTCACCATCCACGGCCTCTGGCCGCAGCGCGCCAACGGCGGCTGGCCCGAATTCTGCGACCCCTCCCGCCCCTTTAGCGTGGCGCGCGTGCTCGACCTGCTGCCCCGCCTGTACCGCAACTGGCCCAGCTGGGCGGGCCCCAACCGCGGCTTCTGGGCGCACGAGTGGTCGCGACACGGCACGTGCGCAGAGGATGTGATCGGAGGGCAGCACGCGTTCTTCGCGGCCGTGCTGGGGCTGCACAGGAGCCTGCGCATCGAGGTGGGCAGGGAGGGGCGCGCGCGCGGGTGCGTGGCTGCGCGTGTGGCATGGCCAAACGCCCCCAGCACCCGCCGTTCAGCCAGCCAGGCCCCGCAACCGCCTCGCCCTCACAAACAGCCCCCCCCCCCACACAAACGCCCCCCAGAACGACCCCCACCAAAAACGCCCCCCTTAACACCCGACCCCCCAGGACGCCCTCACCGCCGCCGGCATCGGCCCCTCTGGCGATTCCAGCTACGAGGGCCGCAAGCTGCACGCTGCCCTCAAGGAGGGGCTGGGCACCTACCACCACATCTTCTGCGACCCGGCAGGCAACCTGGCAGAGGCGAGGGGTTGAGGCGCCCCGTTTTGGATTCCCTCCCGAATGGATCTGCCCCCTGTATCCCCTCCACGGCGACCGTTTTCTCCTCGTTGTCCTCTTTTTGCCCTGGCTCGATTCGGCCTCGTTACTGTTTGCCGAGCAAAAAAGCCAGCCCAGTCCTAAACTGACCCCTCCAAACAACGCCCCCCCCCCCCCCCAAGGTCTGGACCTGCGTCGACCTCAATTTGAAGCCCTTTGACTGCAGCCTGCAGGCCGTCCCCGCCGCCAACGCGTCCGCCCCTCAGCCGCCGCCCGGCGCGGCCGGCGCCGCCGCCGCCGCCGCCGGCGCCCTCAGCGGCGGCGGCGGCGCGCCCGCCAACAGCGCCTGCGGCCTCCGCGTGCGCATCCCGCCGCTTGACAGCGGCCGCTACAGCGGCGGCGGCGCCGATTTGGAGCTTTTTATGGACGCCCTCGGCTGGCTGCTGGCGGCCACCGCACTGCTCGCCGGCTTTTCTTGGCGCTCCCGGCGCGGCGGCGGCGGCGGCGGCGGCGGCGGCGGCGGCGGAGACAGCGGCGGCGGCCTCCGCCGCGGCGGCGCGCGCCAGCCGCTGCTGGAGAACGCCTGAAGGCTTTGCGGCGGCTCTGGGCTTTGAAGGCGCCCGCCAAAAAAAGGAAAAGTGGACTGCCCGATTGCAGGCGCGACCCCCCGTGTACTGTCCAGGTGCCCAATCGATGTTGCATTGGCGCTGTCTTCCCCCCTCACCTCGGCTTTCAGCTACGGTAGCCCCCACCCGGCCGCGTCGCCGCGCCGCACACACGCACGCACCCGTCCCCTTGAGCCGCCCGGGCCAGCGCCAATGACCCCATAGCCTGCCCAAGCCCCTGCCCCGGCCCGGCCGCGTGCAAGTCCTTTTGCCACCCGCCGACGCGTCCGTGGGCGGGCCGTTTTTCCCCGCCGGGCTCGCCAACCGCCGCCTGTAAACAACCCTGCTTTGACTGGTCAAACCTTGGTCAAACCTTCTCCCTTTTCAACTGGGCCTTTCTGACAGGTGGTGCGGGTCAGAGTTACTAACATGGTGGCGGGGCTAGGAGATGGGAACGCGACCATGGCGGGGTCGCGCGCGGCCTTTGATACGGCACGCACACAAAAGGGGAGGCGTGTCGCAGCCTCCTGGCATCAAAACAGCATAACACGGCGCAACAGGCTGCGCGGCGCAGCGGCAGCGGCGCGGGAAAATGAAACGTGCGCTGCGGTTGGCAGGGCGACTGCCGCATTGGGGGGGTTGGGGGCTGCTTGGGTTTGCGAATGTAAACAGGGCCGCCATTTCAGATCCGCGGGCGTATAAAACGGATCAGGCGTCGTTGAAGCATGCCAGGATGGGGCCCATGTTGAGCCGAAAGTCGACCCACGGCTTGCCCTTGGCCCCCTCCCCCGGCGGCGCGGCGGCGGCCGACGGCGCCGCCGCCGCGACCGCCGCCGCGGCCGCGGCCGCGCCGCCGGGCGGCCTGGCCCCGCCGGCGCTGCCGTTCTGCCCGCCGGTCTGGGCCCCGGACTGCCCCCCCGCGTGCGCGGCCGCCGAAGCCAGCAGCGGGCCCAGGGGGCCGGAATAGGAGCTGTAAGAAAACACCGGGTTGCTGTCATAGCCGCGCAGCTGCGCGGGCGGCTGCTGCGCCTGCTGCTGCTGCTGCGGCTGCTGCTGCTGCTGCGCCTGCTGCTGCTGCGCCTGCGGCCGCGCGCCCTTCTGGCTGCTGCCCGGCATGTCCCACTCCTTGTTCTTCTTCCTTATCCACGACTTGAGCTTCTTCATGAACGGCCAGACGGCGTAAAACTTGATCTTGGAGCCGTCTGCTGAGAGGTACTGCTGGTTTGACTCCTCCTTGCTGGACGGGAGGTCGGCCACGCGGTACCATGAGTAGCCGCCGATCTCCTGGGGTCAAAGGTTTTTTTTTGGCGCGGGAGGCTCGGTTTTGCTTTGGCTGCGTCACAGCTTCCGGCATCCATACCGTGCCGGGTCCGTTGCTGCGTGCCGCGCGGATCCGAGCGCGCCGAATTTTTCCCGCCGCGCCGCGCCACCCACCCCCTTGCACTTTGGCGCAAACTGCGCGCTCTTGGGGTCCAGCCCGGCCACAATATAGAGCTTGTTGCTGGGCGGGGGTGGGGGTGGGGTTTGGGGGTTTGGCGTGGTTTGGGATTTGGGGTGGTTCCTGGTAGGGGGGGGGGGTTTCAGACCACAGGGCACGCCTGACCGGCCCCCCTCCACCTCCCCTCCTCCGTGTCCACCCTCCTCCAAACCGGGGCCCCCCAAACCCCTCCCCCACCCAAAAAACCGCCCACCGTTTCCCCTCCAGCACCAGCTCTATAAAGTCCTCCTCGTGCAGGGCCCCCTCCAGGTCGTAGCCGGTCTCCTCCATCACCTAATGGTTTGTTGGGTTAAGGGTTTAGGGTTTTAAGGCAGGGCGGGGTTGGGGCGGCCGGTGGGTGCAGCAGCTTTGCTGGCGGTTCGGGCACGCAGGGCGTTGCCACATGCTCCAAACCTGGCTTTGCATTTAAAGGCCAATGCATCAGTAGCATTCAAAGCAGCAGCGCTCAAGGCCAAGGCCCAAAACAGCACGCCCCTCCCCCTCCCCCTTGACAAACCAAGAGCCCACCTCCCGCGCCGCGCAGTCCGCGTCGCTCTCGTCCTTCATGATCTTGCCCCTGGGGAACCCCCAGCAGCTCGCGCCCTTGAAGCCGCGCACCAGCAGCACGTGCTCCAGGGGGCCGTCCAGCAGGATGGCGCCCATGACGGGCACGTTGCGCTTGAACTCCTTGAAGCGCGCCATAATGTCCTCGAGGGAGCCCTTTTTTTTGGGGGGGGGGGGGTTGGGGCGGGGGGGGCAGGTGGGGAGGGGTTCGGGGTGGCTGGTTGGGCGGCTGGCTGGTCGGCCGGTGGGGCGGCTGGGCGGCTGGCCCGCCGGGCGCGCAGGGGGCGGATCTGGGGGCGGGCCGGCGGCCACTGGCGCCGAGAAAGCCCTGCGAAGCTGCAGCCGCTGCGCGCAGACCAGCGAAAAAACCGAATGATGCAAACAGCCGCTGCTGCTGCTGCTGCTGCTGCTGCCCCATCTCCCCACAACGCAAGCCCAGGCAAAGCGGCGGCCCCGGCCGCGCGCGCGCACCACGTGCTTGCGCAGCTCTGGGCAGTTTTTGAAAATGAGCTCCGCAAAGTCTCGGAGGTTGTAGGAGCGCAGCGCGCTGCCATCGCGGAGGTTGTCCTGCGGGGCGCGCGGGGTTGGGGGTGGGGTTTGGGGGCCCGAGCGCGTTGCGGCGGATCGCAGCTGCGATCGGGCGGCGGCGGCGGCTGCGTGGCCGTTGCTGGGGCGAGCCGGCCGGCTCACCTCGTAGTACCACCACGCCTGCTCGACCAGGAACATGAGGCTCTCGAAGTACCTGGGGGTGGGGGTTCGCGGGCCGGGGGTTGGGCGGGGGTGGGCGGCCGCGGGCCCCCTGGCGGTGCACTGCCAGCGCAGCGCAGCGGGCGCGGCAAGTGCGGAGCAGCACGCGGCGCGCTGCGCACTCGAGCTGCTCCGACGGCGCCGTGAGGATGAAGCGCGTCGTGATGTCCTCTATGATGTCCTTGCTGGGCTGCGCCATGGCTCCTGAACGGCTCGCAAGCGCTCTGCAGGCCGCAGATCACGCGCAAACGCGCGTATAGCAGGCGAGGCCGCGCTCAATGCGTTTGGCAGGTTCCTCGGGCGGTTTTGTGCTGTGAAACAGGAGCAGGGGAAGCCCCGTTTGGGGGCACTGCCGCCCAGCTGCCGCCCAGCTGCCCTGTTCAAAGGCGCGCCCCGTTTAAAGGTTTATCCACCCGATTTCGAGCACAACCAGCTGCTCAGTCGGTCTGCCAGCCCGCGTCCCGCGCGCATCTGACCAGAGGCTCGCTGCCCGCGCGGATCGATCGCCAGCAGCGCAAGGTGGGGCGCGCGGCGCACTCCCTGGCTAGCGGCGCTAGCGCGAGCCTGGCCGGCCGCGCCCCAGCGCGGAGCGCAGCGAGGCTGTTGCGCGCCGCAGCGCGCGCCGCAGCGGACCCGCGCCGCAGCGAACACCGCCCGAGCCCGCTCCCCCCTTCCCCCGTCCCCACCCTGCCCTCAGATGACGTCCGAAGTCGTGGAGTCCAAGCTGGGCAAGAGCCTGGACGCGCTGATCGCCGAGAGGAAGGGCGATGCCAAGGTGCGCGCCTTTCAGCGCGCGCGCATGGTCGCGGCGCTTGCGCATGGTAGTGGCGCGGCGCGCATGGTGGCGCATGGCGCGCGCATGCACGCGGGCCGCAGTGCGCCTCCGGCATGGCGTGTGCGCCGCGGCTGTGGCGTCAACGCTGGCGCATGCCTGGCGCGTTGCGTGCCCCGGCAGACCGGTGCTGCACTGCAGCATCCGCCGGCCTTGCGCACGGCCCCCTCCTGCCCCTCAAACCGGCTCGCCGCTGAACCGCGGAATCCCTTTCCTGAACCGCTACGGCAGGGCAAGCGAGGCGGGGGCCGCAAGAAGGCCGTCAAGAGCGGCGGCGGCGGCGGCGGCGGCGGCGGCGGCGGCGGCGGCGGCGGCGGCGGCGGCGGCGGCGGCGGCGGCGGTGGCCGTGGCCGCGGCGGCGGCGGCGGCGGCGGCGGCGGCGGCCCGATCGTCGTTATGGACGGCCAGCAGAAGTCGGTGCACGAGCTCAGCAAAAAGCAGCGGCGCAAGTTCCTGACGCTGCTGGGCGCCGAGGCCGACGCGGTCGGCGCCGCCGTGGGCGAGGCCAAGGCCGGCAGGAAGAAGAAGCGCGGTGGTGCGCGGGAGAAGTCGAAGCAGCTCAAGCCGGCCGGCGGCGGCGGCGGCGGCAACCAGGGCGACGGCGGCAGGCAGAAGGCGCGCGCCGCGCCGCTGGCGGCGCCCATGATGGGCGTCGTCGGCGGCGGCGTCAAAAAGTCCAAGAACCGGCGGGGCGGCGGCGGCGGCGGCCGCGGCGGCGGCGGCATGTTTGTCGGCGGCAGCAGCATCGTTGTCGGCGGCGGCGGCGGCGGCGGCGGCGGTGGCAGGCCGCTGGGGGGGGTCGCCCTGCGGATGCCCACTGCGGCGGGCTTCAAGGAGGTGGTGCGGCCGCTCGGCGGCGGCAACGGCGGCCGCGGGCGCCGCTAAGCTCATCCAACGGCAAGGAAACGCGCGGGCGCTCTCGCGCCTGCTCCTTCACATCCCGCATCCATCGCCCCACCACCCCTCCTGTCCTCATTTCCGCGTGGCCCCCCAGCGCAGGCCCCGCCGCGCAGCCCCATCGCATGACCCTCTTTGACCTGCCCGTTTTGCCATGACCCCGCGTCCCATACTTTGTAACCGCTACAAACCGACCGAGGCTTACTTTACAGCTCGGCATCATCAGGGGAATCGACGGAGCAAAGGCAAATGCAAGGCAGTGCGGTGGGGACAAGCAGCGGGGAAAAGCAGCGGGGAGCGCGGGAGCGTTTTGCAGCTCCTGCGCGAGGCGAAGAGCCGGCCGGCCGGCAGGCGCGGCGCCGCTACCGCGCCCCTTGCTGCGCGAACGTGCCGACCGACCACGCGCCCTGGATGCTGGGCCGCTTGCTGACCACGTGCTGCGGCGGGATGCGGGACTTTTGGGGGCGCCCCTGGCTGCTGGCGAGCCACCACAGCTCGCGCGCTATCTCGGGCGGCGCCAGGTTGCGCAGCGCGACGGTGTGGCTGTGGCGCTTCGCCGCCTTTTCGGGCAGCGCGTGCTCTGCGCGGCGGGGGCGGGTGGGGGAACGGGCGGGGGTTGGTCGGGGGTGCACTGCAGGGGCGTCGTCGGGGCGAGGAACGCGGGAGCGGCGGCGGCGGCGGCGGCGGCGGCGGCCGAGCGCTGGCTTTGCTGGGCGGCGCCTGCGCGGCCGTGCCTCAGCACCGCCGGGGAGTTGGCCCGGCCGATGCAGTGCTGCGCCGCGTTGGCATATCATCCCTGCGCAGTCCCTGCGGCCGGCGGCTCACCAAACTCGGCCTCGATGTACGGGTGCTGCCCCTTGCGCAGCTCGCGCCGCACGTTGATGTGCGGGTGCTGCCCGCTGAACGCCGCCAGCTGCTGGTCGAGGAACAGCCTGTGGGGGGCACAGCGCGCGCAACGCGACCGCGTCAGGGCTTTGTGGAGGCAGGGACACGACGGGCTGCGCGTGGGGGCCTGCCTGCGATCTGCCCCGCTCACCTCACGCCCTGCGAGCTGCCCGAGGTGTCGCAGTATCGTATGATGACGCGCTTGAGGAGGTGCCGCCCGTAGCTCGCCATTGGGCTGCTGCCTGGCGACGAGATCAGCTGCTGCCGCTGCCTGCTGGGGAGCCTGGCTCCTTGATTTCACGCAGTCAAGGTCGCGGTTTTGGCTGGGCGAGTGTGACGGGGGGACGGACTGTGGAGGGGGGTGGTCGCCGCCGAATCGTTGCGCAGCTGCCCAGGCCCGGCGCGCCGCCGCGCTGCGCCATTTGCCAGGCAGACCGAGCGCAGGCTGAGCGCAGGGCTTTGAACCCAAACGCCGGGATCCGAAGGAGCGGTTACCCGCGATACGGTATGCATGGGGCGGCGGTTTGCCGCGCGCGCGCATTGCTTTTGACTTTTGAGGAAGCGTCTCGTGCAATTCGAAAGCCGCCTAGTGCGGTTGCTGGGGGAAGGGTGCAAAGTGAAGCTGCCTAGTGAAGCTGCGGGCATGGCAACGGTGGGCGCGGGGCGCGCGTGCTTTCAGCGCGCCCCGCGCACACCGCCGCAGCCGCGGCCGCCGACGCGGCCGCACGGCGGCGGCGGCGGCGCGCGGCGCCCGCGTCAGCTGACGGGCGCGCGCTCGGGCTTTGAGTGTACGTGCGGCTGCCTGCCGCCGCCGGCGCCGAGGCGGAGGCCCTTTGGCGCGGCGCGGCGCAGCGCTACGACGAAGCGCAGCAGCGTCTCGTCTTCGTCCACCACCTGCGGGGTTGATTTTGGCCGGGGCGCGTTGGGTTTGTTTGCCGTGGCGGCGTTGGGTTTTTTTGTGTGTTTTGTGTTGAGGGTTGATTGATTTGCTCAGCTGTTGCGGGGCACGGTAGCTTCGGGAGGGGTGGGTTGCCCCGGACTGCCGGACGGGCGGCAACGGGTAGGGCCGCTGGACGGCGCCAGGCGCAACGACGGCAGCGGGCGCTGCGGTGAGGGGCCGGGCTCGCGGCCGTTTGCCGAGGGAGGCCGCACTGGCACAGAGAAAAGGGAGGGGGGGGCGGATCCGCGCGCTTGCGCTTGCGCTTGCGCTTGCGCTTGCGCTTGCGCTTGCGCTTGCGCTTGCGCTTGCGCTTGCGCTTGCGCTTGCGCTTGCGCTTGCGGACAACACCAGCACCGTCCCCACGCCACTGTGCCCTTGCGCTCCCGCCCCCCCGCGCCCCCCCCCCCCCCAAGTGCCCGCGCGCCTGCCGCGTGAAGTGCGTGCTGACCACCGATGCGAGGTCCCCTTTGCCGCCGCCGCCGCCCTCTTCCTCCCCGTCCCCCGGCAGCTTGAACAGCGCGCGGTAGCGCTCCAGGGCCGCCGCCTGCCGTGCGTCCACGAGAGGGGGCGGGGGCGGTGAGGCGCGGCGTGAGGGGGTGGGGGCGGCGCGGTGACAAAGGCCCGGCGCTGCGGGGCGTTGGTCTGTCGGATCGAGGGGCGGGCGCTGCGCGCGGGCGGGCAAAGCTGGCAGCTGCGGGGGTGGGCGGTGATGGGGGCGCGTGCGGGCAGCGAGCGAGCAAGCGGCGCGCGGTGCGGCGCGGGCCATCGCTGCAGCGGCGAGCCGCGGCCCCCCTCGGCGCCCCGCGCACGTCCATCCGCCGCGCCACGTCGACCCTCGGCCCGTTTGCCGCTGCGGGCTGCTGCTTGGACGACGCCGCTTTCTTCGCGGGCTTCTGCGGGCGGGATGGGGGCGCGGGCGGCGGGGGCGGGCTCGGCGGCGGCGCTGGCGGCGGCGCTGGCGGCGCCCACGACGGCGGCGGCGGCGCGCGGCGCGCACCTCCTCGCCCCAGTCTGCGTCGTCCGTGAGCCAGTCTCCGCCCAGATCTCGGGCCTTCGCCGCGCGTTTCGGGGCCATCCCGGCCCCCCGCTGTGCGTGTTGTGCCGAGCGAGCCTGTTTCGAGCCCCTGGCGGGCGCTCTGCACGCCCGCAAGCGCTCTTGCTAGCGTGCGAACAACGAATCACCAGGGGCGGGGGACGCTCGGTTTTTGAGCGCAGCGGCTGCTGGGCCGCCGACGGCGAGTCGGCGACTGCGCAGGCCGCCCGTTGCCAGCCCCGCTCTGCGCCGCCCGCTGGCGGCACCACTTGGGACCATTTGGGGAGCAGTGAAGAGTTACAGCACGGCAACTTTAGTCAGGGATGGGCCAGTCTGGGGGCGGGGGCGGGGCGGGCTGCCGCGCGCGCTGGGGCGCGCAATCTCACATCGCCGCTTGGACGGCGGCCAGCGGCGGCCGGCCACGCAGCCGAGCCGCGCCGCACGGGCCCACCCGCGCCGCCCGCCCGCGTGCGCACGGCGCTTTGGCAGCGTGGCAGCGTGGCAGTGCTAAAACTGGTCAGGCGCGCGTTTCAGGGCGTGGGAAAAATGGCGCTGCTCGCAGCGCGGCGGCGGCGGGCGCCGCCGCCGCACCCTGCGTGCCGGCCGGGCGTGCGCACACGCACGCGCACGCGCGCACATGCGGGGCGCAGGCTGCGCTTTTGAGGCGCGCCCGCGCGCGGCGGCGGCGGCGCCGGTCCTGCTCCCCTTACCCGCCGCCGGCGAGCTGCTTGCGCTGCGCTTCCAACGAAAGGAACACCGACAGCTGCTGCTTCAGGCGCATGAACTGCTCCTGCATCTGCGGGGCGCGGCGGGAGGGGCGGGCGGGCGGCGGCGGGGGCGGGTGAGCGGCGGGGCGGGGCGCGGGCGGGCGGGATGGAGCACGGCGCCCGAGGCTGGATCAAATGCGGGAGGGGCCGGAGCCGTCGCGCGCGGCGCGCGGCGGGGCAGGCGGCGCCCCGCCCGGCCCGGCCCGCCGCGGCGCCTGCGGGGGCCCGCGCCCGGCCCGCGCGGGAGGGGCGTCCATGCGCGGGGGCGCGGCCGCCGGCCCGGGCGGCGCGGCGGGCGGCGCGCGGGCGGCGGCGCGCGCGGCGCGCCCCGTTCGCACCTGCATCACCAGCGCCTGGCAGCCCGCCACGTCCCGCTGCTGGCACAGCTCGCGCATGCGTATGCAGAGCTTCGCCATGCCGCCCGCGCCGAGGCTGGCGCTGCTGCCCTTGAACTGGTGGACCACCGCGTCGAGCTCCCCAAAGTCTGGCGCCGCCTCTGACAGCAGCTGGCCGACGCGCTGGATCTTGGGCAGCGCGTCGTCGAAGTAGAGCTCCGCCACCTCGCTGACGAAGTCGGGGTTGCTCTCGTCCTGCAGCGCGAGCAGCTGCTGGAACTGCTCGTCCAGCAGGCCCTCGGCGGTCATCGCGGCCAGGGCCTGCTGCTGGTGCGCCAGGATTTGCGACAGCGGGTCGGCCATTCCGGCGCGCCGGGCGCCCCAAAGCGCTCCCCCGAACGCGCCGGGCCGCGGGAAGGGCCGCAAGCAGAGGACGCCTCGGGGGCCCGCGACGCGAGATCAGCAACGCGCGGCCCGGGCTGAACTGGGGGCTGCGGAGTGGCTGGGCGGGTCGCTCGGAATTCGTTGAAAGCGGGGAATGCGGCTGAGGCTCGGCATGCGGAGCGCGGCGCGCCCAAAATGGGCCAGCGTTTCGCCCCCCCGACCGCCGCTGCCGCGCGCGGCGCGCCCGCTTTTTCGCGCGCAGCCCCGCTGCCCCTCGGGCCCAAGGCGCAGCGCTAGCGGGTTTCATTACAGGCGCGCGGCGCGGCGCACACCCAACAGACGAGGGAGGCCGCGCGGCGCGGCGGGGCGGGGCGGGGCGGGGCGGGGCGGCCGCGCCGGCCGCCGCCGCCGCCGCCGCGCGGCCCTCCAATAGAAGACGCGCACGCGTCGCGCGGGCGGGGAAGGGGCCGCGCCCGCGAGAGCCCTCCCCCCCTCCCCGCCCCTCCCGGGCAGCGGCCGCCGCCGACGCCGCTCGGCGCGCCCCGCGCGGCGCCGGGCCGCCGCCGTCCTCGGCCAAACGCGGCCGCCGCCGCTCACGCGGCGGTGACCTTGGCCGCGGTGGAGCGGTACTCGGTGCGCGCGCCCCCCGCGCCGACGCCGACGTCGGAGCCCTCGCCGCCCACGAAGATGTCTACGGCGGGGCGCATCTCGGAGCACGCGGCGAGCGCGCCGTGGACGGGGTCGGACAGGAACTTGCCGAAGAGCTCCTTGTCGCCGGGCTCCTTGTTGTCGATGGCCACAAACGCCTTTGGGGTTTTTGGGGGGTTGGGGGTTGGGAGGGTGTTGGGAGGGGTTTGGGGGTGGGGTTTTGGGAGGGGTTTTTTCGGAGGGTGAGAAACAAACCCAAGCACGCCCAAACAACAGCCACAACAAACCCAAAGCAAGCCCCAAGCCCAAACAACAGCCCACCTGCTGCTCCAGGATGTAGTCGAAGCGGGGCGCCCACTTGCGGCTGCCGAGGCGCGCGGTGTAGGAGCAGTTGTCCACCATGAACGCCACGCCGCGGGCGTGCATGTAGGGGTTGAGGGAGTCCACGGCCTCGATGATGGACTCGTTGCAGATCTGGGGGTGTTTTGGGGGGGGGGTGTTTGGGGGTGTTTTGAGTGGGGTGCTTTGGGGGTTGGGTGTTGTTTCGGGGTGGTTTTGAGGGGGTTGTTTTGGGGGTGTTTAGGGGTTGTTTGGGTTTTGTTGGGGGGGGGGGGTGTTGCTTGGGGTTGTTTGGGAGATGATTGGGTTTCGGAAACGGGTTTTAGGGAAGGAGGGTTGGAAAGCGCAGCCGCACGGCGCACCCCCAGAGGCCCCCCCCGCACACCTCGCTGTAGGGGTGGCCCTTCTCCCGCAGCACCTCCACCGTGGCCATCATGGTCGCGACGTAAACGCCCGCGGTGAAGGGGTCCACGGGGATGTCCGCCTCCACGCGCTTGGCGCGCACGGCTTGGCCCACCTTTGGGTGGGGGGGGGGGGTTGTTTGTTCGCTTAGGCGAGGTTTCGCGGTGGGTGGGGTTGGGAGGCGTGCGGCCGCAGGCGCCGCTGTTAGGAAGCCCCCAAACGCCCTGAAAACCGCCAAAAACCGCCCCTAAACCGCCCCCCCACCTTCCACATGTAGGTCTGGTCGATCTTGCCCATGGGGAAGCGGTCAAAGCGGCTGCCAGCGAGCACCACGCTGCGGATCTCGTTGCCGCTGGCCACGTCCTCGTAGATCTGCGGTTTAGGGGATCCGGTCGGATTTCGTTGGATTCGGTTGGATTCTGTGGTCAAGTCTTGGGCTTCGAGCTGGGTTGGGTTGAAGCCAGGCTGGCCCGTCGCCGGGGCGCCAAAGACCGCGGCAGTCCAGGCTGGCCGAAGCCGCACAGAAAGCCGTGTCACGCAGCAGCAAAACAAACGCTGCTTTTGCCAAGCCAAAGCCCCCCCCACCTCCATGCAGATGTCCATGGCGGGCTTGAAGGACGCGGTGTAGGCCTCCTCAAAGACCTGGGGGGTTGGTCAGTTAATTGGAGGGGGTTGGTCAGAGTCGGTTGAGGTTTGGGGAGAGAGCTCGCGGCCGTGAGAGGGGCCCGTGGGCGGGCGGAGCGTCGCTGCGCGTAATCATAGCGCGACGGCCCCCCGCCCCCGTGCGCCACGCGCCCCGAGCGAGCCCAATGCGGGGCCAAACCCGGCCGGTCAACGCGCCGGTCACAAGCCACCAGTCAAGCCGCCGGTCAAACCGCGGTCAACCCCCCCCCCCACCTTCTTGCCCGCCGCGTCGAGGCCGTTGTACACCGCGGGCATGCCCTTGGTGGAGATGGTGCGGCTGATGGGGCCGGTGATGGACTCCACGCTGCGCTTGAAGGCGTCCTCGTCGCTCATGCCCTGTTTTTTTGTTTTTTGGGGTGGGGGAGGATTCCGTTTTGGGGGGGGTTGGGGACCCGGCCTAGGCGTTGCTGTGCATACGCAATAACACCCCAGAAAGGACACACGCCCAGCAAATGCAACAAATCGACCCCCCCCCCAAAAAAAAACCCCACCTGCAGGCAGTCCCCAGTCTCCAGGTCCCACTGGTAGATCTTTTTGTCCTGGCACCCCGTCATGAGCACGTTCTGCTTGTCGGCGTCGGGGTGGAACACGCCGCAGTAGTGCTGCTTGCCGTTGTTGAGGGTGCGCACAACCTGTTTCATTCAAATTTTGTTTGATTTTGTTTTTGTTTTTGTATTTGTTTTTGTTTTTGTTTTTGTTTTTGTTTTTGTTTTTATCTGTATTTGTGTTCGTGTTTGTGCTTGTGTGTTTGTGTGTTTGTGTGTTTGTGTGTTTTTGTTTTTGTTTTGTTTTGTTTTGTTTTGTTTTGCTTTGCTTTGCTTTGCTTTGCTTTGCTTTGCTTTGTTTGGGTTTTGTTCGTTTTCGATCGGGGTTGGGTCCTGTAGCCTACACGGGCCGGACTCCAAACCGCCCCTGCCAACGCCCCCCGTATTGTTGGTGTTGTTTGGGGGGGATCCGGTGTTGGGGGTTGTTTGTTGGGGGGTTGTTGGGGGTTCGAACGTGGGGCGCCCGTGGGGGTGTCGTTGGGGTGACGTTAGCCCACAAACCACGCACAAAGCACACAAACAAAGCACGCAAAACACGCAAAACACGCCAACAGAACACCAGCAAAGCGCCCAAGTCTGACCGCGCACCTGGTGCACGGCGAAGGAGCAGTTGATGCCGGCGCCGTTGACTGTCTTGCCCTGCTCATACAGGCGGCGCACGCTGGGGCCCATGCCCTGGGGTTTGTTTGTTTGTTTGTTTGTTTGTTTGTGTGTTTGTTTGTTTGTTTGTGTGTTTGTTTGTTTGTTTGTTTGTTTGTTTGT
This sequence comes from Raphidocelis subcapitata, assembly GCA_003203535.1. Taxonomy (NCBI): domain Eukaryota; kingdom Viridiplantae; phylum Chlorophyta; class Chlorophyceae; order Sphaeropleales; family Selenastraceae; genus Raphidocelis; species Raphidocelis subcapitata. The sequence goes on along the minus strand of BDRX01000047.1, from coordinate 212,350 downwards.
TTGTTTGTTTGTTTGTTTGTTTGTTTGTTTGTTTGCAGTGGTTGCGGTTAGCGTTTGCGTGCGTGTGTGCTTCAATCGGGCACACACACTCCCTGCAAGCTATCGGGCACACACACTCCCTGCAAGCTTTGAAGCCGTTTCTCGCTGCCTGCCACAGCTCATAGGTTGTGCGTGTGTGGGGTACGAGCGCTGAAACCAAACAAACAGCCGACTAACCGGTTGGTCGGCTGTTTCACCGACCGACCAAGCCAACCAAAGCAACCGGCCGGCCGACCACCCCACGCGCGGCCGCAGCCCCCGAACTCAACCCCGCCGACCACGCGGCCGCACCTTGGGCGCCACCAGCACCACGTTGATGTCCTTGCGGAAGTCAACACGGTCGCTCTGAAGGAGAGGCGGGGGGGGCAAAGATAGGAAAACGGGGGGGAGGGGGGGTCAGGGAGAAGGGATAGTCACGACGGCCGAGCCGCAATCAAACACAGTTCCACACACGGTCAGCCGCAGTCAGCCGCGGTCAAACGCGCGGTCAAACGCGGTCAAAACGCGCCTGCATCACGCCGAGCAGGAAGCCGTGGGACAGGCCGAGGGTGGCGCCGGGCTTCATCGCCGCGAGGACTCGGGGGTAGAGCTTGGCCTGTTTGGAAGGGGGGGGTCAAGGCGGTTACGGGCGGTTTTGAGGGTCCGGGGGCGGGCGCCGCCTGGCAGCTGCCGCGGCTTGGGCTGCAGTGCCCGGCTGTGGCTGCAGCCACAAACCGCAACCCCACAAGCCCGCGACCACAAACCCGCAAGACTGCAAGCCCACAAAACCACCCCAAACCCGCAAGCCCGCAAAACCCCCCCAAAGCCGCACCTGCGCGGCATCGGAGATGAGCAGCACCACGAGGTCGCTGCTGGAGATGATGTCAAACACCTCCCCCAGGGTGCCGTCCGCCTTGGAGAACCCGCACGCCTGGGCCTCCGCGACGGAGGGGCTGTCGCCGCGCAGGCCGATGGAGACCTTGATGTCGAGGCCGGCGTCCGCGAATGACTCGCGCATGTTCTGGGCCTGGGCGGGCGCCTGGGAGCCCCAGCCGATCACGCCGACCTGGGGCGGGGGAGGGTTGGGTCGCCGCGTGCGTGATGGGAGGGGGAGGGGGGTGCGTTTTGTGCCGCGCCGCCGGGTGGCGAGCCGAGGCGGCGGCCGCGGCGAAGCGCCGGGCGCGCCGTGCGGGCGCGGCTGCGGCGGCTGCTTCCAATCGCCCTCGGCAGCCCGCAACGCCCGCCCCCCCTGGGCGGCCCGCCGGTTGCGCGGCGCGCGCCTCGCAGCTGCCGGCCGGAGCCCACCTGCTTGATGCCCTCGAACGCCTTGGGCAGGAGCGCGTACTTGTCGCGGCCGCCCTTGACGACATACTCCTCCCGCTCGGCAAACTTGACCAGGTCCTTCTTGAAGACCTGTTTTGCGCCGTGGGAGGCCCGGCGGGCCGGCGGCGGCTGTCGGGCCCGGCCGGCGGTTCGCAGCGGCGGCGGGCGGCAGCGGCGCAGCGGCGCGCGCGCCGCGGCCCGCCGCGGCCTGATGGCGCGCGACCTCGCCCGCCAGATGCGCGGATTTGATTTTCGGCTGCTCATGCGCGCGTGCTCGGCCCCGCTGCGCAACTGCGCTGCGCGGCGGCGGTGGGCGAACCGATCTGCGGCCAGGGCGCACCTTGGTGTTGAAATCCACCGCTTCCACCGACGCCTGCGCCGTCACGCGAGCGCGACGGCCCACGGCGGGGAGGGCCGTGGGCACCGCCACGGCCGGGGCCGGGCGGGCGGCCGAAAGCCGCGTGGAAGCAGCGCGGAGGTTGAGCGCCTGCATGTTGACGATATAGACCCGCTAGGAAAAGGAAGGAGCCGATCGAGGGCGGCCACAATACGGGCCGTCTGAGGGGGGTGCCTGCCCGGTGCCTGCAACAAGCCCCGGGCAATCGGGCCGCCCCCGCGCGCCGGCACGCCCCTCATTGGGCGAGCGGGCGCGCCCAGGACCCTTCGCGCCCGCGGTCAGCGCCGGTCGAGCCCCGCCGCGCGGCGCCGCCCCGCCTCGACCGACGCGCACGCACGCCACCAGCGCTGGGGCGCGCGCGGGTCAAGCGGGGGCGCTCTGCAGCTGCGGGCGCGAAAGGCAGACACAGAGGTGCCCAGCCTCCCGCTGCCACCGATGCCCCTGTCCCCTGCTTTTCAAATCCTTGCAAGGCGGTATCGGTTACTCGAGGCGCGCGCGCGCCAAAACGGCGCAGCGCCGTCGTTCCTCATCCGCCCAAACTGCACAAGCAAGCAGCTTCTCAGGCAACACCTGCCGCCGCGACACTATCAGCACCACCTGCCGCCTGCTGCAGCCGGCCGCGCAGCCTGGCAGCCTGGGCCCCACGCCCGCGCGCCCCTGCAGCAACCGCCGCACGCGCGCCCGGCCGCAGCTCCCCCTCCAGTCAGCCCGGCCGGCGGCTCACGGCCAGGCCCCAGCCCACAGCCGGCCAGAGGCTCAAGGCCCGGCCAAAAGGCTCAGAGCTCGCCGGCGGCGCAGGCTCCCTCTGTCAGGAGGGCTGCCAGCGCCAATCAGAGGCCCGAAGCCCGGCCAAAGTCTCAGCGCCGGCCAAAAGGCTCAGAGCTCGCCGGCGGCGTAGGCCTCCTCTGTGAGGAAGGTGGCCACCACGGTGTGGCCGCCAAACTTGCGGCCGTGCATGGCGTTGCGCGCGGCGACGGCGGAGGGGGCGGCGTCGTACTCGATGACCACCTGGTTGGGGGGGGGTTGGGGCGGTTTCGAGGCGGTTTTGAGCGGTTTTGAGGCGGTTTTAGAGCGGTATCGAGGCGGTTTAGGGCAGGGGTGCCGGGGTTCACAAGGGCTCGCAAGGGCCTGTCTGAGTGCTGGGCACAGACCCTCCAGTTTGGCTGGTTGGCTGGAGCCAGCCCCTCCCAAATCAAACACAACCGCAGCCGCCGCGCGCGCGCGCGGGGCGCGCCTTGCCGACGCCCGGGGGCTCTGGGTCGCCGGGGCGGGGGATGAGCAGCTTGAGCACGTGGCCGTACTTGGCGCACTCGTCCTGGGGGTGGGGTGGGGTGGGGTGGGTGGGTTGGTGGGGAGGAGTGCAAGGATTTGGCTGGCAAGCCCCGCCAAACCGTAACCAGGGGTGCATTTGCACCCCCATCAACCAACAGCCCCCCACGTTCACGTCCCTCCCCAGCCAACCCCCCCTCACGTTCATGTCCTGGAAGATCTCAGCATACTCCCCGTCAACAGCCCCCCTCCCTCAGTCAAATCCAGTCAACACCGAGTCAACGCCCAGTCAACGCCCAGTCAATCCAGTCAACACCCAGCCAACACCCCCTCACGTTCATGTCCTGGAAGATCTCAGCATACTCCCCGTCGTCCAGCAGCTCCTCCCGCTGCACGCAGTTCACCAGGCACAGGATGCGCGTCGCCCCCAGCCCCGCCGCGGCGGCGGCCGCCGCCGCCGCGTCCATCGCATTGAACGCCCCCAGCGGCGCGAGGTTGGCCCCCGTCGCGCCGACGCCCGGCGGCGGCGGCAGCGGCAGGCCGCCGGCGAGGCCGGCGAGGCCGGGCGGCGGCGGGGGCGCGGTGTTGTGGCTGCCGGGCGCGCCGGGGATGTTGGCGCGCCGCACGGTCAGGTTGCGGTCCCCCAGGGCCAGGCCGTTGAGGCCGGCCACGGCGATGTCCGTCACGTTGGAGTCTTCGTAGATCAAAAAGGCGTAGCTGCGGGTTGTTTTTTTTTGGGGGGGGGGGCGGGGTTTGGGGGAGGGGTTTTGTGAGGCGGCGTGTTTCGTGAGGGGGTTTGTGGGGAGGGGTGCAGGGGTGGTTGCCCCGGTTTGGGGTTTGCTTCGCGTCCCCTGGGGATTGGGGCCGGGGGCTCGGGGTGCGGGGCGGGGCGAGGCGCCACAGTAGGTGCCTAGGTGCCGCCAAACAGAAAGCCAAACAGAAAGCCCCCCCCCCAAAAAAAAACACAGGCCCCGCCAAACGCACAGGCCGAGCTAAAAACCAGCCGCTGTCAACGGCGGGAAAAGCTTTGGCCCTCACCCCTTGGACTGCCCCGTGACCCTGTCGCTGATGAGCTCCAGGATGCGGATGGTCCCAAACGACTGCACCAGCTCGCGCACCTTTGGGGGGGTTGGGTTCAACGGGGGGGAGGAGGTTAGGGGGGTGTTGCTTGACTGGGCACGGTGTGGTTTTAGGGGAGGGGGATGTCGGTTAATGGGGCGCCTTACACGAGGTGCAGTGTGGGGGAGGGACTCGAAAGTGCCGACAAGAGGCGGCGCGGCGCGCGCCGCGCCGCCGGCCGCCGCGGACGAAAAAAAGGGCTGCGCCCGCCGGGGTTCGAACCTGGTCCTCCGTCAGGTAGTGAGGCAGCCCGCCGATGAAGATGCGGTTGGGGTCGTCGTGGTGGCCCGACCCCCCGGCCCCGCCCAGGCCCAGCCCCATGGCCGCGGCCGCGGCCGGCGCCACCGCCGCGGGCAGCGGCACGGCGCCCAGCGCGCCGGTCGCGAGGGTGCCGGTGATGCCGATGGCGGCGAGGTTGAGGTTGGGGTTGGGCATGCTGGGGCCGAGGCCGACGGCTGCGGGCAGGGGGCGGGGCGGAACGGGCGGGGGGCGGGTTGTTGGGAGGGAGGGCGGCGCGGCGGGGGGCGAGGGCCCGGGCCGAGGCAGCTGCTGCGCAGTGGTGCGCCCCCCACCGAGGCAGCTGCACAGGCAGGCATTTGCTAGGCCTGCGATGAAGCCCGCCCAGGCCCGCCGCAGAAGCGCAAGCAGGCCCGCCGCAGCGCCTGCGCGCGACCCACCCGCGGCGGCGTTGTAGTCGTTGGGCCGCTTCACGCGGATGGCCATGCCGTCATAGAGCATGCCGTCCAGGGCCAGGGCGTTGGAGGTCTCCTCGACTGGGGGCGGGGAGGGAGGAGGGGGCGAGAGGGGCGTGCGTTTGCACGGCGCGGCGGCGGTCTGGCGTGCATGCGTGCGCGCGTGCTTGCTCTGCCGTTCCGCGCGCGCGCCTGGCGGGCTGGCTGCAAGGCTGTCGGAGGCCGCAGCTACCCCACTGACACGGCCGCAAGCCCGTAAGGCCCCACCCAAGCCAAAGCTTGCAGTCGACCCCCCAGCAAACAAGGCAGCCCCCAAGGCAGCCCAACCCGTCGCCGCCCACCCGTCCTGAACTCGATGAAGGCGAAGCTGCGCTCCCTGTTGTAGTAAACGTTGAGCACGGCGCTGCCTGCGGGGCGCAGCGGCGGACTGGGGGGTGAGGGGAGGGGGGGAGGGGGAGGAAAGGGGGCGGCGGCGGCGGGGGGGCGGGCGGGGGAGGGGGAGGGGCGGCGGCGGGGGGCGGAGCGAGGGGGGGGAAGGAAGGGGGCGTCCGGGGCGGCCGTCAGATCGGGGTCTTGTGGGGGGCGCAGGGCGGCGCGGGGCGGGCGCCGCAAGCTGTGCGCCGCATGCAGCGCGCATGCGATCGGCCGCATGCGAAGCGGCGCGCAGGCCCCCCCAAGGCCCCTCGCGCACGCCCGTTCACGGGCGCTCACCCGGCCCCGCCGTGTTGCCGCCGATCGCCATGAGGGCGTGCGTGAAGAAAGAGGTGACCCCGGACTCAGAGGCGGTTGGGGGCAGGCCGCCCACGTACAGGCGGCGCGCGTGGCGGGTGGCCTGCTGCGGCGCCGGCGCGCCGCCGACTGGGAGGGGGTGCGGGGAAAGGGTGGGGGGGGGGGTCGGTGGGGGGCGCGCGCAAAGACGGCGGCGGCTGCATGCGGGCTGCGGCGCCCCATGTGGCAGCATGCGCGGCACTCACTCATGCCGGGGATGGCGGCCGCGTCCATGCCGGGCAGCGGCGGCATGCCCGGCAGCGGCGCGACGCCCGGCAGCGGCGGCAGCGCCGCCGCGGCGGGCGGCACGCCGCCCTCTGGCAGGACGTCCCACTGCGTGGGGCGCCGCCGGCGCCGCCGCCGCGGCGAGCCGCTGCGGGACCTCCGGCTGCGGCGCTCGCGGTCGCGGTCCCGGTCCCGGTCGCGCGAGCGGGAGCGGGAGCGGTGGCGGCTGGAGCGGCGCTCCTTGCCGTCGCGGTCGCGCTCCCGGTCGCGCGAGCGGCTGCGCTCGCGGACGCGGTCCCGGTCGCGGTCCCGGTCGCGGTCGCGATCGCGGTCGCTGCTCCTGCGATGCGGCAGCATGGGGTCAGGCGGCGTGTGGGCACGCAGCGCGCGCGCGGGCATGCAGCACGCGCTCGGGCATGCAGCGGCCGCATCGGCCGCCAGCGCTCGGCGCCGCCCCAGCACGCACCTGCCGCGGTCCTCGCGCTTGGGCTCCTCACTGGGCTTGACCTCCTCGCCGTGCTGCACGTCCTGGGGCTGGGCGGGGAGGGCGGTGGCGGTGGCGCGCGGGCTGGTGAGCCCACAGGAGCTCTGGGAGCTCCCCGGCAGCCCCCAATGCGCTTCACGAGATCCCAGGCCGCCGAAGCGACCAACACCTACCGGTGGCGGCTCCTCCATGATGGCGCCCCCCGCGGCCTGATCTGGCGCCGGGGCCTGTCTCCTTTGCCTGTCTTGCTCGGTAGCTTGGAAGTCAAACGGCACCAAGCTTCATTCACGACTGGACTGGAGCCCGCACGGCGGCGGCGATGTTGCGCAGCAGGCGACCAGCAACGAGGTGGGCTTGCGCACCCGGACGGGTGGCGGCCGGTGGAGTTACGGCCGTATCTCGGCTCACATGGTCGGCGATGCCGAGGCCGACGGCCGCCCCGCCCCAGCGCGCCACTCCCTCCCCCCCAGGTCGCGCGCCGGCAGTAATGGGCCGCCGATTGCGCACCGATCCGCCCGCGCCGCGTCGCCGGCTGGGCTCTGTGTGCGGCGATGTGGTGCGCTCGAAGTTCACGCTGAGCCGTTTGCGGCTGTCGAGCCTCGGTCACCATTTCCGCATGCCCCCTGCGCCCCCCCCCCCTAGGGATCCGCATGATCACCGTTGTCAATCCGGGTCGTGTGCAGACTTGTGAGCGGGCGCGGCGCACGCGGCTCAGCCGAGTCGGCTGCCTTCAACAAGGCCGCCGACTTGCGGCTGGACCGCGTGCGCCTTGCCGGCGCCGTCGCACCGCCGGCGCGCCGTGCCCGCAGCAGGCAGGCTTCAAACCGGCGCGGGCGCATGCAGGCAGGACGGGCGCGTGTGGGGCGCGACGCGAACCACCTGCCGCGCCCCGCGCCTCACCGAAAAACTGCATCCCATGTCGCCGGAAGGTGGGGCTGCCGCCCTGCGGCCTCAGCCAGCCCGCGGCCCAGGGGCCTCTCAGCCTCAAGCCTCAGCCAGCGCGCGCTCTCTGCTTCACCCTTGGCTTTTCGCTACGGGTATTCCTCTCGGGTGACACGACCTCTCATGCGCGTTTTTGTGGCCGTTGAGTGCTGCCAAAGAAGGGTTTGCTGCGTGCCGGCAATATCGCCCTCCAGCGTGGTCGGTGGCGCTGAAATGCCGCTGCGGTCTGCCCCGCCCGCAGCCTGCTCGTAGCCCGGACTGGACTGGAGCCCGCACGGCGGCGGCGATGTTGCGCAGCAGGCGACCAGCAACGAGGTGGGCTTGCGCACCCGGACGGGTGGCGGCCGGTGGAGTTACGGCCGTATCTCGGCTCACATGGTCGGCGATGCCGAGGCCGACGGCCGCCCCGCCCCAGCGCGCCACTCCCTCCCCCCCAGGTCGCGCGCCGGCAGTAATGGGCCGCCGATTGCGCACCGATCCGCCCGCGCCGCGTCGCCGGCTGGGCGCTGTGTGCGGCGATGCGGTGCGCTCGAACTTCACGGTGCGCCGTTTGCGGCTGTCGAGCCTCGGTCACCATTTTCCGCATGCCCCCTGCGCCCCCCCCCTAGGGATCCGCATGATCACCGTTGTCAATCAGAGGTCGTGTCACCGGAGAGGAATACCCGTAGCGAAAGCCAAGAGTGAAGCAGAGAGCGCACGCTGGCTGAGGCTTGAGGCTGAGAGGCCGCTGGGCCGCGGGCTGGCTGAGGCCGCAGGGCGGCAGCCCCACCTTCCGGCGACATGGGATGCAGTTTTTCGGTGAGGCGCGGGGCGCGGCGTGCGGGATCCGCCCGTAGTTCACAGGGGCCGGCTTGCGGAAGGGGCAATCCTCGCATCGCCCCCCATTCGCCCCGCAGTCGCCGGTTCAAACGCACGATGAACACCGCGGGAGGCCCTTCCAGGCGGGCGGGACGCCCGCACCCCCGGACAAGCGCGCGTCAACGCGCCCGCCCCAGGCCGCCGCCGACGCCGCCGCGCCGCCGCTGCTCGCGGTGAGCGTCTCCGCGCCGCCCACCGACAGCTCCTCCGTCACCAGCGTGGACGCGCTGCTGTCGGTAGATTCGTGGAGCGGCTACTACGATTCCGACGACCCAAAGGCGGCCGCGCTGGCCGGCGGCAGCGTCGGCAGCAGCAGCGGCGGCAGCGGCGGCGGGCTGGCGCAGCAGGGCAGCTTTGGCCTGCGGGGGCTTTTCGGGGGGCGGTCGGAAGGCAAAGACCAGGAGCCGCAGCAGCAGGTGCAGCAGCAGCCGCAGCCGCCGCCGCTGCCGCTGCCGCTTTCGCAGCCGCTGCAGCACTCGCAGCCGCCCCAGCAGCCGCCCCAGCCGCCCCAGCAGCAGCAGCGGCAGCGGCAGCGCGGGGCGGGAGCGGACGAGCCGCCCTGCAGCGGCGTCGCGCGCCGCGGGTCGGCGCCGCCCGCGCCCGAGCCCGCCTCGGACGCCGCCCCAGGGCCGTGCAGTGCCGAAGCGGCCGGGCTGATGCGGTTTGAGGCGATGTCACCGCTCGCCGCGGCGCACTCTGCGCCGGTGCCGCTTGCCGCCGCGCCCGCCGCGCGCGGGGCGGCGCGTCACGAGCTGCCCGGGCTCGTGCCGCGCGCCGCGTCCGCGTCGGCGGCCGCGCCGACGGCGCGCGGCGCGCTGCTGCGCGCGCGGCGGGGCGGCGTCAGCGCCGGATTTGCGCGGCTGCAGGCGCAGCTGCCGGCGGATGCGGACCTTCTCAGCGTCGTCAGCACGCGGGTGGGTTTCGCTGGCCCTTTTGCGTCGCGTTATCGGGCGTTGGGTTTTGTCTGTTGTGACTTGAGGGCCCGTTGCCACCCTTCAACTCCCTTCCGGCCTGCCCCCCCTCGTAACCCCACCCAACCCCCCTCAATCCAACCCGCCCGCGCAAACACTGCCTCCCCCAATAGGCGGCCGGGCTGAAGCACATTGGCTTTGGGCCCCTCAAGAATGAGAACCAGGACGAGTTCTTTATCCAGGTGGGCAGCCTTGTTGAGTTTGACCAGCCTTGTTGAGTTTGACCAGCCTTGTTTTAGATTTGACCAGCCCTGTTTCAGGTTTGAGATCAACCTTTCTAGGTTTGATCAGCCTTGCCAGGTCGAGAACGCCGCGGCAGCAGCAGCGCGCCGCCCTGAGGCCTGACCCCCAAACACTCTGCAAGCCTCCCCTGCCCCCGACAACCGCTCCCCTCCCTCTCCCTCCCCCTACAAACCGCCCCGCCCCCTTCCCCGCCGGCCCAACCCCCTCCCCCCCAAAGGTCGGCCACTTCGGCGGCCAGCCCGGCGGCAACGCGTTCTGCGTGTTCGACGGCCACGGCACCTACGGCGGCGACGCCGCCGCCGTCGCGCGGCGCGTGATGCCGTCGCTGCTGGACGGAGAGCTCCGGAAGTTCTTCGGGGTGCGCGCGCCGCGCGCCGCGCGCCGCGTTTGAAAGTTCGAAAGCGGGCGCGCGCGCGGGGCCGAGGCGGCCGTCGCCGGCGGGCTCTGACGTTTTGGACGCCGCCAAGCGGGGCGGGGCGCGGGGCGTGCCGAAGCGGGGCGAGGGCCGCTCGCAGCCAGCGGCGGGCCTGCAGGGGCTGCGCGCCCGAACCCGCTCCCCCTCGCCGCCGCCGCCGCCGCCGCCGCCGCGCCGCCCTCTGATCGCCACGCCCCTCCCCTCCCCCCCACCCCGCCCGCAGCGCAACCCCGGCGTGTGCGCTCCCGACTCGGCGCCCGCCACGCGCGGCGGCGTGGAGCTCATCCTGGCCGACGTGTTTGGGGAGACGGAGCGGGGCCTGGCGAGGGTGGGTGGCCGCTTTTATAGTTTCTCTTGAAGTAAACTTGGTGCTGCGGCCCACTTTTGGTGCTGCGGCCCGCGCTTTGGCAATCCAATCGTCAGTTTGTCACGAAACAGTCACTTTGAGAGCCCTGACGCATTCTGCCAAACCCCACCAAAACGCTTGCATCCTCAACACCACAGTTCACCATCGTCCTCAAACCACCAAATCCCCAAACAACTCTCCTCTTGATTGCTAAACGCAGGCCGGCGTCAACCTGACCAGCAGCGGCACGACCGCCACGGCGGTGCTGCAGCTCGGCAACCGCATTTGGGCCGCCGCCGCCGGCGACAGCCGCGCCATCCTCTGCCGCCGCGCGCGCGCCGGCGGCGACGGCGACGGCAGCGGCGACGGCGAGCGCCACGGCGGGCCGGAGCCCGGAAGCGCCGACGACGGCTCTGGCAGCAGCGCCGCCTCCCCCCGCTGGCGCGCGCAGCCGCTGACACTTGACCACCGCCCCCGCCGCCCCAGCGAGCGGGAGCGGGTCGAGACCGCCGGCGCGCGCGTGCAGCCAAAGCGGCTGGCGAGCGGGCGGCTCGTCGGCGAGCCGCGCGTGTGGCTCGACCCGCCCGCGGCCGGGCCCGGCCTGCTGCTTTCCAGATCACTGGGCGACCTCTTGTCATCCACCGTCGGCTGCACCAGCGACCCCGAGATCACTTATGCCACGCTGAGGCCGTGGGAGGACCGCTTTTTTGTGGTGGCCTCGGACGGCGTTTGGGACGTGCTCACCAACGACCAGGTGGGGGGCCCGGACTTTGGGGGCTTGAGGGTTTTGGGGGTTGGGGGTCAGGGTTTAGGGTTTAGTGCAGCACTCGGGGTTTTGGGGTTTGCAGGTCGCACAGGGCTGAAGTTGGCCATATTGCTTGGGGGTTTTGTTTTATTCTGTCGCGCGCCGCGTTGTCGCTTCTCATTTTACACATTTTGATCTGAAACCGGATTCGAAATTCAAAACCGCCAGGTCTGCGACATCGTGACCGACGCGCCAGACCCCCACGAGGCTTGCCGCCGCGTGCTGGACGCCGCCCTCTACGAATGGGAGGAGCTCGGCGCGGCCGATAACATATCCGTGGTGGTGGTCGAGCTGGACTGGGGCTGCGTCGTGCGCGACGCCGACGGCGCCGCCGCGTTTGCGCGCGCCGCGCTGCGGCCCGCGTTCGACCCGGCGCAGTCGTGGCCCGCGGCCGCGCCGGCCGCGGCCGCGGCGGCGGCGGCGGCGGCTGCCGAGGCGGCGGCGTTGGAGCTGCAAGGGGGGGAGGAGGAGGAGGAGGGAGACAGCGAGGACGGGGAGGACGCCCCGTGCCCGGCCGGCCGGCTGCCGCCGCCGATCGCGGGCGCGGCGCCCGCGCCCGCGCCCGCCACGCCGGGGCTGCCGCCGCTGCCGCCGGGCCCGCTGCCCGCGGCGGGGCTGCCGCGGCGGCAGGTGGCCGCGCGGCCGCCGCCGCGGCGCCTTTCTCTGGATGTTGAACGGCCGCTGCCGTCCATTTGTGAGTCAACCTCCTCCTTCTCAGACGATCTCTGAACGCCGCGGCCGCAGCCGGGGCGCGCCACCCGCAACAACAGGCCGCGGCGCGGCGCGCGGGGGCGGCCGCGCGGCGCGGCCGCGAGGAGTGCATGCGGCGCGTCCCTGCACGCCCGCGGCCCTTTTTTACGGAGGCTGGCGCGTCGTCTCAAAGTCGCTGCAGCCAGCCTTGGCCCCGGCCCGAGGCGGGGCGAGAGCCATACCTTTCCTATCGAATTTTCCCACCGATCATCCGACTGCCCAATCATTTCGCTTACCACCCAACCCACCAGCCGACGCGCAGCGCGCCGTGCGCGCCCGTGCCTCGGCCCAGCTTGCCGCCCCTTGGCCACGTGTTTACTAATGATGCGGCAGCCCGCCGTTTGGGCGGTCGGCTGCGGTGGCGCTGTGGCCACCGCCACCGCCACCGCCGCCGCCGCCGCCGCCGCGTGTTTCTGCCGCCCGAGGCGCTTTCGATGGTCCCGGCCCCCCGCGCCCTTTTGGCTTTCGCTTCGGCTCGTCCCCTCCCTGGGGCGTGGGCCGGAGAGGCTGCCGGCGCAACGCCACTCCCGGGGTGGCGCGTTCAGAGGGCCAAGGAGTGGAATTGTGCGCGCTGCACGCCGCGCCTTGAGGCGCATCTTCTGCGTGCGCGCGCGTCAAACGCCGCGCGCCAAACGCGGCTCGCTCGCACCTGCGAGCAATGTTGCAGCGGCCCCCCAGCCGCCAGTTGAGCGCATTACTGCCTGTCTTGCCTTTCGCAACGCCTTTTGCCTTGCCACGGCCGGCCGCCGCGCCGGCCGCCGGCGTGCCTGCACTGAAGCCTGCAAAACCGCCCGCGAATCGAAAGGGGGCCGGCGCTGGCTTGCTGCGAGGATTGTGTGCACTCCTCTCCCTGTTGTCACTGGCCGAGCCACACATTTGCCACACCCTCTGCACACAGCACACACGCACGGCGGGTGCAGACGCGTACGACACGTACACAACGCGCCCCAAGTACGTACAACCAAAACAACAACAGCATTAGAAAACACTCGACGCACGTACGGAAACAAGCACAGCGCACACTTTGCCCCTGCCCCCCCACCCCGCCCTGCGCACCATGCCCGGCCTTGCGCCGCGCGCACGCCGCAGGGACGCGCACACGCCCCGCCCCGCCCCGCCCCGCCCCGCCCCGCCCCGCCCCGCCCCGCCCCGCCCCGCCCCGCATCCCGTCCGTGCACGCCGCCCCGCGCGCTTGCCAAGCGGGCGCGCTGGTCGCGCGACGAAGCAAGGGGGCCGCCACCGCGCCGCGCGGCCTTTCTGGAAGCACTGAGACGACTCCTGACGGTGTGCTGTGCGGCTGGCCTCGCTCCAGCCCTCCCCCCTGCCGAGAAACCTCAACACTGCGGCGCAGCATGCGTGCGCGCCCCTTTTGGCGTGCTTTTGCAGCCCCAAATCGCTTTGGGGCGCTTTTGGCGTTCCCAGGGAAACACGAGTCTGTTCGACTGCTTGTTTTGGGCCGTGGGCGCGTCCAGCTGCCCCCAGCCTCGTTGCCCCCAAACACCGGACCCTTTTTTGCCTCCGCGAGGGCGGGCGTCCCCTGCGCCCGGCCATCCACCCTTGGCACTTTGTGTGAAAACGGTTTTGCTCCACCGCGATGGTTGATGGCTGATGCGGCCACCCCTGCGTCGTGTTAAGCTCCTTACTGAACGGGCAGGGGGGTGACTCAAGTACTGCGGTACCCTGATTGCTCACCCATCGCCCTGGCTGGGATCGCGCAGACGTCACTCATCAGAGCCACCAGTGCGGTGCCAGGCGGCGGGGGTAGTTAGTAAACGGCCCTTGCCTTGGAAACACCCAGACCTGCTGGTGTTTCGACCACCTCAGCCCCTGCCTTGAAGCAAGGGGCTGGCTGGAATCCAGGGCGCAATAATGGAGCATCAAAACAAGCAGGCTCCCCTGCTTGTTTTGCCCAGCATAGCGGTCAAAACCCCATCCAGCAGCACAACATTGATGCACACCCCACACGCAGGGGCTGATGCTGGGCACTTCATGCGCTATTACAGTTGCGCGGACGTCGGCCGGGCCTGTCGCAAGGACGGGCCCACAATTCGTGAAGGGCGGTGCGCAGTTCTGTGCGGCACGTCACACGCACGGTGCGCTCGCGCGGCCAGGGACCGACTGGGTATTGGAGGCTTTAGGAGGCCAGCGGCGTGCTGCGTTGCGCGGCCATGGGCCGGCTGTGAGTCATCAGGAGGCTTTAAAGCACGGCCAGTGGCTTGGCTGATATCACCATTGGGTGGCTTGAGGCGGCGCACGGAGTGCATGTCCCAAGGTTTGGACGGATGGCACGATCGCATTCAAACAGCCCAAGAGGGAGGGGCAGCTCTGGGCTGCCTGCTTGCAACAAGGCCGGTCAGCCCCAGACGCAGCGCTGTGCTGGGTTAGTCAGGCGGGGCTGCCCACGCATAGGCACACAGCAGCCCGGTCGATGAGCCACAGCCACCGCCAGCAGCGCGCGTGCAAAGTCCGCCGGCGCCGCCACGCCTGGCGGCGCAACCGCCGTGCGCAACGGCTGCCTCCCAGCTGCGAGTCCGAGGGCAGTGCGGTGCGTCGGGGCGCGGCCGCGGCGTGCTCGTGGGCGCAGGGCAGAGCATGGGGCAGCGCGCCGTGCAGTGTGGCCGCGTGGCCGCCGATCTTGTTGCCCCTTGGCCATGTGTTTACTCATGATGCGGCAGCCCGCCGTGCGCGCGGTCGGCTGCGGCAGCGCTGTGCCCACCGCCACCACCGCCGCCGCCGCCGCCGCCTGTTTCTGCCGCCCAAGGCGCTTTCAATGGTCCCAACCCCGCCGCGCCCTTTTGGCTTGTACTGTGGCTCGTCCCCTCGCTGGGGCGTGGGCCGGAGAGGCTGCCGGCGCAACGCAACTCCCGGGTTGCGCGTTCAGAGGGCCAAGGAGTGGAATTGTGCGCGCTGCACGCCGCGCCGCGAGGCGCCCCTTCCTGCGTGCTTTTGCAGCCGCCCTTTGGGGCCGCTTTCGCGTTCGCCATGCGGAAGTTTGAACCTGCCCCAGGCCTGTGTTAGGCGGCCGCCCGCTCAGTGAGGTGCTCACACACGGCCAAGCATAAAAGTAATTCAACACCCTATTCCGTTGGCGGCTCCTGCCGTCAAGTTATTCTTGTCGCTGGGATCGCGCAGACGGCCAGGCGGGCACAGCGCCAGCACGGCGGCAGCTGCCGCGGCCGAGCCGATTTGAGGAGCCCCCCGAGCGAGCGCGGCAGCGGTCGCACACCAATCCTGCATCATCGCTGTCCATAACGCCGCCCTTGTCGCCCAGACGAGTGTGCCGCCTGATCTCAGCCGTCGCGGGCAGCCCCCTCGCAGCAGCAGCAGCATGGCAGACGACGAGCAGCCAGAGCAGCAGGAGCGCAAGGACCGCCAAGATGCGGAGCAGGCGGCCGCCCTGGACCGGATGACGGACAATGTGCGCGCCGGGCCGTGCACTGCAGCGCGCGACCCTGCTCATGCACCGCCCCGCCGCCGCCAGCGCTGCTGCCGCTGCCTGCCTGCCGCTGCAGCAGGACCACTGAGCACGCGGCTTTCGGCTTCCAGCGCGCTGCAGCGCTCCGCGGGCCGGCGTGCTGCCGTCGGCTGTCGCACGCGCTGCTGCGACGGCCAGCGCGTGCGCGCGCCAACCGGCACTGCCCCCGCTCCGCCGCACCGTTCCCAGGTCCCGGAGAAAACGCTGGACGAGAACAAGGTACGCGCCGCCATGGAGGCACTGGCGGCCTCCCAAAAGGCCGACAAGGAGGCGCAGCGGCAACGGTGCGGCGCGCTCGTGGCAAAAAGGGGACATGGGGGAAGACTCTGCACGGAGCGATGAGGCGGGGCTGGCACCGCAGGCCGCCCAGATGTGGCTGCTGCCGTGTCTCCCCTGTACGCCGGCAGCTGACCAGTTTGCGTGCGGGCCAGGCAGCGGGTGCATCGGTTTGCGGTGGGGTCCGCCTTTCCCGGCCTGCACTCGCAGACCGCAGCACCGCCTTTGGTTTGCAAAACCAAGGCCCCTGCCTGAAGGCCCTTTCATGCCCCGCTTTGCCCCGCCCCCAAAACCGCACCCTCCAGTGAGCGCGAGCTCGCGGCGGTCAAAGTTGCGCCCGCCGACGTTGACCTGCTGGCGGCGGAGGCCGAGGTGGACAAGAAGCAGGCGGAGCGGCGGCTGAGGGAGTGCGGCGGCAGCCTCGTCGAGGCGCTCAAGTCGTATTTGTAAGGGCGGGGCGGTGGTACTCGAGCTCGCTGGGGGGGCGGGGGCTTGGGCCGGGCGGCACGGGGCGGGGCAGGCAACAGACAGAGGCGCTGCACGGCCCGCAACCCTCCCCAAGCGACCATTGTGCGTTGGCGTACTTGCGGCAGCTGGGAACAAGGAGAAATGCAGCCAATGGGCGCGCGCGAGGGCTACCGTGTGCCGATTGCTCAGCAGGGCCGCAGACAGCAGGGCGCGCGCTGCGCGCGCTGCGCACGCTCACCCGGTGCCGGCGCAGCGCTTTGTCGGGGCATGCCGTGCCCCCGTTCCGCCGTATACCGCAATAACGCGCTCGCAGCATACATCGCTGGCCCTGAAGGCCTTGCCGCACAGCGCGCTTGCAGCTCGCGCAACAACACGATCTACAGCCGCGCCGCACGACCTCATGGCGGTCTGAGCGCAGCGTCAATTGACGAGGATCATGGCGGACGATCCCTACGCCTACGACGGCGCCGGGGAGGCGCCCTCTGAGGCGGGCCTAGTGGCGCTGTGCAAGCGGATCGCGGCGAGCAAGGGCAAGGACGCGCTGATCAAGGCGGTGAAGCAGCTCGCTTCTGCCCTGGAGGCGCTGCCGCAGGATGCGGACGCCCTGGGCCGTGCCAAGGGCGAGGTGCCGCGCGCCCTGGCGGGCCTCGCCGGCCAGAGCCTCGACAAGGACGTGCGGATCAACCTGGCGTTCTGCACGGTGCACATGCTTCGCGTCTGGGCGCCCGAGCGGCCCTACGAGGACGAGCCGGAGCGCCTCGAGGTGCGCCGTCGTGCGCGCCCGCAGCAGCAGCCGCGCGCCGCGCTCAAACGCGCGCGCCGACAGCAGCCCGGCCCGAGGCAGCGCGGCGGCCGCCCATGCGTTCGCATGCGCATGCGCATGGCAGCAGGGGGACCGCGGCGGCGGCCGAGGGCCTGCGCGCAGCGGCGCAGCGGCGTGCGCGGGCGCGCCGCCAAAGCCCCAGCGCACATGCCCGCCCGCCTCAATCCCCTTTTCCGCTCCACCAGGCTGCGCTGCAGTCGGTGCTGTGGGTGGTCAACCGCCTGCAGAACCATGCGGCGCCCACGTTTCAGCTGGCCGTGTCGGTGCTGCAGGTCTTCTGCGAGGTGCGCCGGTGCTTGCTGCGCTTGCGCATGCGCCCGCCGGCAGCCGCATGCAGCGGGCCACGGCCTTCAAAGCCGGCCCGCCGACAAATTCTCCTCGCATGCGCCGCAGACAAAAACCTACTACCTGCTTTCTGAAGACCGAGAGGAGGTCGAGCTCGAGTGGTTCCGCGCGCTGCTGGACTGCGTGACGTGAGCGGCCGCACCTCCCGCATGTGCCCGGCGCCCCGCGCGACGCATGCGCGCGGCCATGCTGCGAGACGCGGCATGCGCGCCCACATCTATGCAGGCCCACGCCGCCTCATGCACCCCTCCCCCTCCCGCTGCCCAACCGTCCCTGCAGCGAGGCGAATGCGGACCAGGTCGAGATCTACGTGCAGGAGATCCTCTCCGGCATGCTGGAGGACGACTCGCTCGTGTCGGAGGCCAAGGTGGAGGCGCTGCTCAGCTGCCTCGTGTCCCCCGCCGCCGACGAGAACCCCGCGGCCGCGGCGCTCACGCGGTCGGTGCTGCGGCAGCGGGAGCGCGAGGTGCAGCCCACGCTGCAGCGGCTGCTGACGCGGCTGCTGACCAGCCCGCTGACCGCCAACTCGGCGCTGTGCGAGCAGAGCTACGCGATCGTCGCTCAGGTGCGGCACCCAGCCCCGCTTTTATTGATGCCGGGCGCGCGCGGCGGAGCGCTTGCCTGCCCACCGCCCTGTCCCAGCCCCTGTCGGCTTCAAACAACTGCAAAAAAACCGCACGCTGTTTTCCCCCCCCCCCCCCCCCCCGCGCAGCTCCACGAGGTCACGCCGCAGGCGCTGCTGCCCGTGGTGCCCCACCTTTCGGACGAGCTCGGCTCCGCCGACGTGGGCAGGCGCATCGAGGCGGTGCGGCTGCTGGGGCGGCTGTTTGGGCAGCGCGGCGGCGCGGCGGTGGCGGCGGAGTGGGGGGAGGTGCTGCTGGAGCTGCTGAGGCGCTTCAGGGACGACAAGGTGGGGACTGCGGGAGGGAGGGCGGGGCGGGGGGCGGCGAGGGGCAGTGGGGCTGACGAAGGGCCGTGGGCCGGCGGCCGCGCAGAGGCTTGTTGCCCGCCCAGAGGCTGGTGATTGTTGCGATTCTTCTTTGCTGGGCTGCCTGTTGGGTGGCCCAACACCAACACCCCCGCTTGTGTTCCCCCCCCCCAGCCCGAGGTGCGCCTGGAGATGGTCCAGGTCGCCACCAAGCTGGTGGGCCGCATGCCCTCGGACGACGTGCGCGCGCGGGTGCTGGAGGGCGTGTGCGGGCGGCTCATGGACACGGACGACAAGGTGGGGGCCGCGGGGGGATACCTGGCAGCTGCGCTTGCGAGCCGCGAGGCGCAGCAGCTATGCAGGCAGGGCCCCAACTATCGGGCACCCAAGGCGCGCACATGACACATGCACACACACACATGCACACACACATGCGCACACCACACCCAACCCCCCAGGTCCGTATCTCCGCATGCAAGGCCGTCTGCGCCATCGCCACCGCGCACCCCGGCACCGTGCCCGACAACTCGGCCGCCGCTGTGGCGGGCACGCCGCGCGGCAGCCCCGTGCCGGCCAGCCTGGAGGACGTCGCCGCCCGCATGCGCGACCTGAAGCCCGCCGTGCGGCGCGCCGCGGCGATTGGGCTGCTGGCGCTGCTGCGGTCGCGCGTCAACAAGGGTGGGCGGCTGAAGCGGGCTGCGCTGCGCAGCGGGCCAGCGATGTTTGGCGGGTGCCTGCTGGAACGCGCCGCGCGCATGCCGCTTTGCACCTCATGCGCCCCCGCTCGTCGCCCCGCTGCCCTCCCCCGCCAGCCGGCCTCGACGCGGCGGAAGGCCTGCTCTGGATCCCGGCGCGCGCCCTGCTGTGCGCGTGCAGCGATGTGCAGCTCCGCCACGAGCTGGAGACCGGCTTCTGGCGCGAGGGCCTGCTCGGCCCCTCGGCGGCGCCCGGCCTCGCCGCGCAGGCGTGGGCGCGCGCGTGGCGGGCGGCGCAGCCGGCAGAGGCGACCGCGCTGCTTGCGCTGCTGGCCGCCAAGGCGTCGCTGCAGGTGGGGGCCGCGCGTGGGTTTCGCTGCCTGCCCCTTGCTGCCCTCCCAAGTCCCAACGCAGTGAACCGGGTTCCCCCCCCTTCCTGCTCTCTAAAACGCTCTTCCGAACCCCTCGACAGTTTGACGCGCTCGCCTTCCTCGAGCTGCGCCGCATGCTCGGCGGCACCGAGGGCGACCAGCGCGCCGCGCTGCACGCCAGGCTGGACGCCGCGGCGCGCAAGGTGGCGCGCCACCTGCCAGACCCCGCGCGCGCGGAGCAGCAGCTGGCGGCGCTGAGGGACGTCAAGGACAACCGGGTGGCCGCCGCCCTGCTGGCGGCGCTCGCGCTGGGCGCGCGCAGCGAGGTGCGGCCCCGGGGCCGGCGCGGCGCGCGGGAGCGCTCTGGCCCGCCCATGTTTGGATGACTCGGGCAACTGCCTCACGGGGCTGGGGCTGTGAGTCGCGCGCGTGCCCGCACACATTTGACACACCACTGCCCCGCCTTGCCCCCTTTTCGCCCCCCGACAGGCCACCGCGCGCGCCGCGACGGACGCCCTGCAGCGCGTCGGCTCCAAGAGCGCCCTCGCCGAGTTCCTGCGCACCCTGCTGGCCTACGCCCAGCCCAGCCTGCTGCCCCCTGAGGTCATCGCAAGCCTGCTAGAGCTCGCCGCCGGCCAGCTGCCGGCGCCCGGCGGGGGGCGCCCGCAGCAGGGCGGCCGCGGCCGCAAGAGGGCGGCGGTGCACGGCAGCGGCAGCGACGGCTCGGGCAGCGACGCGGACGGCAGCGGCAGCGAGGAGGAGAGCGGCAGCGACGCCGAAGCCGAGGCGGCTGCGCCCTCGCCGCAGAAGCGGGGCGCGGGGCGCCGCGGCCGGCAGCAGCAGGAGCAGCAGCCTGCTTCGGCCGAGCCTGGGGCAGTGCCCGCAGACGTGCGCGAGGCTGCGTTCGCACTGTGTGTGCAGGCAGCAAAGCGCGCAGGCACGCTGTTTGCGGGCCACGCGCGCCGGCTGGCGCAGCTGCTGGAGGGCCAGGGCGTCGCCGCCGGGGCCGACGCGGCGCAGCTGCAGACGCTGGCGGCGCTGGCGCTCGCGCACTGGGCGCGCTGCGCGGCGGGCCTCTCGCCGAGCGGTGCGGTGGTGGGCGCCGCCGCGGCGGCGGCGCCGGGCCAGCAGCAGCAGCAGGCACGGCAGAGCCCGCGGCGCAGCAGGACGGCCGCCGGCGAGGCGGCCGCGGCGGCCGCCGCCGCTGCTGCGTCGCCAGCGATGGCGGACGACGCGGCGGCGATTGATGCGCTGCGAGCGCCGCTGCTGCGCGTCGCTGGCAGCGGCGAGGCGCCGCTGCGTGCCGCCAAGCACGCCGTCATTGCGCTGCACTTCCTTTACGGCCAGACCTGCGCAGAGGTGAGGCCGCCCGCAAGCTGGGTGGGGTTGGAGGGGGGTAGGGAGTTGGCGCTACGGCCCCCCTGCCGCACGCGCCAGGAGGTGCGCCTGCACTCGAGCCGGTTCGCGGGCGCAGGCCTGCTAGCAAGCTTTTGGCTGAAGCACGGCCCCGACAACGCCCCCCCACCCCTGCAGGACCTCTCGCAGCTCTGCGGCCGCCTGATGCGCGCGCTGACACCGCGCGCCGCGGCGGATCCGGCGGTCCTGCCCCACCTGCAGGCGCTGTCGGCCGTCGGGCGCGTGCTGCCAGGTGAGGGCGCTTGCGGGGCGCCGCATGCCATCGCGACCGCGGCTGCGCCCGTGTTGGCACGCACTGCACAACGACGACTGCCCTTTTAACTCATACACGAACAAAACCCCACACCCAATCAGATGTCATCGCCCCCCACGCCGAGGCGCTCGTCACCTTTGTCACCCGCCACCTCCTCTCCGCCTACCTCCCGCGCCCCGCCGGCGCGGCCCGCGCCGCCGCCGCCGCCGCCGCGGCTCCGCCGACGGTCGCGGCGCCGGGGCACGAGGTGGCGGCAAAGTGCGCTGCGCTGCGGGCGCTGGCAAAGGCGCTGACGCCGGAGAGCGAGCGGGAGGAGGTCCGGGTTGAGACCATCAGGGCGGCGGGCGCGCTGATGGACGAGATCGAGGGGTGAGCGGCGAGGGCGGCCGCTGCTGGGGGGGCGGGGTGACGCGATGGGCGCGGCCCGCCCGAGGCTTGAGCTTGCCTAAGCTGCTTGAGGCCGCCCGCGCGCGGCTCTGCGGCACCCCAAATCACACAACATCGCCACCGCCCTCCGCCCGCCCCAAACGCAAAGGCTGCTGGACGTCGACTCGCCTCCCGCCTGGCTGCCGCCCGACGCCGACGACCAGCAGGCCGCCGCCGTCCGCCTCGCCGCCGCGCTCGCGCTGCTGCGCCTCGCGCGCCGCCACGACGTGCGCCTCCCGCGCGCGCTGTACTGCCTGCTGGCGCTGACCACGCAGGACCCCGTCGCGGACGCGCGGCGCGCGTTCAGCGTCAAGCTCGGCGCGGCGGTGGGGTTCTTCAACAAGCGGCCCCACTACCACCAGCTGTCAGCCAAGTACGCGGCAATGCTCGCGCTCGGCGCCGCCGACCCCGTCGCGCCGCACCGCCGCGGCGCGTGCGCCGCGCTGCGCGACTGGGCGGAGCGGCGGCGCGGTGAGGCGCAGCGGATGATAACTGCGGCGGCGGCGGACCGCGGGGCGGACGGGGGGTCGACGATCGCGGAGCAGCCGGAGATGGCGGTGCCTTACCTAATCTACCTTCTGGGCCACCACCCCGACATGCCTGTGGTGCGGGGGCGGTTTCGGGGGTTTCGTGGACGGGGCGGGGCACCCCCGGCGTTTCAGTGGGGTGGGCAGGGCGCCCGCCGCAGGGGGTTCGCAAGGGGTTGCTTTGGGGGAGGGGGGAATGGTGGGGACGGCTTCAACACAATCAGGCTCCGTCAAAGCGCCCATGCCGCCGAGAGCGCACTGCACGATTTGCCGCCGCGAGCAGTGCGCCGCCGCCAGCATTGGCCCCTGCACCCGACACATGCCTGCGCCCCCAGCAGTGGCAGGCATTCACCTCCCACCCACAGCCCAATACGCACCCGCACTCCCATAGGCACCCGCCCCACGCACCCGCCTCAGACCGCGGCCGCACGTGCACGCACTTAACGCACGCGCGCCCCGCCCCGCTTCGGACCCCGGCCGCAGGACGCCGCCGACGAGGGCTTTGCTGAGGCGCTGGTGCCGTTCCAGCACATGCTCCAGGCCGCGCTGGCGCCGCTGCTCGCACCCGCGCAGTCCGGCGCCGGCGAGGCGGCGGCGAGCCTGCCGCTGGTGCTGAAGATGCTGCAGCGCATCAGGGCCACGGAGGATGCGGCGGTGAGCGGGTTTTGGTTGCTGTTTTTTTGGGGTGGGCGTGGGGGTGGGGAGGGAGTGGTGGAGGGGTGCCGGGCGCACCCGCATGGAGCACCCTTGTCGGCAGCAACGCATGCACAGAGTTCAGGACCGGCGCCCGCCAACCCCTCCCCGCGCCCGCCGCTCCCCCCTCCCCTCCCACAGGACGACGACGCCTCCGCGACGCCGCAGATGCGCGCGCTCTGCGAGGCCGGCACCCAGATCTCGGTCAAGATCGCGTGCGGGCTGCTCAACTGCGGGCTGGAGGGCCTGCGCGAGCGCGGGCTGCTGGTGCCGCCGCCGGCGACGGTCGTGCTGCCGTCGTCGCTGTACCGACGCGCCGCCGAGCCGCCCGCAAAGGGTGCGCGCGCGCGTTGCCGCGGGAGCGCTGCGGCGCCGGGATCGCGGTGCTGACGCCCGCCTTGCCGCGTGTGGACGGGCTGCAGCCCGCTTGGTCGGCCGGCCCCCTTCCCGCCCCTTCTGCGCGTGCGCCCCTCTCTCATGCCCTCACGCTGGCGCCACTGGGCAACCTGGACATCCCCCCCCCCCAACATGCGCCCCCCTCCACCCCACCGCCCCCCAAACCAGGCACGACCTACCTGCCCAAGGGGGCGCGGCGCGGCCCGCCGCGGCGGCGCCGCGGCACGCGGCGGCGTCGGCCGGCGGCAGCGCGGCGTCGGGCGGCGGCTCCAAACGGAAGAGGGGCGGGCGCGGCGGCGCGGGGGCCGACGGGTCCGAGGATGAGTGGGGCTCGGACGACGACGGCGGCGGTGGCGGCGGCGCGCCGCGCGGTGGGCAGCGCGCCGGGCTGCGCCGCGGCGCGGGGCCCAGCGGAGGCTACGCCGATTCTCCGGATGAGGAGGGGGAGGGGGAGGGGGGGGAGGAGCAGCAGGGCGACAGCGGGGGCGGCGAGGGCGAGGCCGGCGGCGCGCACGCCTCGCCGGCGGGCAGCAGCGGCGGGGAGGCGGCGGCGGCGGCGCAGGCCCCGGCGGCCGCAGCGCGCGGCCGCGCGGGCGGGCGGGGCGGGGGCAAGGCGCCCGCGGCCGGCAAGCAGCAGACGCTAAACTTTGCGGCTGCGGCGGCCGACGCGTCGAGCCCTGGGCCCGGCAGCAAGGGGCCGTCCACGGGCCAGGGCACCGGCCCCGCGGCCCACGCCCCGCGCGGCCGCATCGGCGGCGGCACGGCGGCCGCTGCGCGCGCCAAGGCGGCCATCGCCGCCGCGGCCGGGCCCGCGGCGCGGCGGCGGCGCGGCGGTGGCGAGGGCGCGGAGAGCGGCGGCCGCGGCAGCGGCGGCCTGCCGGCCCCGTCGGAGTCTGGTGGGACCGACATGGACGTGGATGGCGGGGCCCCCTCTGACGGCGAGGGGGAGCAGCAGCAGAAGGGGCAGCAGCGGCGCCAGTGGCGGGCCCAAGGGTCGGAGGGCGAGCTCGAGGCGGAGCCGCCGCGGGTGGTGCAGCGCCGGCAGCCGGCCAGCGGCGACGCGGCAGCGGCGCGCGACGGGGCGGGCGGCGGCGGCGCGGCGAAGCGGCCCAGGCGCGGCGCGGCCGGCGGCGGCGGCAGCGCGGCGACGCCGGCGTCCGAGGCGGAGGCGGCGGCGGCGTCTGATCCGGAGACTGACAACACCGCCGTGACCGACCAGGCCGTCGCCCCGGCCGGCCGCGGCCGGCGGGGCGCCGCCGCGACGAGCAAGCCCGCGGCCGCCGCGGCGCGGCCGAGGCAGCAGCCGTCGCGCCGCGCGCCGCCGCGGCGGATCTAGGGGCGCGCGCCTGGCGAGCCGCCGCCCGCGCGCCCCCCGCCGGCTTTGGCCGGCGGCCGCTGCTTGTTAGTCTCCCGCACGCAGGATGCCCGACCGACCAACCGACCGCCGGCGATGACGGCAACGCCAACCCGCAGATGCGACACGACCCGGCCGCTTTCCCGTTTTGCCTTTGAGCCCCGCACTTGGTCCGGCAGAGCGGCGCTGCCAGCTCAGATAGTTGCCTTTGAGCCCCGCAAAAGACTAGAACAATGCATGGGCTGCGCACATCGCAGCCGCGCGCCTTGCTCCCCTCATGCGACGCCTGGTGACCCAGTGCGATTCGATTCAAAGGCACGGTCATCAGGAAGCGGCATTTTATGTAAGCTGGGCGCTTGGATGACGGCTCCAGTCGGGGCGGCAGGGGCGGTGCAAGAGGCGGAGGGCGGCCCCGCACAGCGGTCAAACGAGCGTGCGGCCCGATTGACCGCGAGCCTCCGCGTGCCGCGGCCTCTCAAACGGTTTCAGGGGTAGATCTCTGGCCCATGCGCGCCGCGCGGCCGCCCGGAACGCCGGTTGCGGGCGGGTTAGTGGTGCGGTGCCCTGGCAATCATAAGGCCGCGGCCGCGCGGACGCCCAGCACCTTTCCCGGCGATACACCACGCAGTGGTGTGCCAAAAATCCGCCACATACCAGCCATGCAGCTCTCCCACGTCCCGCAGGCCCAGGGCCTGAGGCTGGCGCGCCGGGCAGCGGCCCCTATGAAGGCTGCCGCCCGGCTGCCCCGCGGCGCCGTTCGCCCGCGCGTGGCGGCTGTGGACGTGCCCACGATCCCCCAGGAGGGCTTCGTGCAGAAGGAGGTGCGCGTGCTGCGGGCGCGTCTTTGTGGCTCGGACGCTGGCCGGGCTGGTCCCCCGGCCTCCGGACGATAGCCAATTGCGATTATAGAGGCCGTAGAACCGCAATCTGGGGCTTGGGGGGAGCGAGGTTCGCCCCCGCCCCGCGGCCGCCCGCTGTCTGCCGCTCCCGGGGCGCACCGGCGCGCTGCGGCGCCGCCGCGCGCTTCGACGGCCTCGGGCGCGGCCCCTCGCCTGGAACCCCACCGCGGCAGGCTCGGCAGCCTCTGCGACACGCACATTTGCGGGGCCGGCAAGCGCGCGGCTGAGCAGCCCGCCTCGGAAGCGCGATCTCCCCCTCTCCAAACCCCACTGTTTCTTGCGATGCCCCCTCCCCTTCAAACCCCCGCGCCCGCGCCGCCCACCAAAACCCCGCAGGACGGATCCTTCGACCTCTCCGCCGCCCCGCCGTTCAGCCTCGGCGACATCCGCGCCGCCATCCCCGCGCACTGCTTCGAGCGCTCCCCGCTCCGCTCCTTCGCGCACCTCGCCTTCGACGTCGCCGTGGTGCTTGGCATCGCCGCCGCCGCGTACACCGTCAACGCCTGGTGGGCGAGGCGCATGGGGTTTTTGGCCTGGTGCATGGGGCATGGGGGTTTTCCTAGCAAATGCGGCGGACCACTCGCGGCGGCGCGCGGCCCGCGCGCGTCGCAGGAACGCCGCGCTGCCCAGCCCGCGCAGTGGCCCCCACTCCCCAGAGCCCCGGCCCAGAGCCCCGGCAGACCCCTAAACCCGACCCCCCCCCTCCCCCCCCAGGTACGCCTGGCCCCTGTACTGGATCGCCCAGGGCACCATGTTCTGGGCCCTCTTTGTGGTGGGCCACGACTGCGGCCACCAGAGCTTCAGCGCCAGCCGCGCGCTCAACGACTTTGTGGGCAACATCGTGCACGCGACCATCCTGGTGCCCTACCACGGCTGGCGCGTCAGCCACCGCAAGCACCACGGGGTGCGGCGCGCGCGCGGGCGGCGGCTCGGCGGGGGGAGGGCGGAGGGCGCTGCGGGCGCGGCAAAGCGGCCGCGCGGCCGCGGCGCTGCTTGCAGCAAACCGATGCAGCAAACCAAGCCTGGATTTGGACCAAAACCGAACCCGAACCCAAAAACAAACCGCAACCCCCAACAGAACCACGGCCACGTTGAGAACGACGAATCGTGGTACCCCACCACCAAGTCGGTCTACGACAAGATGGACGCCGTGGGCCGCACCGGGCGCCTCACCTTCCCCTGGCCGCTGTTCGCCTACCCCTTTTACCTCTTCAGCCGCAGCCCCGGTGGGTTGGGGGTTTTGGAGGGTTTTTTTTGGCAAAGCGCATCCGCTGCGGTTTGGAGTGGCTTGTTTTGCCGTCTGGGCTGCTACGGGTTGGGCTTCTGGAGGTTCTAATCTTCAGGCTGCGGTTGAGTGGTGTTTTCGGCCCCCTTCCCATCCGGCCCACCCAACCCCTGCCACCAACCCCTGCCCACCCACCACCACCCAAACCCGCCACCTTTCTGCGCAGGCAAGCAGGGCAGCCACTTCGACCCCGCCTGCGACCTGTTTGTGCCCTCTGAGCGCAAGATGGTTCTGACCTCGGACGCCTGCCTGCTGGGCATGCTGGCCGTGCTGGCCGCGTGCACGGCCAAGCTCGGCGTGCTGGCGATGGTCAACCTTTACGTCATTCCGTACTGGGTGTTTGTCATGTGGCTGGACACGGTGACGTACCTGCAGCACCACGGCAGCAGCGACCCCAAGGAGAAGCTGCCCTGGTACCGGTGAGCCACCGCGAGCGCCCCGGGCCTTTCTTTTGGGGAAAAGGGGGGGGGGCTAGCGGGTCTGCAAACCCCAATGGGCAACGGCAAAGCGCGCACCTTCCTTTGCAGCCCCCGAGTCGGGGGCCCCGGCTTACCGATGCGCCGACTGGCATGAGCCTCAAAAGCGCCTTGCCCACCCCCCACATACACCAACCCTCTGCCCCACGAATCACCCACCCACCCCACCCACCCCCGAACCCGAAACCCAAACCCGCAGCGGCGAGGAGTGGAGCTACCTGCGCGGGGGGCTGACCTGCCTGGACCGCGACTACGGCGTCTTCCACTGGCTGACCCACAACATCGGGACGCACGTGGTGCACCACCTCTTCCCGCAGGTGGGGGGGGGGGGCTGGGGCTGCGGCTGTTGGCGCTGTTGCGGCGTTTTCTGTCGCCTGCTGCATTGCGCTGCATTGCGCTGCAATGCGCTGCACTGCGCTGCATTGCCCCGCGCTTCACAGCAAACCCCCCAACCGCCCGCCCCCAACCGCCCTCCCTCCCCCCCCAGATCCCCCACTACCACCTCAGGGAGGCCACCGCCGCGGTCAAGCCCGTGCTGGGGTGAGCGCGGCGCCGCACCCCGCGCGCGCGCAGCGAAAACCTGGCCGCCTCCCCCGCCGGTCGCCGCCCGACCGCTCGCCCTGTCCCTGCCCCTTGCTCCCCGCCCTGCTTTGGGATGGCCCCCCCCGAAACCCCCCCCCCCCCCCCCCCCCCTCCTCCCCCCCCGCCCCCCTTCACCTCCCTCCACCCCCCTCCCCACCCCCCCCCCCAGCCCCTACTACCGGGAGCCGGTGCCCTGCCCCCCCCACGGCATCCCGACCCAGATCGTGGAGCCGCTGGTGCGGTCCTTCAAGGAGGATCACTACGTGGAGGACGAGGTGGGGGGGGGGTGTTGACTTTTGTTGACTGCGTTCAGCTTTTATGTGATTGGGGCTTGTTTGGGCTATTGCCTGCAGAACTTGACATACTTGACCGCCCTTGAACCCTCACTGTGCCAAACCCCAAACGCCCCCAAACCCTCAACGCGCCAAACCGCAAACGCGCCCGCTCCAACCAAACGCCCCAAACCCCCAAACGCGCCAAACCCCAACCAAACAGGGCGACGTCGTGTTCTACAAGACCGACGTCAACTTCGGGAAGAAGTGAAGGGGCGGGGGCCCCAGCGGTGATCGCCCCGCGCGCCGCCGCGCGCCCCCGCCGCCCGCCGCCGCCGCCGCAGCGGCGGGGTTGCGGCGGCGGCGGGGGCGAGCGGCGAGCGGCGGCGCGGGGCATTGAGAGAGCGAGCCGCCGCGCAGGCGGCGCGCTTTTCCTTTCGCGCCGGGGATCTGCGAGTCCGTCGGGCAGATCAACAGTCAGATCAGATCAGATCAGATCACGTCAAAGCTCTTTGCGCGGCCCGAGTTCTTATCGTCAGCCTGCGCGCCAAGCCCAGCTGAAATCAAATTCAAACGCCTTTGCGGGCGCGCCGCCGCCGCCGCCCCCTCCCCTGCCGATTTGCGGCGTTTTGGGGGCGCGGGCGCCGCGCCCCGCGGGACTTGAAGATTGATAAAAACTCCCCCCGCGCCCCCCGCCGGGCGGGTGCGATTGGCGGACCGCCGCCCCCGCCCGCCCGCCCGCCCGCCGGGGGCCCGCGCGGCGCGCGCGGCGGCGCCCGTCGGCGCTCGCCCGCGGGTCCCGGCCCGCGGCGGCCGCGGCGGCCGCGGCCGCGGCGGCGGCGCGCCTCGCGCCCTTGCGCGCGCCCCGCTTTTGCCGGCGTCGGCCCGTTCGATTCGTCGTTCCTCGGCGCCCCAAGGGCCCGCCCAAGAGGCGGGCCCCGCGGGCGCTGCTTTGGGGGGCCGGCGGCCGCCTCGCCCCCTGCCCGAGCCGGCCGCGTTCCGCGGCTGTCGGGCGCGGCGGGCGGGCTGCGCTTGGCCCCTATGTACCTGCATTATTGGGTTTGGGCGGCGCGGCGTGCGCCTTTGTGAGGCTCTTCGGGGCACTTCTTTGTTTCGGCCGGCGGGCGCCGACGGGCGGCGGCGCTGCCAGCTCAGATTGTTGTTTGCCGAGGGAGTCTGAGGGAGGAGGTCGAGGGATTGGCGAGCGGTGTTCCTTTGGCTGCGCGCTCACGTAAAGCGCGGCACTTTGAGTGTAACGGCTTGGCGGCGGAGCGAACGCGCACCTGGATCGGGGGGTGGGATGGGCGGCCGGCAGTCCGATCAACAGGCCTCGAGCGTCACCCGCCACTCCGCCAGCACACTGGGGCGGCGGCGGAAAGGCGCGCGCCGCACGGGCCGCACGTCAGAGGCCGCCCCGGCCGCAATCCCATTTCCTCCCCGATCTCTCTCGTTAACCCGGCACGTCATGTCGCTCTGGGGCCTGCTCCTCAAGCCCCTGGGCTGGGCGGGGCTGCTGGTGGGGTTCGCCTCGTTCGGCCTTTACGCGCTGCTGCAGACCGTGTGCGGCGTCTGGTTCAGGACTCAGAACCTCAAGAAGCGCTACAACGCGCAATGGGCGCTCGTGACGGGCTCCAGCAGCGGTGAGGCCTGTGCAGGAGCGCGCCAAGGCAGCCTTGCTGCGCAGCCGAGCCCGACGGCCTGACCCGCAGCCGCAAAGCTTTCCTTATGTACCCAGCAGTCGATCGAGCCGCTGAGAGCGCGGTCTGCCTCCCCCTTGCGCGCCCGCTGACCGCCGCAGGCATCGGCAAGTCGATCGCCAAAAAGCTGGCGACGCAGGGGCTCAACGTGGTGCTGGTGGCGCTTCAGGACGACCTGCTGGACTCCACGTTCGAGGAGCTCAGCGCCGCCTTTC
The DNA here is from genome assembly GCA_003203535.1 of Raphidocelis subcapitata. Taxonomy (NCBI): domain Eukaryota; kingdom Viridiplantae; phylum Chlorophyta; class Chlorophyceae; order Sphaeropleales; family Selenastraceae; genus Raphidocelis; species Raphidocelis subcapitata. Next base: position 182,853 of record BDRX01000047.1, on the reverse strand, counting down.
CCGCGGTCGAGTTCCGCAAGGCGCGCCGCGTGCGCGCGCTGCGCTGCCGCTGCTCTCGCCCTGCAGCTGGGCGCCGTCAAGGAGGCCGGCCCGGTCACCGCAGCGGGCAGCGCCCCATGCGCAAGCAAATGCCGATCCCTTTGGCCGCGCCGCGCCGCCCAGCGGATCGGCGCCAAACGCGAACACGCCCCTTTTTAAACCCGGCACGATAAAAAAAACCTGCCCTGCCATCTCCCCGCAGGTCGGCGCCAACCTGGGGCAGCCCGGCTACATGGCCGCCATCGCCTCCGCCACCGCAGACATCGACGTCCAGATCGTTTTCGCAAACGCGGGCTACATCCTTTCCGGCTTCTTCTACACCCGGTGCGCGGCTTTTCGGGCCTTTTCCCCAGGGCTGAGGGTTTTACGGCGGCGGAAACGCCCGCGGCGGGGCAGCAGATTCATTCGATCGACCCCAGACTGGTTTTAGGACGGGCACCGGCGTTGAGGGTCGTGCGCCGCGCGTCGGCCCCAAATCAACCCAAACCAAACCAAACCAAACCAAACCAAACCAAACCAAATCAACCCAAACCAAACCAAACCAAATCAACCCAAACCAACCCAACCCAAACCAAACCAAACCAAACCAAACCAAACCAAACCAAACCAAACCAAACCAAACCAAACCAAACCAAACCAAACCAAACCAAACCAAACCAAACCAAACCAAACCAAACCCTCTCCGTGATCCGCCCCCGTACGCAGCACCGCCGAGCAGATCCGCGCCAACATTGAGTGCAACGCGCTCAGCGCCGTCCACATCACCCACCACTTCCTCAAGCGCATGGTGAGGGTTTAGGGTGTAGGGTGTTTAGGGTGTAGGGATTGGGGAAGGGCGCGCAAGAAAAGGCGTCGGCGCTCACCCGCATCATCCCGCATCCTTGTGAGCGCAGCCCCCAAAACCGCCCCAAACCGCCTCGCAACCGCCCCGACACCGGGCCGCGACCGCCCCGCGACCGCCCCAAAACCGCCCCAAAACCGCCCCAAAACCGCCCTAAAACCTCCCCGCCCCCGCCCTCAGATGGACTCCAACCTAAAGGGCTGCTTCGTCTACACCTCCTCCGCCTCCGCCGTGCTGCCCTCCCCCTTTGCGGTGTCCTACGCCTCCACCAAGGCCTTCCTCTCGATGTTCGCCATATCGCTGGCGCCGGAGGTCAAGTGGCTCGGCATCGACGTGCTGGCGGTGCACCCCTCGCCCGTGGCATCGCGGTGGGCTCCGGCTTTGGGGGGCGGGGCGGGTTACTGACTGTTTTTTTCGGTCTAGGTTGCGTGTGCCCCTGAGCCCGTGGCACCACCGTCTGCTGTGTTTTTTTGGGGGGGTTTTCGCTGCCACGACTCCTGAGGCACACGCAACTCCCTGCCCCACCCCACCACCACCCACCAAACACCAAACACCAAACACCCAAGCGCCACCACCCACCCATCCAACCACCCACCAACCAACCAACCGACCAACCACCAAACAACCAACCCCCCAACCGCCCAGCTTCTACGACGCCTCTGCCAAGATCGGCATGATGGAGGCGTTCAAAAAGCTGGCCGTGGGCCCCGACGACCTGCCTGACATTATCTTCGCCAGCGTGGGGCGCACCATCTGGAAGGACGTGGGCGGCGTGGCGTGGGGGTTCAGGTGCGGGCGGGCGCGGCTGTGTGTGGGGGTGTGCGGGTGCGCGTTGAGTGCGTGCGTTTGCTGCGCGTGTGTTTGTGTCTGAAGGTGTGCGTGTCTGCTTTGTGTGCATGTGCTTTCTGTGCGTGCGCCGGCGACACAGCCCCACCCCCAACCCTCACCCCGCTGACCCCACACACCCCGGCCGTGAAACCCTGCCCCCATTACCACACCCCCACCCCCAAACCCCCTCCAAACCCCCACCCACAAACCCCCACCCACAAACCCCCTCCAAACCCCCACCCAGGCTGCTGGAGAAGACCATTGACCTCAACGTGCTCTTCACCCTCGCCGCCCCCATCATGCACCTCATGCCCGGTAGGGATGCGTTGACCGGCGTTGACCGGCGTTAATTGGGCTTTGACCGCCCGGGACCGGCTCCCGGCCGCCTTGGCTCGCTTTGGCTGAAGATGCAATCCCAAGCGCAAGCCAAAAACCATCCCCCCAAACCCCAAACCACCCTCTCCGCCCTCACCCCAAAAACCACCCCCCAAAACCCAGACCACCCTCTCCGCCCCCCACCCCAAACAAACCACCCCAGATTTCCAGCAGCAGCTCAGGGCAGAGCAGGAGCGGGCGCGCACGGCGTCCTGAGGGGCCGCCTGTTCCTGCTGCTGCTGCTGCTGCTGCTGCTGCTGCTGCTGCTGCTGCTGCTGCTGCTGCTGCTGCTGCTGCTGCTGCTGCTGCTGCTGCTGCTGCTGCTGCGGCGGCGCCGCGGCGCCGGCGGCGGCCGCGGCGCTCTCCGGCCTGACTGGGGGCGCGGCGCCCGCCCCTGCCGCCCGCATCGAGCCACGTCCGTTCGGTTGCCACGGCCGGCCACGAGGCCTCTCACCGCCCCTTTGTCTTATCGCCCCTTTACCTTACCCCTGATCCACCAGGCTGCTCGCGGCGCCTGTGCGCGCGGCACCCCCTCTCTTCTGTCGCATTTCTGGCCCTCCGGGCGCGGTCGCGCCCTGCTTGTCCCCCCTGCCTCGCGTTCCCAGCCCCCGCCGCCGCGGCGGGCGGCGCGTCGTTGCTTATCTCACCCCCTCTCCCTTCGCGGCCCGCCGAAGACGGTTTTTTTCCTGCGTTGCGTTGCACTCCGCCTCCCTCCCCCTTGATACCCCCTGCGCCCCCAAGCCACCCCCACCTGCTGCGCGGCCCTAGGCCCCCCCCCCCATCCCCATTTGGGGCGTGGCATCCCTTACAGTCGATGTGGCAAACGGTTGCAGTAACCCCGAGGCACCAAAACTCCCGAGCTGGCACTGACTGTTCGCATTCCGCCCTGGGCTGCGCCCGCGGGGATAATTGTGGTGCTGGTGGTGCGGCCTCTCAATTTCATCTTCTGTCCGCCGGCGTGCGCCGGCGGCGGCTGCAAAAAGGGGTCAGCCGCCGGGCGGCGGCGGCGGCGGCCGCGCTGCGCGCCGCGACGCTCAAAAAGCGGCCGCCCGCCGGTGGTGGCTGCTGCTGCTGGGTTTGGCGGGTTGGTGCCTGTCATACGGTTGCGGGGGTCGAAATGCCGACATGCGATGGGGCGCTATGCTGGGGGCATGTTCCTTCCTTTGGCGAGGGGCCTAGGGGTGGTGTCTGGGGGGTGCCTCTGGGGGTGTCTGGGGGGTGCCTCATGATGACAAAGGGGCCCTGGTGGGGTTGGTCGGCCGCCCTGGGACTGATTAGTCGTGCGCCCGCCCGGCTGAGCTAATCAAGGTTTGAACGGGAGAGGAGGGGCCGGCCGCGGGGGTGTTGGCAAAGGCGGCGCCGGCCGCCGCGCGAGCACAAGCCCGCGCGGGCGGGCGGGCGCCGCCGGGAGGGTCGCCGGGCCGCGCCGCGCCCCGCCGCGGCGCAAGGGGCCGCGGAGGGCGGGGGCGGGGGCGGCCCTGAACAAAGGCCCGCCGGCGGCGGCGCCGGCGGTGGGGGCGTGGGGGCGGGCGCGAAGCAAGAAATTGCGGCCCGTGCGCGCTGGTTGGTTGAACCAACGACTTGATGCGCCGCCGACGTGCCAAGCGGCATGGCGGCCGCGCGCGTGAGGGGTGCGGGGACCGCCATCGCCCCTTTGGTGTCGAAGGCCGCCCCCGCATCGGCGGGGGCAATGCGGCGCGGGCGGGCGGGTGTTCGGATTGTGCGGCCGCCGGCCGGCCGCCAAAAGCGCGCCAAGGGCCGCCAAAGGGGGCGTGGCGGCAGGTGGTGTGGCTTTTGGCGGCCGGGGTGCGTCGACGGCCGCGCCAATCCGCGGCCGGCCCCTAGCAACTGACAGGCATTGGCCCCGGATCAGCAGCGCACAACTGACTAAACAGAGCAGCGGGGCAAGGCAAAAGGGCCGGGGGCGAGCCGCGCCGCTGGGCCCGGTTCGGGGCGTGGGGCCGCGCGCGGCACGGCCGCGCGCGCCGCGCGTGCGCATGCGCGCACGCGTGGGCCCGCGGCCGGTCGGGCCCGCGGCATCGCGGGGCGCAGATTGGGGAGAGCCGGCTGTGGCCTTTGGGGTTGCGCGCGCGCGCGGGCGCATAGAAAGTGCGGTGCGGTGCCGCGGAGGGCGCGGGGCGGTTGCGGTCCGGCTGTTTTGTTGGGGGCATACGCGCGCGGCGGATGACCACTGGACGGGCATGCTTGAATTTTTCAAATGCAGGTCCCTCTCTCGGCCCCTCCTCCAGGGGCTTGTCTCTCCCCCTCGGCTCGATCGGAGGCGCAAGCCAGGTGTTGATAAACAGGGGGCCGCCGCCTTGCGGGCCGCGGCTCCGGCCAGCACAGGGGAGCGGACTCAGAAGCCCTGGGGCCAGCTGCTGCCGCCGCTCATCTGAGAAAGGAAGTCGCGCATCAGGCCCGGCGGCAGCAGCTGCTGCTGCTGCTGCTGCTGCTGCTGCTGCTGCTGCTGCTGGTGGTGCTGGTGCTGCTGCGGCGCCGGGCCGCGGCCGGCGTCGCCGCCGCCGAGGCCGAGGTTGAGGCCGAGGCCGGAGAGTCCCTCCGAGGCAAACGGGGATGAGTCATGGCCGCCGTTGCTGCCGCCGCCGCCGCCGCCACTGCCTCCCCAGCCGCCGGAAAGCAGGCTGAGCAAATTGCCGCCGCCGGCGCCGGCGCCGCCGGCACTGCCGCTGCCGCCGCTGCCGGCCGGCGGCAGGCCGCCAAACGCCGCCGGCGGCCCGGCGAGGTGCGGCGGCGGCGCGGCGTGCTGCTGCTGCTGGTGGTGTTGGTGCTGCTGTTGCTGCTGCTGCTGTTGCTGCTGCTGCTGCTGCTGTTGCTGCTGCTGCTGCTGCTGGTGGTGGTGCTGCTGCAGCAGCTGCTGCATGGCCGCGGGATTGAAGCCCAGCAGGCTGGCCGTCGGGTCCTGGTGGCCCAGCCCCAGAGAGGCGGCAGAGCCGGGCCCGTGGCCGTGCCCGTGGCCCCGGTCGGGGGCCTGCGGCTCGCCATAGCCTCCGAGCGGCGGCGCGGGCGAGGGCGCGTGCCCGGACAGCAGCCCCTGGAGCTGCTGCTGCGGGGGCGGGGCAAGGGGCGGGGGGCGAAGGGCGGTGTCAGCGCGGCGGCGGCAGCGGCGGCGGCGGCGGGCTGGGCATCGGGCGTGCGCGGCGTCAGGGCGGCGTCGGGGGGTTCAGCATGGCGCCGTGGATGCGCAACATAAAGATGGTGGCGAAAATGCCCACCTGATGCTGCAGCAGCCCCGACTGCAGGCCGGACTGCAGCCCATTGGAGCCCAGCCCGCCGTGGAAGCTGGACAGGTGGTGGGACCCGCCTCCCAGCCCAGGCAGGCTGCCGAGGCTGCCGGCGCGCGCCATGCCGCCGAGGCCCGGGGCGGAGTGGAACCCCGCCGCCGCGGCCGCGGCGGCCGCCGACAGCGAGGCCGCCGCGGCGGCCTGCTGCTGGTGGTGGTGGTGGTGCTGCGCGACGGCGGCGGCCGCGGCGGCGGCGGCGAGGGGGTTTGAAGCCCCCAGGTAGCCGAGCGCTCCCGCCGACATGGTGCGCGGCAGCAGGCCGGCAGACAGCCCGGCCAGCCCGCCCCCCGCCCCGGCCATCGCCGCCGCCAGCTGCTGCTGCCCGAGCGCCGCGCCGGCTGCAGAGGCCCCGGGCGGCGGCAGTCCGTAGAGGGCGCTCGCGCGCGCGAGGGCGGCGGACTGGGTGGCGAGCAGGTGGGCAGCTGCCGCGGGGTGCTGACTCAGCTGCTGCATCGCGCGGTCCTGGGCCCAAAGGGCCTCCTTCTCGGCCTTTGTCATGCGCTTGTACCTGGCGGGGTGGGTGGGTGGGTGGGGGAGTTTGAGGGGGGGCCGCGGTGTGGGTGCGTGGGGCGTGCGGTGTGGGAGGGTTTGAGGGCGTCAAGAGAGGAGCATTCGAGCTGTCGGTCCACTGCCGGCACCTCGCATCAAAAAACTGAGGGGGCTCGCGAGACCCGGCCGCCGGTGAACCTTCTGACAACCCCCAAAACCCCAGCCGCCCCCCCACCTGGCGGCGAGCTCTCTGTCGTAGTGGATGTTGTTGGGGTTCAGCCTGTTGCTGAGGTTGACCGCCGGCTCGGGCGGGCCCCCCTCGTCCAGCCGCGCCACCGCCGCGGCCGCCGCCGCCGCCGCAGCCGCGGACGCCGACGGGACGCCGCCGACGAGGCCGTTGAGGCTGCCGCCGCCGCCGAGCGCGCCGAGCAGCGCGTTGGTGGACATGCTGCGCGGCGGGCCCTTGCGCGCCGCGGCGGCGGCCGCCGCGGCGGCGGCGGCGGCCGCGGCCACGCCCGCCGCCGCGCTGGAGCCGGCGCCGGCGCCGGCGCCCGCGAGCGCCGCGAGGTTGTTGTAGCTCGCAGACAGCGCCGACGGCAGCCCCCCGCCGCCCATGCCCATGCCGACGCCCGCCCCCGCCCCCGCGCGGCCGCCGCCGCCGCCGCCGGCCGCGGCCGCGGCTGCGCCGCCGCCGTTTACGCCGCCGCCGGGCGCGGCCGGGGGCGGCACGTCCTTCTGGAAGCGGATCACCAGCGGCTTGGCGCCCGTTATGGCCGGCGCGGGCTGGCCGTCGAGCGCCGCCTTGGCGGAGATGGCGTGCGGCGCCTGCTCAAAGTTGACAAAGGCAAAGGTCTTGCCAGGGAACACGCGGACAGACTCGACGGGGCCGAAGTTGCAGAACAGCAGCTCCATCGCCGCGCGGTTGGGCTTCAGAGGGATGTTTCCGAGCCAAAGGTGGCGGCTGGGGCGGCCCTCGGGCAGCGCGTCGAGGTCGTCGCCGCTGCTGGTGGGCGTCGGCGCCGGCGCGGGGGGCGGCGCCGGCGCGGCGGCCGCGTCCGGGGCGGGCGGCGCGCCGCCGAGGCCGAGCGGCCCGCCGACGCTCGCGAGGCCCGCAGCGGCGGCGAGCGCGGCGGCGGCCAGGCTGGCGTTGTCCGACGCCGCAGACCCCGCAGACGGCGGCAGCGCGGCGGCCGCGCTTGCCGCCGCGGCGGCGGCGGCCGCGGCCGCGCTCGCCGTCGCGGCGGGCAGGTGGCCGGCGGTGGATGAGCCGACGCTCGAAGAGCGCGCGAGCCCCAGGCCGCTGCCGCTGTCGTCGCTGGCGGCCGCGAACGACCCCGAGCGCTGCGGCGCCGCGGCGGCCGCGTCGGGCGCGGCGAGCTGCGGCTTGCCCTCTGCCGCCGCCGCGGCGGCCGCGGCCGCGGCCGCCGCCGTCATTGCGCCGCCGAACGCCCTGTCCTGGTCCCGCGCAGCGTCGAGGTCTCTGTGCTGCTGCAGCTGATGCTGAGTCAGCTGCTGCTGCTGCTGCTGCTGCGCCGCCAGCACCGGCGGCGGCAGGCCCCCGGCCGCGCCGAGGGCCGCCGCGCCGGGGCTCAGCCCCGCCCACCCCGCGGGCGGCCGCGCCAGCGGCAGGCCCGGCGGCGTGTTGGGCAGCGGCTGCGGCGACGGGAGCGTCCCGCTCGTGCTGCCGCCCCCCGGCAGCTGCAGCGGCGCGCCGCTCGTGACCGCGGCGGCCGCGGCCGCGGCGGGCGGGAGGGTGATGCCGAGCATCTGGGCCGCCTGGGCTATGGAGAGGTTTCCGAGCTGGCCCTGCGCCTGCAGGGTCTGCAGGGCCTGCAGCTGCTGCAGCTGCTGCGCAATGACGGCAGCTTCCTGGTCGGCCGCCTGCTGCTGCTGCTGGCCGGCCGGCGCCGGCGCGGGAGGCTCCCCAGCCAGCGGCGGCAGCATGCCGGCGGTGCTGCCGCCAAAGGCGGCAGCCGCGGGCTCGCCAGCCCCCGCGAGCGCCGCATCCCCTGGCGCCTGCTCCTGCTGCTGCTGCGGCTCCTGATGCCGCTCCTGCTCCTGCTGCTGCTGCAGCTCCTGTTGCTGCTGCTGCTCCGTTTGATGCTGCTGCTGTTGCTGCTGCTGGCGCTGGTCGGCAGCCTCTGGGGAGGACAGGTCAGCGCTGGCATAGGCCGCCAGCGGGGGCTGCTGCTCCGGCACCGGCGTCTCCGGCCCGCGCTGCCCGCCCGCCAGCGCCGCCGCTGCAGGCGCGTCGCCGCCGCCGGCCCGCGGCGGCTCTTCCTTCGCCAGCGCCGCCGTGAGCAGCTCCCGCCGCCGCTCCTCGAGCGCGGCTTCGTAATCCGCCTCCTCCAGCCGCCGGCGCTCCGCCTCGGCCGCGCGGCGCGCCGCCTCGGTGTCGCCCGCGCCGCCGGCGTCGGCGTCGGCGGCGTCCTGCTGCTGCCTGGGCTCGGCGGGCTCGTCGCCGCCCGCACCCCCGTTGCCCCGCTGCTTGCCGCCGCCGCGGCGGTCCCGCGCCGCCGCGGCGGCCTCCTCCTCGGCAGCCTTGGCAGCTTCCTCCTCTGCCAGCTGACTCAGCAGCGATTGCTCGGCTGCCGCGGCCGCCGCCTCTGTGGCGCGCTCGAGCAGCTCTGCGGCCGCCTCCCCGCCCGCCGCGGCGCGCGCGAGCTGCAGCGCGGTCAGGCCGGACTTTGACCGCCGCAGCAGGTCCAGCCGCCCGCCCGAGCGGGAGACGAGCAGGCGCAGCGCGTCCGCGGCGCCGTGCGCGGCGAGGCGGTGCAGCGGGTTGAGGCCGTCCCTGTCAAGCTCGTTCACGGCGTCCCCGCCCGCCGCGACGAGCGCCGCCGCGAGCCCCTGCACCGCGGCGCGGCGGCCGCCGGCCGCGCCGGCGTCGGCGCGCGCGCCGACGAGGGGCGCGAGCTCCTGCGCGGCCTGCTGCAGGATCGGCAGGTTTGAAGACAGCACGGCAGCTGCCGCCTCGGCGGCCTTGCCGGCGCCCTCTGCATGCGGCGCCTCCAGCAAGGTGCCGAGGAGGGCGAGGCCGTACAGCGCCAGGCCGGCCGGCCCCGCGTCGCCGGCGTCGCCGCCGGTGCTGCTGCCGGGCCGGTGCGCGGCGCCGCCGCCGCCGCCGCCGCGGGCGCCCGGCGCCGCGGGCGGCGCGCCGCCGGCCATGCACGCGCCGCGCTTGAGCTGCGACAGGACCCACTCCAGCGACTGCGCCGGCGAAGTGCCGAGCGCGACGCCGCTGCGGCCGGCGGCGACGCAGTACAGCGCCCGCAGCGCCGCGACGAGCATGCGAGCGTCCTTGGCGCCGGCCGCCGCGCTCACGGCGCTCGCCGTCGCGGCGCGCAGGCCCGCGTCGAGCTGCTGCTGCTGCTGGCCGTTTGGCGGGCCCGCCGGCTCGGACGCCGCGAGGGAGCCAAACAGCAGGAGGGCCAGCCGGGTGGCGTCGTCGTCCTGCGGGGGTGGTGCATGGGCAAGGGGGAGGGGGTTCGTGACCCGGCTGCACCCAAAGGCGCGCGCATGCAACTCCATGCACCGGGGTGGTGCGCATGCAGGCGGGTAGAGGGGCGTCCATGCACGGCGGCTGCATGGCCAGCCGCTGCACGGGGCAGGCCCACCTTGGGGCCCGAGGACACCAGCAGCTCCACGGCCCGCGGCAGCGCGTCGCGCTGCAGCAGCGCCATCACCCGCGCGCCCCCCTCCGCCCCGCAGCCCTCCGCCGCGGCCATGCAGACCCGCCACAGCGCCGCGAGGGGCGCGCGCGGCGCGTCGCGGCGGCGCGGGAGGGCAGAGAGCAGCGCGGCTACGGCGCGTTCGGGGTCGGCCGCGGCCGGCGCGGCGACAGCGAGGTCAGCCAGCAGCGCGCACGCCTCGTCGACGCACGCCGCCGCGCAGCAGCCGTCCGATCCGAGAGCCGCCTCGATCGCGCCCAGGCCGCCCGCGGCCGCGAGGCGCTCCGAGTTGGCGGGGTGGCCGGCGCAGAGCGAGCGCAGCGCGCGGAGCGAGTCGAGCGCGGCGGCGGACGGCTCGGCGTCGGCCTGCGGCGGCGCGGCCCCCGCGCCCGCGGCGCCCGCGGCGGCGGCGCCGGACGCCTCTGCCAGCAGCGCCGCGCACGCGGCGAGCGCCTCGACTGCGCCGCCCCTCCCGAGCTCCTCCTTGGCGCTCCTGCTTTGGGGGCAAGCGCAGCCGACGCCCCCGCAGGGGCCGCCGCCGCCGAGGGCCGCCATCGCGCGCGCCGCGGCGGCCTGTAGCGGCGCGTCGGCGGGGAAGCGGCGCATGGCCTCCACCACTCGCTGCGCCGCCTCGATCGTCGAGGGGCTCTGCGAGGGGGCCGGCAGCAGCGGGGCGCGCGTCAGTCAACAGTCCAATTCCCGGGCGCGCGCGACGGCAGGCGCGGCGCCGCGTGCTGCTCTGCAGGGGCTCAAACCCTCACCTCCCAGCCGCCGTCGGCGCTGGGCTCCAGCTGGGCCTGGGCGATCGCCTCGACCAGGGAGGCCGCAGCAGACTGCTGCGCGAGGCCCTGCGCGCGCGGGGGGCGGCGGTGCGGCAGGGGGAGGCCGGGGGCGTCGCGCGGCTGGCAATTGCGCTTTTCGTGTGTGCTCAGGACGCCCGGGTGGGCCCCAAATCGCCGCGGTTTGGCCGATCGCGGGCGCCGGTCGCAGGGTGTCTCGGGCCCCGCCTGGGCGGCCTGGGCGCCCAGACTGCGCGTCCGATGGGCGCGTTCCCGCCCCGGCATTGCCGCAAGCGCGTCCGAGGCCGCGGGGCGGCTGGGGAGGGCCCCTGGACGGAGCAAGACTTGCCGGTGGCGCGCACCCCTCGGGGCAGGCCCCACCAACGGGGCTCGGGCGGCCCCATTGGGCTGCCATTGGATCTGGAGACTCCCAAGGGCCGCGATTGCGTGCTGCCAGGGTTCGGGGCTGCACCCGCTCTCGCAGAGTGCAGCAAAGCGACCCCACCCCCCCTCCCCCCCGGCCCCCCTCGGCCCGCCCACCTCTCCGTCGCCTGAATCACGACCCTCTTCAGCGATCCAACGCGGGCGGACTGATCCATCCGCGGAGACTGGCGATAGATCAGGCCGCGACGACTGGGGCGCCTGCTGCGGGCCCGCAGCCGTCTGGGCCTGCGCGTCCTGCATTTCTGCCGCCATCAGCAGCGCTCCGGGCCGGCCTGCTGCCGGGGCGCGTCACTGAGGGGCCGCGCGTTCGCGCCGGCCGTTCCAACGCGTCATTCCCCGCTGGGGGATGTGCTACGCGTTCGCGATTCGCAATTGTCGAGGTTGGCGCGCGGGGGCGGCGTTTGGTTGCCTCCGCCAAGGCGGCCCGAGGGCAGCTTCACCCGCCGCGGCGCCGCCGCCGCCCGGGGCGATCCAAGCCGGGGGGAGGGGGCCTCGAAATCGTCACCAACTTGGCACGCGGAGCGAGTTTGCTTTGTTGCAGCCTGCGCAGGGCTTTTGCATGCCCTGCAGCCCACTGCAGCGCGCGCCCAGGCGATTGCCGCCTCCCCCGGCTGACATTGTGATGATTCGGGGTTTGGCACTCGCAGGGTGACCCCACGGAATAGGGCTGCTTACATTCAGCGATACAGAGACACGCCGCGCGTGCGCGCCGCCGGCGGCGCTGCTGCCTCCGCGCCGGGTGCTTCCCACACAGCCCGCGCCTCGGGCCCTGCCGGCGGCCGCCCGCCGGTCAGCCGTCGGCGCCCTTTTCCAGGAGACCTCACCCTCCCCGCCGGCCAGCCGCAGGCCGGCCGCCCGCCGGCCGCCGGCCAGCCACCGGGTTGCAGCGCAGACGGCGAAATGGGTAGGCCGCCGGTTACTTGTCCGCGCCCTTTTCCAGGAACGACCTCACCCTCCCCAGCCAGTTCATGTACTCCACCTCCAGCTTGTCAGCCACCAGCTCGACCAGGTAGGAGCCAAACTCGGGGGTGACGCCTGGGCGGGTTTTTTTTTTGGGGGGGGGGGAGGTGTTGTTTCTAGTGTTGGGGGTTGTGCTTGGGTTTTCGAAGGGATGGGTGTTGGCGTGTTGTGGCTGCGCTTTCGGGGGTGAGTTTGATGAGGCTCAGAGTTTGGTAGGCTTGCTCCGCCTTTAACGTGTTGCTTCACCAACCCCGAAAAAGGGCCCACCAACCCCCCCCCCCAAATGCGCCACCCCCGCACCCCGCTCGTCGAGGTAGTCAACAAACGCCTGCTGCAGCGTCTCGTCCAGCTCATCAAACACGGGCCCCGTGTAGGGCGCAAAGTTTGCCGCCTCCCCGGCGTCGTCCAGCTCCACGTGGGTCACCCGCACGTAGTCACCGCCCCCCACGCACTTGAAGCCCAGGAGGGAGTCGCCCTTTGAGACGGTGACGGTGAAGACGACGGGGGTGGGGACAAAGCCCTCGTCCTCGTCCTCCTCATACTCCTCCTGTTGCGGTTTTTGGGAGGTTGGGGGGCGGTGTTTTGTGGGGGTTTGGGGCAGCCAACCCCACACAACCAGCCAGGCAAGAGAGAAAAAACGAAATCCGGCTCCCACCTGCAAAGCAAGCAAACACAATTTCAAATCCTCAACCCCCCCCCACCTGGTCGTCCTCAGCTGCCACCTGCTCATCCAGGTCCACCTCCACGTAGATGTCCTCGCCTTTAGTAATAGGTGGGAATAGGGGGGAAAAGGGGGGGGAGTTTGGGAGGAGGAAAAGAGAGGCGGGTTTCCAGTCATGCTTCGAAGCGCGCCCCAGGCGCGGCGCCCCGGCGCTTTTTCGAGCGCGCCGGAAGCTTCGCGCGCGCCGCACCCCCCAACAGAGTGAGCCCGCCCGAGGCGCCCCGCGCGCGCGCGCACCCCTGAAGGAGCGCGCCAGCGTGATGCTGTTGCTGTGGGGGGTGTCGTCCAGCTCAAAGCCGTTGGGGGGGCCCGCCATGACCTCCTCGGGCGTGCGGTACCGCTCCTTCTCCACCTTGAGCTCGTCCTTAAGCACCGCGATGAGCCCGCTGGACACGCTGCTGCCGCCGCGCTTGCCCGCCGCGGCGGCGGCGGCGCGGCGGCGTTGGGCGGCGCCGAGCGGGCGCGGCGGCGGCGGCGGGGGCGGGGGCGGGCCGGCGGCGGCGGCGGCGGAGGGGGGCACCGTGCGGCGCTGCAGCGTGCGTGGGCCGGTCGCAGCGGCCCGCAGGCCTCTGAGTGCGCCGCCCTGCATCGCTCCGGCGAGGTCTCGCAAAGTGCTGGCAAAAAGTCCCGGCGTGCTGATCTGGAGGGATTCGGGCCTTGTGAGCGGTGCCGCGCTCAAAAAGCGCGCAATACAAAGAGTCGCATGCACCATCGCGGGGAGGGCGTGGTACTCTGCGCTGGGCAAGTGCCGCCCCTGCTGCCGGCTTTGAGCCCGCCTCTCCGCGACAGCGATCGGGTCGGTCTTATCGATCACCCGGCCGGCCGCCCCCCAAGCGCCTCCGCCCGCCTCCCGCGGTGGTCGCGAAGCAGTCCAACCCGACACCCCGCCTCCCTCCTCCTCGCCCATTGCCGGCCGCCGCGGGTGAAGAGGGCCAGCAGGCGGTCTACAATCCGCCAGGCAGGGTGCGGGCTGCTGGAAACGGCGCGGCGAGGGGCGCGGCGCCTGCGCGGCGGTGCTGCAGCGCGCGCCGCAGGAGCGCACGCCCCAACCCGTCCCCCGATCAACCCCCGCCGCAGATGCTGAGGGGCACGGCGGTGGCGCCTCTGCGGCGGCGGTGTGGCAGCGGCGGGCCGCGGGCGGCGGCGGCGGCCGCACCGGCGCGCACGCCCCGCGTCCGGGGCGCCCACCGCTGCGCCGCCGCCGCCGACGGCGGCGCGCCCTCGGCCGCCCCCGACGGGCAGCAGCGGCAGCAGCAGCAGCAGCAGCAGCAGCAGGAGGAGGGGCAGCAGCAGCTGCCAACGGCCATCGAGGCGCGGCTGCAGCAGCTGCAGGAGCTGCAGGCCGCCTCCCGCGAGGCGCTCACCGCGCGCGGCGCGCCGCCCGGCGGCGGCGGCGGCGGCGGCGGCTCGGGCGGCCCCAGCCGGGCCGCGCCGGGGGCCTACTTCCGTCCCACCCCCTCCACCGTGGACGCCCGGCTGTACCAGCAGTTGGTCAGCTCCCACAACCGCCTCGGCCAGGAGCGGCGGGAGGTGGAGGCGCACGTCGACGCCCTCAAAGAGGGTGGGGCGGGGAACGGGGCGGCGGCCTCTGGCAGCTGCGGGCCGCGCGCAGTGGCGGCGGTCGCACCGAGGGTTGGAAGAGGGGGAAAGCCCGGCCCGCAAAGCCCCGCCCGACCCGTTCTTTAGACACACCCGCGCTCCCCTCCCCTCCACCCCCTTGCTGCAGAAATCGCCCGCGCCAACGCCGCCCTCTCCGCCGCCCACGCGGCCCTCTCCGACGTCGCCCGCGAGTTTGGCACCACGCGGCGGCTCGCCGAGTCGGCGTCCGCCGCGCTGGCGTTTGGGGTGGAGCCGGAGGAAGCCAAGGAGAAGCTGCGGCGGCTGGCGGCGCGGCTCGCCCGGATGGAGGAGGTGGGGGCTGGGGAGGGGGGCTTTTTTTTGACTGCCTTTTGCCGCGTAGCAATGGCGGGGGGGGGCAGCGGCGGTGGTTGCAGCAGCAGCAACGGTTGCGACGCCACAAGCAGCAGCACCAGCAGCTCCATCAAAGACAGTTTGCGGCGGGGACTGGCGACTCCCGACAAGCGCCTTTGCAAACAAGCGGGCGCGCCCACACAAACGCAACACGCAAACCGCGCGGCGCGCCCGCGGCGCGAACCGCAGGCCGTCGAGGGCGAGCGCGCCGCCGTCGGCGCGCGCGTGCCGCGCGCGGTGCCCCTGGAATGGGCCGGCCACGCCAACGAGGTGGTACTAATGGGCGACTGGGACGGCTGGACTCGGGGGGTGGACCTTTCGGCGGAGGACGTCACTAGTGACGCGGTGTTTGCGCGGTTCGAGGGGGTGCTGGCGCTGCGGCCGGGGCGCTACCGGGTGAAGCTAAAGGTGGGGGTGCGGTGGGGGCGCGGTGGGGGGTGCTTGGAGGGGGCTGCTGTTGCTTGCAACTGGAACCCTGCTTCGCGCGGGGGCGGCGTCTTACGGAGGCGTTTCAGGAGCGGCGAAGATGGCAGGCGCGCGTTCGCTCCCCCTTCGCAGCACCGCGGCGCTGCCCAAGCACGCGGTGCGACGTGCCGTCCGGACACCCTCCCCCCCCCCCCCCCGGGCGCACGCAGGTGGACGGGCAGTGGCGGCTGGCGGCCGACTGGCCTGTGGAGCTGGACGACGCCGGCAACGAGGTCAACGTGCTGACCGTCGTTTGACCGACGTTTGACCGTTGTGTTGACCGCACGGACGCAGCCCTCTCCGTGCGCACACTGGAGACTACGCAGCCCGGCTGCGGCGGGCCGCGGGAACGTTTCCGCAGGCTGCCGCAGGGTGCACGGGGCTGAGCAGCACTAGCAACCCGCGGCGCACTTCGCCGGCGCGTCGCCTGGCCCGCGTGTGGTGCGTAAATGAAATCCTGCGTCGAGTTTCTTGAAGCCGCCTGAAGCCTCCGGATCCGTCTGGTGGCGGGCGCGCCGGCTGGGGGGGTTTGCGCTCCGCCCGCGGAGCGGCGGGACGCCGAAGCAGACGGGCGGCGGCTGGTGTAAAGCACGGCAACGATGCAATGTGTTGTTGGCACATACAGACAAGCCGGAGCGTCAAGCCGCTCGAAAAGGGGGCAGTAAAAAGCGCAGCGGCAGGTGGGGGGATTGCACGGTTGCATCGCCCACAAGCGCGGCGCGCACCTCGCCATCGCCTCGTTTCCAATACGCCCGGACATACTTTGAGCAATCGAACCGACCTCTGGCGCATTGAGGGCTGCTCTCAGCCTCCCGCGACCTGAGAGGGCACCGCCCCGCGACCTGACGGCCCTCTCCGCGCCCCAGACCGACGGCGTCAGTCTGTTTGCATTCCCAACAGTCTCTTGGGATATCACCGTCCTCGGCGCGCCTGGGACAGCTCGCCATGGCGCGCGCGGGGGGCACCACGGCCTCCCAGCCACCTCCCTTCCTCACCAAGACGTGAGAACCGCGAGCGAGGAACCTTTAGCGCCGCGCTGAGGGGGGTTCGCAGCGGGACCGGCCGGGAAAGCGCGCGAACCCCCGCGCGTCGCGCTGCGCTGCGCTGCGGGGGCGCGGGCGCCCCAACCCCTCCGCCGCCCCAATCCCCTTTGCGCCCACCGCAGGTACGACATAGTGGATGACCCCTCGACGGACGCGGTCGTGGCGTGGGCGCCGGACGGCAGGAGGTGCGTGCGTGCGTGCGTTGGTGTGATGGCGCTGGCGGCGGCCGCGGGCGGCGCGGGCGCGGGCGCTGGCAGCAGCAGCGGTGGCGGCAGCGGCAGCAGCGGCAGCAGCGGCAGCGGCGGCAGCAGCGGCGGCAGCAGCGGCGGCAGCAGCGAATCGGGGAAGCGGCGGCGGCAGGCGGCAACAAGCAGCAGCGGGCGCGTCGCGAGCGCAGCATGCGCACCGCCGCGGCCCCGCGGCAGCCACGCGGCTCGAACCGCCCGCCGGCCGGCACCGCCGCTGATGTGGCGCGGCTCCACATGCCCCCCTCCCTCCCTCCCTCCCTGGCAGCTTTATCGTTTGGGACCCCCCGACGTTCTCCGCCAACCTGCTGCCCCGCCATTTCAAGTGGGCGGCCCTGGGCGGTTGCTCTTTGTTTTTTGGGGGGAGTGGGCTGTGTACGCGTTTGAGCCCGCTTGAAGGCCCGCTTTAGGTTGGGGGCGCGGCGCCGGCGCAGTTTGCGCGCGCGCTCCTACCGAGCCCACCAACACCCCGCCAACACCCCGCCCACCCCCAAAACGCCACCGCTCTTCATCCAGGCACAACAACTACTCATCGTTTGTGCGGCAGCTCAACACATATGTGAGTGCCGCGGGCACGCCTCGAGGCAGCTTCTGAGGGTTGAAGCGCGCGGCGGCGCGCCGCTACATGCGCCGCCGCGTTGCATGCTGTTGGGGTTCGGCCAGGGCGGACTGCGCAGGGCCGGACTGCCGCCCGCTGTGCACCAGGATAAACCGCCCTCACCCCTTTTTCCTCGCCCCTCCCCCCCCTTTCGAAATTTTCGAATTTCGAAAAACAGGGCTTCCGGAAGATCGACCCCGACCGCTGGGAGTTTGCAAACGAAAACTTCCTGCGGGGCCGGCGGGACCTGCTGCGGGAGATCCATAGGCGCAAGCCCACCGGCCCCGGCGGCGGCGGCGGCGGGGCCGGCGGCGGCGGCGCGCAGGCGCTGGCGCCGGCGGGGCAGGGGGCGATCGAGGTGGGCGGGGGGGTGGCGGGGCGTATGCGGGCGCGCTGCTTGGGCTTGGGCCGCCCCCGGCGCGGCGCGCAAAGCTTGGCAAACCCCTCTCTGCTAGGCCCATTGAAGCAAGCAAAACCCGCGGCCAAGCAGTACAAGTTCCGCCCTAAGGAATGCCCCCAACCCCAACCCCAACCCCAAACCCAAACCCAACCCCACGCACGACCCAAAACCGAAACCCAACAGCTGGGCCACTACGGGGGCCTGCCCGACGAGATCGACTCCCTCAAGCGCGACAAAAACGTGCTCATGCTGGAGCTCATGCGCCTCCGCCAGGCGCAGTCCGCCTCGGACGCGCGCCTCCGCGAGCTGCAGGCGCGGCTGGAGGGCACCGAGTCGAGGCAGAACACGATAATCAGCTTTTTGGGCCGCGTGGCGCACAACCCCGCGGTGCTGCAGCAGCTGGTGGCCGCGGCGGCGCACGCGGGGCTGCAGCGGATCGGCGAGGGCTCCTCGGCCGGCGGGAGCGGCGGCGGCGGCGGCGGCGGCGGCGGCGGCGGCGGCGCGCCCGCGGCGGGCACGCGGGGCGCGGGCGGCCGGAAGAAGCGGCGCGCGGGCGGCGGCGGCGGCGACGAATCGGACGACGGCGCCGGCGGCGGCGGCGGCGCCATCGGCGGCGGCGGCGGCGGCGGCGCGGAGGGGCCGGGGCGCGGGCAGGTCATCGCTTACAGTCCTCCCACCAGCGACTTCGAGGCGCTGCTCCGGGGGATGGCTGCGGTGCTGCAGCAGCCCGCGCCCGGCGGCGGCGGCGGCGGCGGGCTCGGGATGGGGCTGGGGCTGGGGCCGATGGGGCCCGGCGGCTACGACTTTTCGACTGCCATGTCGGGGCTGCAGCTGCGGCAGGTGCGGGGGCGGGCGGGGCTTTTGGGTTGGGGCGGGGGTTGCCCCCAGCGGTGCGCGCGCTTTCGGGAGGCTGGGGGGGCCCTGGCACTGGCATGGCGCGGCTCTCACTCTGTGGTTACGGGGCCTCGTCTCTCCTCCCACTGCGCTTGACCTCCCGCCCCTCGCCAACCCCTGCTTACTCCCTCTCCCCCCCCCCCGCCTCCCATGACAAACAGGACGCCGGCATGCCGCTGCCCCAAACGGTGACCATCCAGGAGCACCCCTCCACCTTCGACGCGGCCGCCCAGCAGCAGGGCATCCCCACCCTCGGCCTCGACGGCACAGTCACCTTCGCGCCCTCGCCGCTGATGCACGCGATGTCGCCGGCGGCGGCGGCGGGGTCGCCGCTGCCGCTCGACGGCGGCGCGGGGCTGGGCGCGGTGCCGCTGGGGCAGCTGCCGCTGGGCGTGCCGGGCCACCCCGCCGGCATGGCGCCCATCATACCCGGCCTGCCGGACTTCGGCGCCGCGTCCGCTGGACTGCCCGCGGCCCTCGCGGGCAGCCCGCTGCCGCCCGTGTCCCCTTCCTACGCCGCGCAGCAGGCGGCGCACTTTGGGGCGCCGCCGGCGGCGTCGGCGGCGATGGCGGTCGACGCCACCGTGCCGAGGGTGGAGACCCCTCCCGACGACGACATAGATCTGCCCGCAGATCTGATCAACGGGCTGCAGACGCTGGGATCTGCAGATCTCATGATGGCGGACGACATCCAAAACCCCGAGCTGTGGGATGCGCTGTTCGGCGGCGCCGCGGGGGCGCAGCTGGTGCACGCGCTGCACACGGCGCCGCCGCCGGGCGCGGGCGGCGGCGGCGGCGGCGGCGCGGCGGCGGCGCAGGGGCCGGGCGGCGAGGCGGGCGCGGCGTGAGAGGGCTGGTTTTGGTGGGATGTCCCTGGGCCGCACGCCTGCACGGCGGCCTGGGCGCCACCCTCTGCGCAGCAAGCGCTACCGGACGCTACCGCGAGCGCCGGGAGAATGAGTGAGACGCCGCCTTGGAAGACCCCTCACTTGAAGCCCAAGCACTTGCCCTGCGAGCCGGCCGCGGCCAGCGCCGGCGCGCCGCGCGCGGGGCCCCGCCCGCCTCTTGCACCAGACACACCCGCGCACGCGCGTTTGCGCACCAAAAAAACTCGTGTGCCTGCCGGCCTCCTGACTGCCGGCTGTGTGCTTCGTCACTGCTTTTTGAGCGATGCTGCTGCCCCTTTCTTCCAATGTTTTTGCGATTCCCGCGGCGCACGCGGCCGGCGTGAAAGGGGTGAGCCGGCTTGAAAGGGCCCGCCGGCTGCTGTGCCCCACCCTCTGAGCCACCTCACGGCCGCGCGCCGCCGCGGGAACGCCCAGTCGATTCGCTGCGCGCGGTGTTCCTTCGGCCCCCTCCGCTGTCCTTCCATCCATCACAACCCTTTCGTCCTGCGCACCAAACGAGTGCGCATGTAAATACCGGTACCGCGACCGCTGGGAGGCGCGGCGGTGTGCTGCCGCACTTGACGATCGCCCTGGGCAGCTGCGGCGCGCCACTGCGCGCGCGGCCGCCGACGCCGCCCCTTCCGTCGCCCCGCGCCGCTCAACGGGCACACCCTTTTGTTCCAAGTCCCTTGCACCCCTCGCAACAGGCAGCAAGCGCGGGGTGCCCCTCCGCGCGCCTCCCAGCATGGCGTCCGGGCTGCTGAGCGCGCTGCCGCAGCCGCGGCAGCCTCAGGTGGCTCCTTCCAGCGCCACACAGCGGCAGGATCAGGGCCAGCAGCAACAGCAGCAGCAGCTCGTGGCCCGCGGCCCCCCGCCCTACCCGCGGCGCACGGGCTTCGTGCCGCGCAAGCCCGAGGACTACGGGGACGGCGGAGCCTACCCGGAGATCCATGTGGCGCAGGTGCGTTGGGGGGCACGCCGCTGGCGGGGCGGGGGCGCGCTCGCGCAGCAGCGCGCGCAGCGCCGGCGGCGGCGCGCGCTCGGCGGCGCCGCTACACGCGCCAGGGCAGCAGCGCATGTTGCCAGCAGGGGCGCCAGCAGCAGGCGCATGCCGCAGGCACGTGTGTCCGGCGCCACCGCCGCTCCCTCCTTGTGCGTGTGCGCTCACAAAGCCCCCCTACTGCCACGCGCCGCCCCCTCCCCAAACCCCCGCAGTACCCCCTCGACATGGGCCGCGGCGGCGGCGGCGCCGCCGGCGGCCGCGGCACCCTTGCCATCAGCGTGGGCGCCGACGGGGAGGTCTCTTACGACGCCATCCTGCGGCAGGGGTCCAACAGGGACAAGACGATCTACTCAGATCACAAGGCGCTGGTGCCAAAGGTCGACCTGCTCAACCCCGAGGTGCGCGCGGCTCTGGTGCTTCGACGAATCGGGGCTCGCAGGGGCGCCCGCGGCCGCGGCTGGCGTGGCAGGGGCGGCGGCGTGCGCGCAGCGGCGGCCGCGCCGCGTCTTGGCACGGGGCGCGGCGCGCACGGCAGCCCCCTCGCCCCCGACCCCCACCCCTCACCCGGCACCCCACTGAGACGCCCCCCACCACCCCAACCGAACCGACCGCGCGCCGCGCAGAACCTGGCGCGCCCCGACGACGACGAGGTGGCCAAAACCGCCAGGGAGACCGCCGCGGCGCTGCAGCTGGTGGTCGGGAACAAGCTTGCCGCGGTCAACCCCTCGACGCTGGCCGCCGCGCCCGCGGGGCCGACGTACATCAAGTACACCCCCTCCCAGCAGGGCGCGGCGTACGCGTCGGGCTCGCAGCAGCGGATCATCAAGATGCAGGAGATGCCGATAGACCCGCTGGAGCCTCCCAAATTCCGCCACACCAAGGCGCCGCGCGGCACGGGGTCGCCGCCGGTGCCGGTGATGCACTCGCCGCCGCGGCCGGTGACGGCGCAGGACCAGTCCAACTGGAAGATCCCGCCGTGCATCAGCAACTGGAAGAACGCAAAGGGCTACACCATCCCCCTCGACAAGCGCCTCGCCGCCGACGGGCGCGGGCTGCAGGAGACCAGCATCTCCGACAAGTTCGCCTCCCTGGGCGAGGCGCTGCTGGTGGCCGAGGCCAAGGCGCGCGAGGCGGTGGAGATGCGGGCGCGCGTGCAGAAGGAGCTGGCGCTGCGGCAGAAGGCCAGTAAGGAGGCGGAGCTGAGGGACCTGGCCATGCGCGCGCGCCTCGAGCGCGGCGGCGCGCCCGCGGCGGCGGCGGCGGCGGCGGGCGGCGGCGGCGGCGGCGCCCCTGCGGCGGGCGCCGGGGGCGGCGGCGCGTTCCCGCCGCCGCCGCCGGGGGGCAGCTCGCCGGTCCGCGGCGGCGGCGGCGGCGGGCGCGGCGGCTACGACTCGCGGTCGCCGTCGTCGTCGCCCGACCGCCTCGACAAGCGCGGCGCGCCCGCGCCCCGCGCCGGCCACGAGGCCGAGTGGCAGGAGAGCCGCGAGGAGCGCGAGGAGCGCCGCCGCCGCGACGAGCTCCGGGAGGAGCGCCGCCGCGAGCGCGAGCGCGAGCGCCGCCTCGAGGCGCGCGACGGGCACGGGCCCGCGAAGAAGAGCAAGCTCACGCGCGACCGGGAGCGCGACATCGGGGAGCGCGTCGCGCTGGGGATGGCCAAGGTCAACGGGCCCGGTGAGGTGCAGTACGACGCGCGCCTGTTCAACCAGGAGCAGGGCGTGGCCTCGGGCTTTGGCGCGGAGGACTCGTACGGCGTGTACGACAAGCCCCTGTTCACGGACCGCGGCAACGCCAACCTGTTCAAGCCGTCGGCGCCGGCGCCCGACGACGACGACGGCGAGGGGCAGGCGGGCGGGCGCGGGACGGAGCGGTTCCGCGCGGACCGCGGCTTCGGCGGCGCGGAGGGCGGCGGCGGCGGCGCGGAGGGCGGCGGCGGGCGCGCCAAGGGCGGCGCGGTGGAGTACGAGGCGGCGCCGGCCCCCGAGGCGGACCCCTTTGGCCTGGACCAGTTCTTGTCAGAGGTCGGCGGCGGCAAGGGCGGCGGCGGCAAGCGCGGCAAAGCGCTCGACGGCATCGGCCAGCGCGGCGGCATGGCGGCGGGCGCGGGCGGCGGCGCGGCGGACGGCGGCGGCGGCGGCGGCGGCGGGCGGCGGATGGACTTTGTTTCGGGGTCGGGGCGCTGAGGCGCGCGCGCGCGTGCCTCGGCGGCGGCGGCGGCGGCGCCCCCCCACGGCTGCGCGCCCCGCGCGCGGCGGCGGCGGCCGCGTTGCTCAAGCGCGCCAGGCCCCTCCCATTCCCCTTCCGCCCCCCCTGCTGCACCTCCGCTGTATGTTGATACCACGTTCCTGACCCCTCCTCTTGGTTCCCCCTGCCTTTTTCCGCCCTTCTCTCGCCCTGTTGCCGCCGGCCGCACCGCCAAGGCAAGGCGCAGGTTATGGTCCCGCGTGCATTTTGTAACGCACCCACCGCACCGATTGGCCTCGATAGGGTGCAGCGCAGCCGCAGGAAAAGGGAACCAAGGGGAACCCAGGGCGCAGGGGCAACAAAGCCACGATTTTACTGAGGGCCCCAAGGCGCAGCTGCTGCATAGGGCCTCCGCGCGCCGGCCGTCACCGCCGCGCGCCGCGGCCAGCGCCTATCGCCGCAGCGCCCGCGCCCCCCGGCGCGCCGCTGAGCTCGGATGAGGAGCTGGGGCTCAGCGGCAGCACCCGCCCCAGGTCTGACGACGGCGCCGCGCTGCTGCGCGCCGCGTCGCTGCGCCCGCCGGGGCGGGGGCGCTGCGCGGCAGAGGCGGCGCCGCCGATGCTGCCCGCCGCGACCCGGGCGCGGGCCGCGCCGCTGCCGCTGCCGCCGCCGTCGAGCGAGCGCGCCGTTTCGGTTGCGGTAGCCGTCCCCCCGTCTTCCGCGCCCGAGCTGCTGCCGCCGTCGTCCGCGGCGGCCACGGCGCCGCCGCCCCGCCGAGGCGGGGCGAGGCGCGTGGGCAGCTGCGGCGCGGCAGACCCGCGGCCGCCGGCCGCTGGCGGCGGCTGCTGCGGCCGCTCCCGCTCCCGCTGCTGCGCCGAAAGCAGGGCGGCGATGCCGCCGGGGGAGGCCGTCGCCAGCTGGCGGAGGAATTCGCATTGCGCTGCCACCGACGCGGAGCGCTCCTGGCGGCGGGGGGATACAGGGCGGGGGCAAGCCCCCTTGATGGGTCAGTTGATGGATGTTGAATTGAAATTGAAAAAACCGAATCACAGAAAGCTTCAAAAGAGCAACTGCAGGCCCACACACCTCCCCCCCCAAAATAGAGGCGCAAGGTACCTTGCAAACTCGAACACGCACCTTTTGCTCCCGTTTTATAGCGGCCGCGTCCACCCCCATCTCCCGCATGAGCCGCCGCAGCGACCCGCCGCCGCCGCTGCTCCGCGGCCGCTCCCGCGACCGCTCCCGCCCCGCCGCCGGGCTGCCCCGCCCAGAGTCGTCATTGCATGCGTACGCGGCGCAAGCCGGGGAGGAGGCCGGCCGCGGCGGCGACGCCGGCGCGCCCTGGTCAAACTCGGGCGTCGCCGCCCGCCGTTGCTGCGAGCCGACCAGATCCGCCAAATCCTCCCACAGCCGCCGCCGCGCCGAGGCGCCGCCGTCCGCCGCCGGCGGAGTGGGAGCGGGCGTCGGCCCGCCGCCCGCTGCGGCCGCGGCCGCGACGCCGGCGGCGGCGCGCGCGGCGCGGGCCGCGCGCGACGCGGCGATGCGCTCGCGCGACAGCGCGGCGCGCTCCTCCGCGATCACGACGCGCTCCCTGCGGGCGCGGCGCAACGGTGCCGACGGTATTTGATGCGGTGTGTTGGGGCGCGCTGCCTAGACCGTCCGCACAGCAGCGATGCCACAGTTGCTGCACCCCTCCCGTGCGGCTTTACCCCCTTCCCTCCGGCCCCACCTGTCCAGCGCCACCCGCGCGTGCGCCACCGCCGTGCGCTGCCCCTCCGCGTCGTCCCTCGCCGCCGCCACCGCCGCGGCGTCGGCCGCCAGCCCCGCGCGCTGCGCCTCGATCTCCTCCCGCGCCGCCCTCAGCTCGGACCGCGCCCCGTTGAAATCGCGGGTCAGCGCGCGGAGGCGGTCCGCCCAGTCCGACAGGCGCGCGGCGTCCTCCTCAAGCGCTGTGCGGGCGTCCTGCGGGTGGGGGCGGGGGGGGTTGACTTGCCGTTGGGTGCGTGTGGGGGTTGGAGGTGGTGGTATCTTGGGTTTTGGGGGGGGGGCTAAATGCTCTGCTGCAAATGGCCAATTGAGTGCCCCTTGACCGTGTGCACCGAGGCTTCAAGTCCTGCTCATCCCGGCAGCAGGCGACAGCCGGCGACCGGACTGGCAGGCGCCCAAGCCGACGACCAGGCCGCCCCCCCACCCCCCGCCGCCGGCCGCGCGCACCTGCGCCGCGCGCCGCGCCGCCGCGAGCTCCTCCTTCTCCTTCCGCGCCCCCTCGCGCGCCGCCGCGCCGCGCGCCTCCTCCTCTCGCGCCTGCCGCAGCGCCGCGGACGCGGCCGCCTCGTAATCCGCGAGGCGGCCCTTCAGGTCCAGCAGGTGCGCGCGCGCCGCCTCGGACTCGCGCTCCTGTGCGTTGGGAACAAGGGGCCAGCGGAAAGGGGCTGCTTTCAGTTGACAGTGTGAACGCCAGCAGCGCATGGCCACGCACTGGTGGGGCCAAAACAACGGGCCCGGCGCACACTGTGTTGGGCAGCCCAGATATTGAGAACGAAAGCGGATGAGCCAAGCGGGCAGCAAGCGGACAGCAGACAGCCGCCCGGCGCCCATGCACTGACCGAGCCGGCGCGCTCGTCTGCCAGGCGGCGGCGCTCAGAGGCGACCTCAGCCAGAAACGCCTCCCGCTCCTGCGGCCCTCCGGCGCGGCGCGCGAGCGGGGCGGGATCAGCGGCGGGGCGCGGCTGTGTGTGTTTCTCATCCGATCTCGAGGGCTGGTATTGGCGAGCTCGCTAGTGGCAGCCTGGCACTGCCAGCCGGCACCCGGATCAGTGGCGGGCAAGCCGCGCCCGGTGCAAACAGCGGCAGCCAAGCCCCGGCCCCTCCCCCCCAACCTTTGCGCGCTGCTGCCGCGCGTCCTCCAGTGCCGCGCGCTCCGCGGCGGCCGCGGCCCGCATCTCCTCGCGCTCCGCCAGCACGGCGGCCTGGTGGGCAAGGAGTAATGATACCGGGTGCGGGATGCGGACGTTTTTTTCCTTGCGACCCAAAATCACCAGGCATACGCAGGCTGCACTTTCACACAAACAAACCATCCAAGCTGTTATCAAAACTTGAAATGATATGCAGGCAGCGGGGCCACTATAGTACCTGCAGCGCCTCTACGCGCGCCGTCTCTCGCGCCACGCGCAGCGCCTGCGCGCTGAGCGCCTCCCGGTCCTGCGCCGCTCGCGCCTCGAGCGCGACGGCCAGCCGCGACACCTCGGCCTGGGGGGGGGGGCAGGGGGCGGCGTCCAGTTTGCGGGGGGGGGGCGTGGCGTTGCAGGGGATCGCTAAGTGCAGGGGATCAGACTGCTGCGGTTGGCCCACCCACACTTGAAACGCAAAGCGTTGCGCCTTCGAGGCACGTACGCTGCAGCCTCAAGACTTGCAGCAACCAGACATGATCAAAAGGGGCTCTAAAAAACCAAACTACCACTCGCATTGAGCTCCTCCAGGTGCTTCTCCCTCGCCCCCACCGCCTCCTCCCTCTCCGCCACCGCCCTCGCCCTCGCCTCCGCCGCCGCGCCCCGCTCCGCGCCGCCCCGCTCGAGCGCGGCCAGCGCGCGCGCCTCGCGCTCCCCCGTCGCGCGCGCCGCGGCGCGGACCTCCTCGGCCAGCGCGGCCAGCTCGTCCGCGCGCGGCCGCGCCGCGGCGAGCGCCTCGCGCTCCGCGGCGAGCGCGGCGGACTGCGCGCGGAGCTGGGCCACGGAGACGTCGCGCTCCAGCAGCGCCTCGCGCCGCGCGCGCGCTACGGCGGCCTGCAGCGGGCGGGCCGGCGGCGGCGGCGGCGGCAGAGGCGGTGAGTGGGCGGGGTGCGCGGTTACGGTTGCGGGTACAAGTGCATGCGGGGTTTGGAGGCTGGCGGGCGGGTTGGGTGTCAGGGGGTACTAAAAGAGCGTGCTCGAGCGTTTGCGAACCGCGCCACAAACCTCGCTGTCGCGCGCCGCCGCGTCTGTGGCGCGGCGCAGCGCCTCCTCGTGCTCCCGCTGCGCCGCCACCGCCTCGGACCTCAGCTGCTCCACCTCGCTCTGGTGCCTGAGCAGGCGGTTGAAAAGGAAAATTTGGTCTTCCGCGGATCGGCCCCGGCTGTCAGGCATGCACCTGCCCCCACGCAATGAAACAGCTGAATATGAGAAAGGGCGCGCAAGCAGGCCTTTGGCTTCGAGCCGCTCCCCCCCCAGCACCCCCGGCTCACTGCGCCTCCCGCTCCTCGAGCACGCGCCGCGCCCGCGCCTCGGCGGCGCGAAGGGACTCGAGCTCCTGCCGCAGCGCTGCGGCGTCGCGCACCGCCGCCGCCTGCGCCCCGACGGCGGCCAGCAGCGGCTGCTGCGAGGACGGCGGCTGCGGGGGCAGTGGGTTGAGCATCGAGGGCTCTGCGCCGACCGCCGGGGCATAAGGCGCCGTGTCGGCGGCCGCACCAGCGGCGGCTGGCCCGCCCCACGTGGGAGCGGCCCCACCCGTCGCCGTCCTCTGCACTGCTGCGCCGGCCGCACCCCCCGCAGTTGGCAAAGGACGCGCCGCCGCCGCCGCCGCCGCCAGCTGCGGCGAGCCCAGCAGGCCGGCGATCGCGGCCATGCCTGCCGCCGCCGCCGCAGAAGGCGCAGGGCTCGCGCCCGCAGTCAGGCTCAAGGCCGCCTGGCCCGGGTCCGCGCCGCTGACTGCTGCAGCAGATGCAGCGGCAGCCCTCCGGCCGGCGCTCGGCGTTGTCGCACCGCCCGCGTTCGCTGCCATGGGCTGCGGCGCCGCCTCCTGCAGCCGCGCCCGCCGCGCGAGCGCCGAGGCCATGGCAGCCGCCGCCTGCCCCTGCTCATCGTTCGGGCCCGCCGCGGGCGGCGGGGCCGCCCCAACCGCGTCAGCTGCGCCGTTGCTGCCGCTGCTGCCGCCAAGCAGGAATGGCGGAAGGTAGCCGCTGCCGCCGCCAGTTGCACCGCCGCCAGCGCCCGCACCCGCGGGCGGGGGCGGTGCCGCGCGTCCGGCCGCGGCCGCGTGCGAGTCCTGCTGAGGGGTTGCCCCAGCCACGTGCGTGCCGCTGCCTATCGCCCCCCCGTCTGGCGGCAGCAAGTCTCCCAGATCCCAACTCAGGCTTGCAGCGAGGCCGCCCGAGCCGTCCCTGCCAGCTGCTGCCGGCGGCGGCGCCGCCGCGGGTGCGCCCTCGGTCCGGGGAGAGGCGCTGCTGGTGGCGGCGGGCGAGGGGCGTGCCGCGCCGGCAACGGCACCGCTACGAAGTGGCAGCGGCGGCGGTGGGGCTGGCGGCGGCGGCGGCGCACCGGGCAATGTCGGGGCAGCAGAAGGGCGGCCTGCGGCTGTCGCCGGCGCTGCCCTGCCGGCCGTCGCACCGCTGCCGTCGGGCTGCAACCGCTGGCTTTTGTCGAGCGTGGACCCCGCTGATGCCGTGGGGTCAGTCGTTGCCGCGGATGCCGCCCGCTCCTGCTGCTGCTCGCTGTCCAAAAGGCCCAGCAGGGCGCCGAGCGCGCCGGCCGCGCCAGCGGCCCCGCCAGCGCCGCCGGCGACGGGCGTTCGCCCTCCTGATGAGCCGCCTTGCGGCGGCGGGCCCAGCGCCTTTGGCGTGGAGGGCGCGGTGCCTGCGTTTGCGGCAGCGCGCGGCCGGCATTAATTGTTGCTGCACGCGCGCAAGGCGCAGCAGTCCGGCGGAGCTCGGCGGCGGCGGTGCGGTACGGCAGCGGCGGCGCAGTGCGGCAGCGGCTGCCCACCCGCGGAGTAGGGCCGCCGCAGCAGCTGAACGCCTGGAGGCGCCAGCCCTGCCAGAAAGTCGTCCTCCATCGAAGCGCGGCCTCGCAGCGACCTCTCAGCGGCGGCTTGACGCGCGGGGGGAGCGATCTCGGGGTTTGACGGCGACCTTGGCGTGCTCTATTGATTTGAAACACGGCTCTAGTCCATATACGGGTGCGCTATTTCGCCGAACGCCGCTCCTCACGCGCTTTGACCGGCGATGACACGGAGTGCGGGCCCACCAAGGCCTCTCCGGGCTGCCTCGCTCACAAAATACACTGGATCGTTTACCCCCATCATCCCTCTCCTCGAAAACCGCCCCGATCCCTGGCCGGCCCGCGCCCCGCGGCCAGCGAACCGCAATAATGGCACGCGTCCGGCGAGGAAGACGCACCTGAGGGAGGGGAGGAGATCGGAGCTGCTCTGGCGCAGCAGCAGCAGCAGCAGCAGCAGCAGCAGCAGCGGCAGCGGCACGCGCCCCGCCGCGCGGCGCGTCGATGGGCGCGCTCTCGCCGCGCGGTGGAGCGCGCCCGCGCTGGCTCGACGCCGCACGGCCGTACGCGATCGTGTTTGCGGCCGCGTTCCTGTCGTCGCTCAGCGGCTTCATGATGGGCTCGGGCATCGGCCTTCACCACACGGCGCTGCGCAGCCCGGATTCGGACCTGCTCGGTGCGTGCGACGCCTCTGCTGGCAGCAGGCCCGGCGCAGACGGCGCATGCCAAGCCCCCTTCCCACGCATGCCGCACGCATGCCGCCGCCCCGTGCATGGCACGGACCGCAGCGCCATGCAGCCGCTGGCAACCTGCAGCCAAGTTGATCCTGACCCCGCCGCCCCCCAATCGCAACCCCCGCCCCCGCGCCCGCCAGGCGCGCACCGCTCCGGCCCCAGCATCGCCGCCGCGCAGGCAGACGCGGCGCTGCACGAGGCCGCGCTGGCGGCGGCGCGCGCAGCGGTGGCGCCCGAGCCGACAGACGCGTGCAGGACGGAGGAGCGCGCAGAGTACGGCGGGGAGTTTGTCGTCAAGTGGGGGGAGTACCATTTGAAGGTGGGCATTGGTCATGGGTACCTAAACGGAGGGGGGCCGCTTTTGCAGGCGTGTTTGCAGTCTGCGAGGAATGCCGCGCGCCTTGATATTGCGGGGTTCTGGCGCAAGCCAGGGGTGCGCATGCCCCTGCCACTGCCCGCAACGCAGCGCGGCGCACCGCCCCCCGCCGCGCGCCCGCAGGACACCGCCGCGGAGTGCTGCGCGTCCTGCGCCAACCACGCGCGCTGCAACGTGTGGGTGTGGTGCGCCGACCCGGGCGGCTGCAGCGACGGGATGCGGAAGCACAAAGAGTGCTGGCTCAAGGAGCAGAAGAATCTGGACCCGCAGCACATCTCGGGCATCCGGGGGCCAGGTGGGCGGGCGCGGGCGCACGGGGCGGGGCGGGGCCGGGGACTATCGGCGGGCGGGATTGCGGCGCCAGCCGCAGCCGCAGCCGCAGCCGCGGAAATATCAGTGGGCTGTGCTAGACGCGCCGGCTCAAAGACATAGCTTGAAAAACGCGAGGAGACCGCGCGCGTCGCAAATGTGTGCTGCAACCCGTGGCCGCAGACGTCAAGTGGGTCTCAGGGGCGCGGTTCTCCAGAGAGGACGCGGTGCGCCGCCTCGCGGCGGACTACGAGCGGCGCCTGCGGCTGCGCGCCAACGCGAGCCTGCCGCTGGTGTATTTGGACGTGGGCATCCGCGGCAAGTACGTGGGCAGGTGCGAGGCCTTGGGGGAGACGGGGCCGCCGCGTCAGCAGGGGGGGAGTGTTGCACCTCGGCTGCGCGCCATCGAGGCGGCCGCGGCTTGCACGGCACGGAAAGCTCGGGGGCGATTTGATTTGCGCCCAGCCGGTTGAATCCCCATTGAGGGTTCAACTCAGCTCAACTCGAAAAAGATACAAAATAAAACCGGACCTAATCAACACAGGGTCGAGATTGTGCTCTTCACGCACACCTCCCCGCGCTCTGCTGAGAACTTTAGGCAGCTCTGCACAGGTGGGTCTGCGGCGCCGCGGTTTCAGTGGAGCGTTCAGCAGCTGGCTGTTTTTTCAAGGCAGGCCACACATCCATCCCCATTATGGGCTGTCCAATATCAGTTCACTGGACAGGAGGCCAAGGGGCGGCGTTTTCTCAACCCGCACAACCCCAGCCCCTGCCTCGTAATCAGCCTGTTCGCATGCCGTGCGCTCGGCCCCACCCCACTCCCGAAAACGCGCAGGCGAGCGCGGCATCGTGCCCCAGGGGCGCGAGGGTGCGGGGCAGCCCTACCATTTCAAGGTGCCGGGGGGTTGGGGGTTGGGTTTGGGTGGGGTTGGGGTTGGGTTTGGAGTGGGGTTTGGCGTTGGGTTGTTTGGCGTTGGGTTGTTTGGACCAGCTGTGCACATGGCGCGCAAAGCCCCGCCACCCTGCCACTGCACGGGCTGGATCGTCCCTCCCAACCATCCTGACTCATTGCAAACCTCCCCTCTGCCCCTCCATCCTGCCAAGCACCCACTTCACATGCACCCGCTCCACACCCATGCACACGCGCCCCACCCCCTACCCCTGCCAAACACGCCCTCCACACACACGCGTGCAGCCTCCACGCGTGTGCCAGACCACCGCCCCCCCACCCCCCACCCCAGGGCCGCCCCTTCTACCGCATCGTCGAGGGCTTCATAGACCAGGCCGGCGCCGAGGTGGAGTCGGTGTTCGGCGGGGAGTTCAGGGACGACGCAGGCGAGGGGGCCTTTGCCGCGGGGCTTGTGCCGGGCGGGCGGGCGGGCGGGCGGCGGTTTGCTTTGCTGGGTCCTGCCCTGTTGCGCAGGCGGCCGAGGAAACGGCTGAAGGGACGGGCTCGGCTGAAAGAGCGCTGCCAAAAAGCCAAGGACGGCGCCAGGAAACCCGGCCAGAACTCAAGTTGTCGAACGCAGGGCCCCCCCCAAGCACAAATCCGCAACCCCCAAAACCGCCGATAAAAACCCACAGGCGGCCTCCAGCTGAAGCACGACCGCATCGGCCTGCTGTCAATGGCGAATGCGGGGCCCAACACCAACACCGCACACTTTTCGATCATGCTGGGGCCCGCGCAGTGAGTCCCTTTGCTCTTGAGCTTGGGTTGAGGTTTGGGGGGCTTTTGCGAGCGTGCCCCACAAGCAAACAAGCAAACAAGCAAGCAAGCAAACAAGCAAACAAGCAAGCAAACAAGCAAGCAAGCAAGCAGGCCAGAAAAAAAGCAAACAAAAAAGCAAACAAACAAGCAAACAAACAAACAAACAAACAAACAAACAAACAAACAAACAAACAAACAAACAAACAAACAAACAAACAAACAAACAAACAAACAAACAAAACAAACCCCAGCCACCTGGACGGCTCCTACACAATCTTCGGCGAGGTGGTCTCCGGCCTGGAAGCCGTGCGGGCGGTCAACGCCCTCGCAAAGGGCCGGCCCGGCGCGGCCGCCACCGCCGAGGAGGGGGCGTTCATAATCGACAGCGGCCAGCTGCGGCGGGGGGCGCCGGTAACCGCCGATATGCTCGCGGCGGCGCGGCGGCGGCGGCGGCGCCTGTGGCGGCGGTGACGGCGGCGGCGGCGGCGGCGGCGGCGGCGGCGGCGGCGGCGGCGGCGGCGGCGGCGGCGGCCGCCGTGACAGCGACGACGGCGGCGGCGGCCCTCGGTGCGCCACCGTGAGGAGAGCCCCGGGTAGGAAGCCCCTGCTAGGGCCGGGCCCGCCGCGCAGCCCTCTGTTGCGCGCGCGGGCCGGTGAGCGAACGCACGGCGCAAATGCCTCGGCTGCTTTTTGCCCCGTTTTTCAGTTCATTGTCGAGCGTTGCTGCGCTGTCAATTTGTGTGCAAAAGCCGTGCAGAAAAAGTGTTACATGGGCTCGTCAAAGGTTGACTGACGCAAATTGCGCGCCACTGCGCGAGGGACCTTGCGGCTTTTGCCACGGGGGGATTGCAGTGTTCAGATCACGCAGCAGCAAGACTAGATCAGACCAGGCAGGACCAGATCATCAAAATGCGCGCCTGCGCGGGCGCAATGGTTGCTCGCGCGGCGGCAGCCGCAGCGCTGCGCGCCGCGATGGCAGCGCAAGGGGCTCGTTTGTTTCTCGCCCGCCGGCCGCCCGCCGGGCGAGGGGCCCGGCGGCCGGCAGCTTGCACCCCTTTCCCCCCTTTGTGTTATCAACACAGCAGCCAGATTAGCCACCCCAGGGAATCATACTCCCCACCCCCTAGATGCCTTTTGCCCACGTCGGCGGGGCGGCCGCTCACTTCTTGGCCGCCGCCGGCTTGGCCCCGCCCGCCGGCTTGGCCCCGCCCGCCGGCTTGGCCGCGCCCGGCGGCTTGGCCGCGCCCGGCGAGGCGGAGCGGAAGGGGTTTTCGGGGTCGAGCGCCTCGTCCGCCGAGGCGGCGGCGGCCGAGGCCGAGGCCGAGGCGCCGGGCGCGGTCGAGAGGGCGACCTCCTTGCCCTTGCCGGCCGCCGCCTTGGCGCGGCCCATCGCCTCCTCGGCCGCCTCGGCGGCGTCGTCGGCGGCCGCCGACGCCGACGCGGGCACGCTCGTCGGCAGCGCCGGCCCCCCGTCGTCGGCGGCGCCGGCGACGGCGCCGCCGGCGGGGGCGGCGGCGGCGGCGGCCGCGGGGGCGGGGGCGGCGCCCTTCTTGGGCTTCTTCTCCTTCTTGGGGCGCGGCGCGCGGGGGCCGAACGCGGTGCGCTGCAGGGCGTCGGAGAGCATGATGCCGGAGAGCATGGAGAGCGCGGCAAAGGCCAGCACGAGGACCCAGCAGAGCATGGCGTAGGTGTTGCGCCAGTTGAAGGCTGCCGGATTGAATTCGGGCGGGTTGGGTGGGAGGGGGTTTGAGTTGCGCGGGCCGTGCTTGGGGTGGTTGGGGGAGCCATGCAGCTGTCAATTGCGGCATAAATGCAAGCGCATGCGTATAGTGTGGGTGTCGGCACACGGGTGTCCAGGCATCAAAAACAGATTCCAAACACGGGGGTTGGAGACAGACTTCGCAAACAAAGACAAACACCCACCCGGCAGCTTGGCCTGGTTGGCCTGGTGGGTCCAGAAGGAGAAAACGATGGCCATCGCCACCCACCAAAGGAAGCCGACGCCCGCCACGTTGAACGCGCCGATGCTGGGGATTGAGAGAGGGGCAAAGAGGGACGAAATGAGTCAATGGCTGTTTGTGTGCGTGGGGGGGGGGGTAGCTGGCTTTGCTCAATGTGTTTAGGCCCGTTTTAGGGGCCCCAAATGCGGATCATGGGCTGCGTGAATGCGTGTACTCTGCGTTAATTGGTTAGGGGTGCGGTCAGGCCCGTTTTAGGGGCCCTAAATGCGGAATATGGGCTGCTGGATACGCGTTTTAGTCAGCCAACCTCATTTCAGGAACTCCCCAAGACCCAAATTTTGAAAACAACTCACCGCTGCGATGCCAGGCTGCGCTTGAGGCGGAACATGATCATGGCAAACGCAACGCCCAGAGACACAACGGGGGCTGCGGTTTATTTTGGGGTTGGGCGGTGCGGGGTTTGAAAGGTTTTGAGGTTGGGGTTTTGGCGGGTTTTGCCGACCGGCATAGCGGCCATGTTTCAGGGTGCGTTTAAGCCTTCCATGGAGCGAAATGAAAGCTATGTTGAAAATCAGCAGGCGCCCCCCACCCGCATACGCCATCGAGCAGCGCGTTTTGGCCGCGCCCACGCCGGCCTGCTCGAAAGGCACGGTGTTGAACTGGCAGCTGCGGTTCGGGGAGGTTTTGGGGGGCGGTGATGAAGGTTCGTCGACTTTTTACGAGGCAGGGGTTCAGGCGTGGGTCGGGTTTTGCAAGCCGCAAAGTCGGGGATGCGGTTTTGCAGATTGCACACACAAGACTGCACACACAACCCCAAAAAGCACAACCCCAAAAAAGCAGCAGCCCTCGCTTACTACTCGATGTGGATGTCGCGGTTCACAAAGGCGGGGCCCAGCTCATCGCCTGCCGAGATTGGGTGGGGGTCACGGGGCGGTGAGGCGGGGACTGGATTTGCAGTTTGGGGCCTGTCTGAATGGCATGCCTCAAAATAGTTCAGTGCGAGGCGCCGAACCAACATGCCAAACAAACACCCAGGAAGCCCTCAGCAGCACGGCGCCGCGTGCGTTCACGCCCGGCTGCTTTGCTTCCCACGGCGCGGCTGTTTTGACTTTCCGCACGCAGCTGCCCCGCCCACCCGTGTGCTTGACTGAGAGGCTTGTCAGGTACTGGTCAACGATGGCCAGCATGCCGATGGGCAGGCCAACCACCAGGGCAAAGAGGATCTCGTAGGCCAGGGTGTAGCTGTTTTGGTCGGACGGGGTGCGGGGTGGTGGCTGAGCAGTCGGCAGGGCCGCGCCGCGGGCGGTGCGGCGGGTTTGCATGCAAGAGGCCTGCGGCGGGCTGGGCGGGCCGGGCAGCTGCGCAGAGCTACGGCACTTGTGCTGTAGCCCGTCCGGGCCGCAGCGCAAGGGAAAGCGCTCCAGCAGCGGCCGCCCCGCGGGCAGCGGGAGGCGATGAGCGCGCCGGCTGGCGTCGCAGCGGCGTCAGCGCGCGCCCGCCCGCAGAGGCTGCCCGCACGGCCCGCGTGCTCACCCGATGGTGGGTTCGGGAACAGCCGCGCCATTCGCGGGCTGAGACTGGGCGCCTCCCATGGTGGGGCACGGAAGATCGCGGCGGGCGGTGACACGACGGCTGTTCGGCCCCGAGAGGTGCCCAATGGCGTGCAGACTCGCCAGGTGTCTCGGAAACTGTGGGGCGGGCGCGGGACCCGCTAACCAGGATGCCGGCTGCACGGCGCGTCGGCACCGGCCAGGTGGCGCCGACCGGCGGCCGCGCGGGGCGGGTCCCGCGCCGCGCCCCCTAGCCTCGCGCATCCCAGGGGCAAATGCGGCAGGTTCAACTTCCATGGGGCGAGTCGCGAGCCGGGGCACATGGGAGTGGTGGTGCGGCATCCCGTTGACCGGCTTGAAGACTGGCTTGCATGCCATCAGAGGCTGGAGGTTGCCTCTGCACTAGTGTCAGACGAGACCTGCGGGGGTTGCAAACCGACGTGGGGAGCGGGGCCTTTTTCATCCCGGGCATCAGGCCGGGTGAGCAAGACCTATACGGCTATACCGCCACCGCCGCACCTCGTCCGGGGTGGAGCGGAGCACAAAGCAGCGCCATGTCAGACCGCCATTGGGAACGGCACTGTGCGCTCGGATCGACGTGAACTGCGTGCTGGGTGGAGGCTGCACCCCGCCGCAGCGGCGCAGCCGGGCGCAGCGGCGCAGCGGTCAGCGGTGCCAAGCGCAGACGGGTGACGGGGCTCGCCCGCGGGCCCGCCAGTCAAGCCGTCGACGTGCCGTCAATCATACCACCCGCCTTCTAGCTTCCTAGCTTCCACGCAGTCTGCGCGGGCCCTCCAGATCAGCGGGATCGGCAAAACCGGTCCCTCCGGCCTGCAACCGCGCGCTGCGCTCGGCCAGGATAGTCGCACGATCGGATAGATCCCATCTTCGCGCGCGCGCGGCCGGCCTTGCTTGCATCACGCCAGGATGGAGGGCCTCGGCCCCACGGAGCTCAGCCCGACGGCCCACGGGCCGCATCTCGAGCTGGGAAAGGACAAGCTCACCGTGAGATACACCGGCGACGGGCGCCACGACGTGGGGGCGATCCAGGTGCGCGCCGCGCGCCGCGCCGCTCCGTGGGCGGCAAGGCGCGCCGCTGCAGCGCATGCACTGCACGCCGCGCCGCCGTCCGCCCCTCTTCCTCACCGCCGCCGCCTCCGCGCGCGCCGCAGGCCAACCGCCCCGTCCCCGCCAAGCAGCTGCTCTTCTACTTCGAAGTGACCATCCTGGACCAGGGCGAGCTCGGGAAGATCGGCGTCGGGTTCACGCCAAAGGACGTGAAACTCACGCGGCAGCCGGGGTGGGCGGGGCTGGGGGCCGTATTCGGCGCGGCGGCGGCGCCCTGTGGAGGCGGGCGCATGGCGCGTGGCGCATGGTGTGGCACGCATGGCAGGCAGGGGCGCCATGCACGGCGGAATCGGCGGAAGGAACGGCGCGCGCCGCATGGCGCCCAGGGGGCCGCCATGCAAAACAATGCGCCCGCCGCGCGCCCTACCCGGTCAAACCCGCCCGCCGCCCCCCCCGTTTGACCGGTCAACAGCTGGGAGCCCGGCTCCTACGGCTACCACGGCGACGACGGCCTGCGCTACTCGTCCAGCGGCAAGGGGGAGGAGTACGGGCCGCGCTTTGGCGCGGGGGACACCGTCGGCGCGGCGCTGCACCTGGGGAAGCAGGAGATATTCTTCACGTGAGGCCCCGCTGGGGGGGGTTTTGGGGATGGCTTGGGGGTGTGTATGGTTCGCAGCACTGAGCCCCCGCTGGGGTGGCTTGGGGGGCCTCGGGGTGTCCCGCGGCAGTGAGGCAGGGGGGTTGGGGGTGGCTTGTGGGGCCTCGGGGTGTTCTGCGGCAGTTGAAGCAGATGGGGTTGCGGAAGCGGACGGAAACGGCCAAGCAACGGTTTGGGACAGCTGAGAAGAAGCGGTGGGGACAGCAGCGGGGCCCGTCCCCCCAAAACCACGCAATACATCAAGCGAAGTCGGCCCAACACCCCCCCCACCCACCCCGCAGCAAAAACGGCAACAAGCTGCGCACCGCCTTCTCCTCCGTCCGCAACTCCCCCGGCCTCGTGCCCACCGTCGGCCTGCACAGCCGCAACGAGGCGGTGGCGGTCAACTTTGGGGCGCGGCCGTTCAGGTTTGACCTCGAGGGGCTGCTCGCGGAGGAGGCGGCGGCAGAGGCGGAGGCGGTGGACAGGTGGGCCCCGCCGCTTGCTTTGCGGCTGCCGCTGCGCGTCGTGCGCTGCGCTCTGCTCGCTTTCGGCGCGCGCGCGGCACCTCAGCGTGCGCAAGGCCTGCTTGCGTCGCAGCCCGCGAGGCGGTGCGCCTCCCCGCCTCACCCGGACCGCTCCCCCGCACCCCCAAAAAACGGCGAAAAAACGGCGTGCCGCTCCCCTCCTCTGCGGCGCACGAGGGGTTGCGCCTCCCCGCCTCACCCGCACCGCTCCCCCGCACCCCAAAAACCCGCGACACAGCGTGCCGCTCCCCCCCTCTGCGGCGCACGAGGCGGTGCGCTCCTACCTGCTGCACTACGGCTACGCCTCCACCCTCGCGGCCTTTGACGCGGCGGCGGGGCTGGCGGGCGTGGAGCAGCCGATGAGGTGGGGGGCGATGAGGGGGGGGCCCAGCCCCGGGGGGCTAGCCGGGGGAGGGGTGGCAGTCCATATTGCTGCAGGGTCTTGGTGCAAACCCCGATCGGAGGCCTCCGTTCGTGCAAGGCCTGAAGCAAGCAGCGCACCGCAAGCAACATCAGCAAGAAACCCCCGCCCCGCCGCCCCGCCGCCCCCCTCCCCCCTCCCCCGCAGCACCGGCGAAGGGGAGGACCCCGCGGCGGCGTCCCTTCCGACGCGCGCCGAGGCGCGGCGGCTGATCATGGCCGGCGACATGGCCGCCGCGGTGGCGCTGCTGCAGGTGCGCTTTTCGTTGGCACGCGCCGCTTTTGGGGGGGGGCGCGCCGCGTTGCGTCGGCTGCTCTTGACCGGAGGTTTGACTGTCAGAGGAAGCTTCCCCTGACTTCAGAACCCGCCGTCCCCATTCCCTCCCCACATCGAAGGGCTCCTACCCGCGCGTGCTGCGGGGCGGCCCCTCCAGCAGCGAAGTGCAGTTCCACCTCAGCTGCCAGCAGTACATCGAATTGGTCAGGTGGGGCCCGGCGGGGGCTTGCGGGGCGGTGGTGGCTTCGAGCCACGCCCTGCGCGGGTACTCAAGGCTTTTGCTTGCTGATCGAAACAAAGCCTGCTTTTGGCACCACTGTTCCCGAAACCCGAGTGCCCCAAAACCGACACGCCCCAAAACCAACAGGCAGCGCCGCGTGGACGAGGCGGTGGAGTTTGCGCAGGGCGTGCTGGCCAAGCTGCTGCACGGCGCGCCTCACTGGGAGGCAACGCTGCGGGTGGGCGGGGGCGGCGGCGGCGGCGGCCGGCGGCCGGCGGGCTTTCGGTTGATGCTTTCGCACGCGCAGTTTTGCGCGCTGCTCGTCGGGTCGGGTCGGCGTTGACGGCCGAAGGAAGGAATCTCCCTCAACCTCCCAAACCCCCGCGAGCGAAACAGCATCCGCAAGCCACCAACCGCAAGCAGGGCCCCAACCACCCCCAAAAAAAACCCAAACCCACCCCCGACAACAGGACGTGGTTGCGCTCATCGCCTACGAACGGCCCGAGGCCTCCCCCCTCGCGCCGCTTCTGGCGCCGTCGCAGCGCGAGCGCGTGGCCGACGCGGTCAACGCCGCCGTGCTCGCGGACGCCGCCGCCGTCGCCGGCGGCGCGGCCGCCTCGGACGCGGCGGCGGCGGCCGCCGCCTCGGACGACGGCGGCGGCGGCGGCGCGGCCGAGGCGATGCAGACCGACGGCGGCGGCGAGGGCGCGGCGGGGCCTGGCAAGACGGGCGGCGCGGCGGCGGCGGCGGCGGCGGCTGCTGCTGCTGCGGCAGCGAGGAGCCCGCTTGAGCGGCTGCTGGCGCAGCTGGTGGCGGTCCAGCAGACGCTGCACGAGGAGGCGGGGGGGAGGGGGGAGCCCTTTGACCTGCGGCGGCACGTGCCCGGTGCCCTGGGCGGCGGCGGCGGCGGCGGTGACGCGCACGGCGTGGCGGGATAGGCTTGCTCCCTCCGCAATTGCTTTGCCCGCGTGACCTGCTTGTGTGCAGTAGCTTTTGCCCCACTGTGTACTCCTACCAACGGGCTCTGCCCTTTTCCAATCCAGCCCTACAGATGTCCCCCCCCAGCAGCGCTACGCCGCGCCGCTCCGCGTGCCGCGCCGCGCGCTCATTGCTTGCCGGCCCCCTCCGGCCCCTCCAGACCGCCCCAGTGCAGTTGTGTACCTTCCCCTCCCGTGCATGCCTCCAGCTCACCCCGTTTCCCACTGCTTGCGCGCAAGCCGCGGCCGCGCCTGTAAAGATACTCAGCAGCCGTTGACTTTGGGTTTACACAGCCCAAGACCCGGCGGGTTGGGGTTGCGGGGAGGCGGCTTTGGGGCGTGCCGCGGCGGCTGGTGTACATTTCGATGGCATGT
This sequence comes from Raphidocelis subcapitata, assembly GCA_003203535.1. Lineage (NCBI taxonomy): Eukaryota > Viridiplantae > Chlorophyta > Chlorophyceae > Sphaeropleales > Selenastraceae > Raphidocelis > Raphidocelis subcapitata. The sequence continues at coordinate 143,831 of BDRX01000047.1, read as the reverse complement.
GTGCCAGCGCTGGCTCTGCATGTCAGCGGCGGGGTTGACAAAAAGCGAGTCGCTTTTTCTTCCAAGAAAAATTGGTGGCGCCAGTCACCGGTCAAGAAGACAAGACGCACGTCGGGGGCGGGGGGCCCCGCAGACGCAGCGGCGGCGGCGGCGGCGTGAACGCTCTACCTCCCGCGGCGCACTGGTATGCGCCGGCGGCAACAAAACACGAACGCAGCAAACCGGGGGCAAACAGTTGCGTGCCCAGCGCTGCGGCGCCGGCAGCTGGCTAAAAAAGAGGCGGTTCGTGCACGAACAGAAAGAGGAGCGCTTGTACCTCTCACTCTTTGGGGGGGCATGTCATGACAAACGAGGGCACGTGTCAGACGAGATGGGAAGGGGGAGGGGCGGTCAACAGGAGGGGCGGCCGTCATCTTCCACACGGGGTCAAACTGGGAGAGCAAACTCGGCACACCCACACGCGGCGCAGCGGCGCCAACAGACCGGGACACAGACAGGGGTGTTTCTGGTCCTTGGGCCGTTTCTGAGGTTTTCTGAGGGTTCTGCTCCTGCGAGCGCCCGGCGGCGGGTTTCTGTCGCTCCCCGCAGGCCGCGGGGCGGCCGCGTCTGGCGACGACCGGCCGGGCGCGCGCGCGGCGCCGGCGCGGGCGGATCAGCTCTGGCGGCCGTCGAAGAACAGCTCGTTGGCCACCAGCGCCACGACCGTGGCGGTCACGGTGATGGCGGCCGCGGTGCCGGGGTCCTGGCCGCGCGCGACGCAGTAGCCCGTGACCGCCAGCGCGCCGCAGCCGGTAGAGAGGAAATCGTAGCGCTGAAGAAGGGAAGGGGAAGGGGGAGGCGGGGGAGGGGCGGGTCGGACAGAGCGGTGGGGCGGCTGGAGCAGAGGGGCCTCTGGCGGGGCGCAATGGGGGGCGCGGGGATGTGCATGCGCGCGGCGTCGGCGGGCTGGGGCGCGCGCATGCGGCGCGGCGGGCTGCTGTCGCTGCGCGCGGCGGCGGCGGCGGCGGCGGCGCCCCGGCCGAGGGCGCAGGGGGCCCGCAGCGCGCGGCCCAGCGCATGCGCACACCAACACAAGACCACTCACCGAGAGCATGCGGTCGAAGGTGCTCAGGAGCGCGGGCTTGGCGGCGGCGCCCGGCGCCGCGGTCGAGCGCGTCCCCTCGCCGCCCTCCCGGGGCGCCTCCGCGCGCACCCGCACGGCCAGACGCGTGCTTGGCAGTCGCGGGCTCGTCCGGGGCCCGCAGGCAGGCGCGGCGCGGCTGCGCAGCATGCTGGACATGGTGATTTTGCTGATTCGGCCGCGGAGTTGGGGGGCTCGGGGGGGTGCGGCGGTGCGGCCGTAAAGTACGGGGGGAGGTTTGCGATTAATATGCCGTGCCGGCAGGACGCTGCGGGCCTTCAGATCCCATTCACGACCCCCTCGCTTCCGATCCGCGAACGTCCGAAACGCCGAAACGGCGCGGCGGGGGGCGCGGCAGCGACCCCCAGCCCGGGATCTGTCGGATGGCCGCGTTGCGAGGGGGCTGGGGCGGGGAGGGGGGGCGGGGCGAGGGGGCCGGGGCGAGATGCGAGGGTCCGGGAAACTGGCAATCGCGGCAGGTCAACGCAGCCTCGCAGTACCGGTCCGGGACCGTGAACCAAACGGACGTGCCCTGGTACGGTCCCGGTAGCATGCAATCCCTTCTAAAGAGAGCGCTGGCATCCTCCCCACACGAGCAGGGCGCAGCCCCCGCCGGCGTCGAGGGGTGTGCCCCGAGGCCCACATTGTGCGGCGCGCGCTCCCCTGCCCCCCAGACCCGCCGCGGTGCCAGGCCAGGGCGAGCGCTCATCACGACCACCAAAGCGACACGCAGGCCACGCGCAGTCCCAAGCCGCTGGCCCCTTGTCTGGGGGAACCGGGCAGGAGCCTGCACCAGGCGGTACTGGCGCAGGGCGCAAAAGCGCACCAAGGCCAACCTCGAAATGCGGTCGGCGCGGAAAGCAAAGGCATCAGACGGCCTTGTTGGAAAACAAAGGTGACCAGGGGTGATGTGACACTGCTGGCGATTGAAGGTGGCAGGCCCTTCACTTGGGCAGGCCCTGCACTTGGGCAGGGCTATGTGCGGGGAGGAGAAGCCGCATGTGCGCTCCTGCATCATGATGCGTCTGGCTGATTCGGCCGCGGAGTTGGGGGGCTCGGGGGGGTGCGCGGTGCGGCCGTAAAGTGCGGGGGGAGGTTTGCGATTAATATGCCGTGCCGGCAGGACGCTGCGGCGGGCCTTCAGATCCCATTCACGACCCCCCCGCTTCCACCCACAAGACGGCGGGGCAGCGAACCCCAGCCCGGGATCTGTCGGATGGCCGCGTTGCGAGGGGGCTGGGGCGGGGAGGGGGGGCGGGGCGAGGGGGCCGGGGCGAGATGCGAGGGTCCGGGGCGAGATGCGAGGGTCCGGGAAACTGGCAGGTCAACGCAGCCTCGCGGCAGGTCAACGCAGCCTCGCAGTACCGGTCCGGGACGTGAACCAAACGGCCGTGCCCTGATACGGTCCCGGTAGCATGCAAGAGAGCGCTGGCATCTTCCCCACACGAGCACTCGTCAGGCGGGCAAGAGCGGGGACGCGGCCCCCGCCGGCGTCGAGGGGTGTGCCCCGAGGCCCGAGTGCGGCGCGCGCTCCCCTGCCCCCCAGACCCGCCGCGGTGCCCGGCGCCTCGACGCGTTTATTGTCGCCCCAGCTTGCCGATCCAGCCGCCCAAACGCCCGCCCAGGCGCGGTGACCCTTTGCCCCTTGCCGGAAATCGCCTCAGCTGGGGGACGCGATTTATTCGCGTGTGCGGGCGCGTCAGAATCCTTTGGGGGCACCACCCCGGACTCAGCGGGCGGACCGGCGTGCAGAGCGCAAGCGGCGCGCGTCCGTCCGCTGCCCGCGGCGCGCCCGGGGTGCGCGGCCCCCGCGCCCCCACCGGCAGCGGCCGCCCAGGCCACGGCCTCAGCAACAATGGGCGCCGCGGCCGCGTCGGCGGCCCCCGACGGCCCCGCCGTCGCCACTCCCGGCGCCGCCGCCGCCGCCGCCGCGCCCGCCGCCAGCCCCAAGCCGCCGGCGCGCGCCCCAAACCCGGGCCTGCTGTTCGAGGTCCTGCAGGAGGACGACGACTCAAAGCGCCAGGAGCGGCTGGTGCGCGCCTCGATCGACCTGGCGCCCGGCGCCGCCGGCCGTTCCGCGCGCGCCTCGAACTGCAGCTCCACCTCCACCTCGGCCGCGGACCGGCGCGCGTCGCTCGCCTCGGACGGCGGCTGGGGCGGCGGCGGCGGCGGCGGCGGCGGCGGCGCGCCGGCGGGGACGCCGCCGCGGGCGGCGGGGGGCTCGCTCGAGGCCGCGTTTGCGGCTGCCGGGGCCGCCGCCGCCGCCGCCGCGGCGGCCTCCCCCGCGTCGGCGCCTCTGTCGCCGCCCTCGCCGCCGCTGCTGCCGGCTGCGGCGGCGGCCCAACCGGACGCCGGCGGCGCGGACGCCCAACGCGGCGCCGACGGCGCCGGCGCATCGCCGCCGGCGGGCGGCGGCGGCGGCGGCGGGGGCATGACGCCTGCAGAGGTGCTGCAGGAGCTACTTGGGCCGCTCTATGTGGACGCCTCGACGCTCAAAATGGGTGCGCGCGCGCTGGCGCTGGCGCGCGTGCTTGCGTCGGCGTGCGCGGCGCCTCTTTCGTACGCCCCTCCATCGGCCCTTGAGGAAGGCCGCCACAAACCAACCAACCAACCCAACCCAGCTCAAACCAACTCGACCAACCAAACGAACCAATCGACGAACAAACAACCAAAACCAAACAGGCGAGCTGCTGGGCCAGGGCGGCTTCGCCGAGGTGCGCGCCGCGGCGCTGCCGGACCCCGCCCTCCCCGGCTTTGACGAGCCGGTGGCGGTAAAGGCGCTGCGCCCCGACGCGCTGCGGTCGCCGGCGGAGCTCAGGGAGTTCCTGGCGGAGGCCAACCTGCTGCGGAAGATGGCGCACCCGTGGGTTTTGTGTGCCTTTTTTGGCAAAGGCTTTTTGCTCCCAAAGCCGTGACTGCGGTTTGCCGGGCGGTTTGCATTTGCGAGCCCCTGCTCCTTGGGCCATAGCTTGGCCCATGACTTGCGGTGGCAAAGTACACCATCCAAATCACGCCCCCTGCGAGCGCGAGAGGCACAACCCGCTCCCCACCCCCAGCAATCGGCGTGCACCCCGCACCGCACCAAACCGCACCCCGCCCGCGGCGCAAAAACCCCTAAACCCTAAACCCTAAACCCTAAACCCTAAACCCTAAACCCTAAACCCTAAACCGAAGGCACATCGTCCGCCTGCGCGGCGTGGGCGCTGCAGATCTGTCCGATCTCATCGCCATGAGGGAGAGCATGGTGGTGGTGCAGGAGCTGATGGCGGGCGGTGATTTGAAAGGCCTCGTTTCCGGCGCTATGGCGCGGCCGTTTGACCCGCCCTACACTAAAGTGGACGCGCTGCGGTGGGCCATGCAGGTGGGGGCGGGCGGCGGGCGGCGGTCCGCACGCGGGGCGGCGCTTTCCCGAGCGCGCGCGCGCGCACGCCGGCGGCGGCGGTCGCCGTTTGGCCTCAACCCAAAACAACCCAACACACAAGACACACGCAACAAAACACACACAACCAAACACGCACGCACATGGCACAACAAAACGCGCAATCAAACGCGCCCAAACCCCCAAACCCCCCAGATCGCCGAGGCCATGCAGTACCTCCACGGCGTGTGTCGCCCCATGATCATCCACCGGGACCTCAAGCTGGACAACGTGCTGCTCACGGGGGGGCCGCTGCACAGCGCAGCGGTGAGCGGTTGGGTTTAGGGTTCAGGGTTGAGCGGGCGGCGGGGGGGCCACTGACCAGCGCAAACACCGCACGTGCATGCGTGCACACAAACTCACAACACACAACACACCACAAACGCGCACGTTGTTCTTGCAACCGCAGGCCAAGCTGGCGGATTTTGGCCTCCACAAGCGCGTGCGCACCATCCTGCAGTCCGGCCTGGCGCTGCCCTGGGCGCAGGACGTGTGCCTGCAGGTGGGGGTGGGGGTTTGGGGGTGGGGGTGAGGGGTTTGGGGGTTGCCGTGTTTGTGTTTGCGGGCTTGTGGAGATATGGTGCTACACCAGGGGCAGGATAGCAGAGGATGGGGTTTGATTGTGGCTGGGAGGTTTGGGGGCATTGGAGAGCAAGGCAGAGGCCGGCGGCGCGGGGGGCCGCCCATGCGGACGCCTCGACGCACCCAATGGCTGTGCTGTATCCAGGATTCTTCTTCGCCGAAACGCCTTTGCCCCATAAAACCCGGCCGAGCAGGGAGACGCCTGCGAGAAGAGCTACTACGGAGGAGGGATGTACCTCGCAGCCGCCTCGGGCCGCCCCGGACTGCCCCCGGGCCCGACCCCCGGACTGCCCCCTGCCCCCGACGCCCCGCCCGGCCTGCCGCGCGTCGCCAGCGCCGGCGGCGCGCTGGGGCGCGTCTGCGAGGACGGGGGGGCGGTCGATTTGGGGGGAGGGGGCGGCGCGCTCGCCGGCGCTGACCTGGCGACTCGCGTTTTGAGCAGCACCGGCGTGGGGGACGCGAGCCGCAGCGCCTCGCGGTCGCGCTCCCGCGGCGGTGCCGCGGCCGCGGCGCCGCCGGTTGCAGCGGCGGCCGAGGAGGCGGCGGCGCGCGAGGCGTCGGTGCACCGGCGGCTGACGGCGGTGCGTGCGCTGGAAGGGTCTGTGCGCGCCGGCAACGCGTTTTACGGCGGCGGCGGCGCCGACGGCGGCGGCAGCAGCAGCGGGGGAGGAGGAGGAGGGACGAGGCAGTCCGAGATTGAGGCGTGGGCGGATGAGGAGGGCGAGGCGCAGAGGCCGGAGCCGGCGCGCTGGTCCCGCGGCGGCGGCGGCGGCGGCGGCGGCGGCGGCGGCGGCGGCGGCGGCGGCGGCGGCGGCGGTGGAGGCGGCGCCAGCGCGCGGGGCGGCGGTGGCGCCAGCCAGCGGGGCGTGCTGGTGGACGCCACCCAAAAGGTGGGGGGGCGGTGCGGGGGGTGGAGGCGGGGCTTGGGGCAAAGCCCCCGGCGGGGCGCGCGCAGCAGGGGAGACCGGCCGTGTTGGTGAGGGGTCCAACAGCCGACGCGAACGTCCACCGAAAAGCGGCCTCGCAGGACCACCAAAACCACCTTGGAAAATGCCAACACCCCTAAACACCAACCCCTCATCCCCCCCAAAACCCCAAAGGTCGGGTCCCTCATGTACATGGCGCCCGAGGTGCTGCGGGGCGGCGGGTACGGCGAAAAGGTGGACGTGTTCAGCTACGGGGTGATGCTCTACGAACTGTTCAGCGGGCAGCTGCTGGCCAGGTGATTTTCACCAAGGCCGCTTTTCCGTGTGCGTGCATGCATGCGCGTGTGTTTTCGGTTCTGCGCATTGGGGCGCCCGGCGGTGCGCGCGGCTGAGGCTGGCGCTGCAAAAAAACGCAGCTCCGTGAAGCGGCGCGCACCGACGCAGCCAGCCCCCGAAAAGCGGCGCGCACCGACGCAGCCAGCCCCCCAACCCCCAAACAAACAGCCGCGTCGCGATGGCAGACCCTCAGGCCGCCGCCGACGACGGCGCCGGCGGCGGGAGCGGGCTGCTCGCTGCTTACGCGGAGCGCGTGGCGGCGGGGCACCGGGAAGACCTGCCCGCCTACTGGCCCAAGGCGCTGAAGGGCCTGGTGTCGGACTGCTGGGCGCAGGTAGGGGGCGTTTGTGTGGGGTTTTGGGGGCGGCGTTGGTTGGGCTTTGGGGGGTAGGTTGGGTTTGGGGGGTAGGTTGGGTTTGGGGCGCTTTTGGGGCTGCAGAGACCCCCCCCAGCCCCGACGCCAAGCCCAGCAGAAGCGCCCCACGCACCCCTCACCCCCGAAACGCCGCCGCCCCCCCCCCCCAAATAACAGGACCCCCGGCGCCGGCCCTCCTTCTCCCGAGTGTTGGAGCGGCTCTATGCGATGAAGCGCGAGGGGCTGGGGGAGGCCCTGGACGCCGCGCGCCCGCGGGGCAACTACAACCCCACAACGGACTGCGGCTGCTGCATCATGTGAGGGGGGCTGTGGCCCGCCCTCCCCCTCTCAGGCCTGCGGGCCCGGGCCCGATCGAAGACAGAAGGCGGCGCCGAGCCGAGCGGCTCACCTTTCAGCGCACTCGCTCCTTTCCAAGCATTTTCTGGGCGCGTCAACTTTTCGCTGATCGCCGCGTCGCGCACGCTGCGCCACGCCGCAGCCACACGGTGCGCCACGCCGCAATTACATGCACCCCGCCTTTCGCAAGCCCCAGCGGGCTTCACCTCCATGCTGCGTCCGCGCCCCTGGCCCCGCCCCCGCCGCGGGACGCCACGGCTCAGTGCACTGCAGCGGGGGCAGCCGCCCCCGCACCCACACCCGCAACGCCTAAACTTCCCCCTGTGCCGGCAGCGCTGGCGCACGCAGAGCTGCCTGTTGTGTTTGTGAAGGGCCCTTAGGCCGACCAACCGCGCCCCTTGGCCGCCTGTCGAGGCCGCGGGCCGCCAACTGCCCCATGTGGGCGCGAGCGCCTGAGCCGCCCCGAAATTTTGCTGCGCATCTGGCGGCCTGGCCAGTCCGTTCGGCCGCCCCTCCGCCATTGAGGCGCCTTCTCCCCACCAACCCCCACACAGCTCACGTGGCAGTGATACCGTACGCACACGCGCACTTGCATAAGCAAAACCACCGGTGTTCAATTGGCCCTGTACTTGAGCCATGTGCAAGCCTGGCTGGACGCCATGCCTGTCGCGCACACTTGCCCCTTGCTGCCCCCTCGCCGCCGCTGTGCCTCTGCGCGCGGCCACGGGCTTCGCACTCCTGCATTGGCTGTCTCCCCGTGCTGGCCGGTCAACCGTACCTGAGAGGCTTCTTCCACTAGTGCCATGCCAACAGTAACTCTGGGACATGTGGAGTGATGTGACCCTCGCGATCGCGCACGGCACGCGGCGTGCCGCTGCAGAGCCGCGCCGCGCGGCCTGGGGCCTGTGCGGGCCGTGCGCATGCGGCGGGCCAGGCGCGGGCGCTGCGCAGGCCGCCCGTCTCCAGGCCCCCCGCCGCGTCAAGGCGTGACGAACAATTCAGGCAATCTTCATGCTCTTGTTTGCGCACCCGCGAATTCCTCGATCGCGGCAGTTTTGCGGGCGAAGTGATCAGCCGCGCTGCTCCCAGTGCGGGCCAGGCGCCGGTCCAGGCCCGAATCCCGCCCAAGACCGCTCAAACGCGTGCGTTGGAGGCTGAAGATACCTCTGGAAGCGCGGCAGCGGGCTGTAAATCCCCCAGTCCCGCGGGAGGCCGCTTCCCGCGCACTCCAGGATCATCAAAGGGCGGCCGGCGCGCGCCCCAGCCGGCCACAGGACTGGGATCGTCGGTAGGAGTGATCAGCCGCTACCTGGCAGGCTGGACAGCACGATGCGAGAAGACCTGGACGACGTCGATTGGGGAACGCCCTCCGGGCGTCTGGGCAAGCGCAAGACGTCCCGGGGGCGCGTGCCAGATGAGAAGTACCCTTCCCGTGAGTGCTTTGGGCGGGGTGCGGTGCGGTGCGGGCTGGCGCGCTGGGAGAGCGGCGAGCGGCACGGCACGCCGCGCATGCTGTGGACCGGAGGGAGGGCCAAGCCCACAAACCGCCCACCAACCGCCCTCCCCATCTCGCCCTCCCTCTCCCTCGCCCCCAGCCGCGTCTGCGTACGCCGGCAGCGCCGGCGCGTCGGCCGGCAACTGCCGCTACGACAGCAGCTTGGGCATGCTCACCAAAAAGTTCCTCGACCTCATCCAAAACGCCGACGAGGGCATCCTCGACCTGAACCAGGCAGCCGAGATACTGCAGGTGCGGCTGCGGCCCGCCGCTGCAGGGGGGACGGCTCGGCGCGCGCATGCATGGCGCGTTGTTGGTTCGCCCGGCGGACTGCTCGCCGCGCTGCACTCGCGCGGCGCCAATCAAAGCTGCCGCGCTGCCCGCGCCCCCGCCACACCGACCGCCCCCCAACGGCCCTCCCCCCCATCAAAACCTCCCCCCCCCAGGTCCAGAAGCGCCGGATCTACGACATCACAAACGTCCTCGAGGGCGTGGGGCTGATTGAGAAAAAGTCGAAGAACAACATCCTATGGAAGCCCAACGCCGCCGAGCCGCCCGCGCCCGCGACGGCGCCGGCGGCGGCGCCGGCGGCGGCGGCGCCCGCGCCGCCGGGCGTGGACGCCGAGGCGGCGGAGCGGCAGCTGGAGACGCTGCGGCAGCAGACGACGCTGCTGCGGGTGCGCCGCGGGCGGGGCGGGGCGCGTGGCCGGCGCCGTTGACTTTGCCTGCAGCCGGAAGTCCACCCTGCTGTCAATGAGCGCAAGCACAAAACCCACACACCGCGCAGGCTTGCGTAGCCACCAAGCACGCTGCAGCGTGCGCCCCAAACGCTCAACGCCGCGCGCCCCCGCCCCCCGGAACACCCCCCCACAAACAAAACCACAGGAGCAGGAGGCCCTGCTGGACGGCCAGATCAACTCCGTCATGGACGCGCTGCGCGCGATGACGGAGCACCCGGCCAACAAGCCGCTGCTTTACGTAACGGACGAGGACATCACGGGGCTGCCCTGCTTCGCGCAGGTGGGCATGGGCGGGGGGGGGCACTTTCCGTGTGTGTGTGCGCGCCTGTGTGCGCGTGTGTGCTGTTGCGGCGGCGGATTCCGGGCCGTGGGCCCTGCAGCGCACGGCTGTATGAAGCCAAGAGTGCGCCCCGCCCCCTCACCCCAAACCGAGCGCCCCGGCCACACCTAAGCACCCCCCGCCCCCAAAAACCCCACCGGATCAGGACACCATCTTCGCGGTCAAGGCCCCAAAGGGCACCACGCTGGAGATGCCAGACCCCGCCGACGGCGCCGCGGGGCGGCCGGGGCGCCACTACCGCATCGTGCTGCGCAGCAAGCGCGAGTCCGTCGACGTCTTTCTTGTGCAGCACGCCAAGAGCGGCATTGGCGGGGCGGCGGCGGCGGCCGCCGCGGCGGCGGCGGCGGCGGCGGCGGCGGCGACGGGGGGCGCCGGTGCGGGCGAGGGCGGCGGGGGGGATGCTGCCGCGGCGGCGCACGCAGCGGCGGTGGCCGCTGCGGTGGCGGAGCAGCAGGCGGCGGTGGCAGCGGCAGAGGCGGCGGCGGCGCAGGCGCTGAAGGCGGCGGAGGAGGCAGCTGCCGCGGCGACGGGGGGTGCAGGCCTGGCGTCGGCAGCAGCCCAGCAGCAGCAACGGCGGCAGCAGCAGCAGCAGCAGCAGCAGCAAGCAGCGCGGCCCCGCGCCGGCCCGCCGCCGCCGCTGGTGCCGCCAGACCACGCTGGCGGCGGCGCCGCTGGCGCGGGCCCCGCGTCCGCCCAGCCCTCGCCCATCTCTGCCCTCCTGGCGCGGGTCATGGGCGGCGGCGCCGGCGGGCTGCTCGGGGGCGCGCCAGCCGCGGGGCCCGCCGGCGCGGCGGGCGCGCCGGCGCACGCGCAGTCCCCCCTCGCCATCGCGAGGCCCGACGACTGCGCCGCCGCCGCCGCCGCGCCCGCCGCCGCGCTGCACTGCCCGACGCCGACCTTTGCCCTCGGCCTCCACTCGCCGCTGTTTGGCATCGGCAGCCCCGGCATGGGCATGGGCATGGGAATGGGCCTCGGCGGCCCCTCCCCGAGCCCGGGCGCGCTGGGCGGCGCCAAGTGGCACGCAGACATCGACCCCGAGGTCTGGTTCCAGGAGGACGGCGAGGAGCAGCTGGGCGGCATGCACGAGCTCTTCGCGGGCGACCACGGCAGCATCTTTAGGGGCGCCGCGCCCGGCGGCGGCGGCGGCGGGAGCGGCGGCGGCGGCGGCGGCGGCGGGTCGCAGGCGCCGGTCGGGGCGTCGCAGGCGGGCGCGGGCGGAGGGCAGTGGTAGGCGCTGTGGCCGGCGCCTCCGCCCCCAGCGGCCGCTGGCAACGGCTGCGGCGGGCATCTCCCTCCGCTGGCGGCCCGGCCCCTTTGTTGGCCCCCCGCCCGCCGGGGCCTGCGCAGGCATTCGTAGGCGCCGCGCGGCCTCCCCACGAGCCCGCCGGCGCGCTGTGCTAGGCAGCACGCACTGTGTCAAGACCCGCAACCACCGCCACCCCCGCGGCCCTTTTTGCCGAGCGCTCGGGCGCGCCCCCGCCCCGCGGCGCCGCGGCGGCCCATCGGCGGCCTCATTGCGGCGGCGGCCGGCCGCAGCCGCCCGAGGCGCGCGGCGCCCTATGCTTTGCGCCCGCGCCCGCATGCCCCCGAATTCGCGCCGCGCCGCGCGCGCGCCGCTAGCCGGCGGCGTGCGCCTGTTTTTTAATCCGGTGTAGTGTACTTTTTGCCCCCTGGATTGCCGCTCGACACTCCCGCGCATGCGATCGTTACGCCTTTGCCGCCGTGGTGCGCGCGCCTCTTTCGACGGCACGCATTTGCCGTGCCTCCCTGCCCCTGACCTTGCCCCAAATTGCGCCTCGATGGCGTCGCTGGGTAATTGAACGCAGCACCTGGGAGGGCGGGGTCGGGCGACGGCAGGACGGGGTAGGGGAACCAAACTCCAGGGCACGCTGCTCCAGCCAGCGCAGCGCGCAGCACGCACGGGGCCGCGGCAGCTGTCCGGCAGCTGTGTGGGCCTCCCGCGCCCCAAGTCAAGCCATTTCCGTCGACGTTCCGGTCCAGTCGACATGTGCATACGCATCAACCGCCGCAAAGGTCTGTACAACGACAAACCCAACCCGTCTCTCCCCGCCCCCCGCGGCCTCCTGCCAGAGCAAGCGACTGCATATAGCAGCCACTGTTAGGTTTCAGCGCGATCCTGCAGCCGCAAGCCCGGGCCCAGGCCGCTCGGCAGCAGCAGACGCGCGCCCGACGCTGCGCCGCGCGCCGCGCCTCCACCGCATACCGTACCGCAAACACCAGCAGCATGGTGCGCATCATCGGCGGAGAGATCGTCGCAGGTGGGTTCAGGGGGCTGCGGCCGGCGTCCCCGCGCTCCGACGCGGTTGGGCCGCGCACGCCCGCTCCCGCGCGCGTGTGCCACCGGCGCCACGCCCTGCACCCCCACCAAACTGCGTGCGGCCGCCCTCACCGCCCCCTTTGCCCCGCCCACAGACGACGACCCGCGCCTGCAGCAGCGGCGCGGCCCCCCGCCGCCGCAGCGCGGCGGCCCGCCCGCCGCCGCCGCGCGCGGCGGCCCGCCCCCGCCGCCGCCGCAGCGCGGCGGCTTTTCCCTCGACGCCCCGCCGCTGCGGCTGCGGCCGGCGGACGGCGGCGGCGGCGGCGGACTGAGCGGACTGCCGGATCTGGAGGTTTTTGGCCTGCGGATCCCGGGGCTGCACGTGGTCGCTCTGGCTGGCGCGACGCTGTTCTTGGGCCTTCGGGGGCTGCTGCTGGGCACGGCAATAGGTGGGGCTGCTGTTTTGCCGCCGGCGGTGCGTGCGCGCGCATGCCTGTGTTTTGCAGGCCCCATGCGCCCAGGGTTGGGCGCCTCGTTGTTCGACCTCCCACCCATCCTCCGCTCGCTCTGCCGTGCCGCAGTCGCTTGGCGTGCGGGGGCGTTTGATTCCCTCGGCGGCGGCGGCGGCGGCGGCGGCGGCGGCGGCGGGGGCGGCGGCGGCGGCCGGCCCTCGGACGCAGATGGCAGCGGCGGCAGCGGCGGCGGCGCGCAGCAGGGCGGGGGCAACCCCATGGCCGCAATGTTTGGCGGCGGCGGCGGCGGCGGCGGCGGCGGCGGCGGAGGCTTCGGCGGCGGCGCGGCCCCTCAGGCGGGCGGGGCGGCGGGCGGCGGCGCGGCGTTCAGCGGCAAGAGCTACAAGCTGTCCCGGGACTGAGGGCCGGGTGCCCATGCAATGCAGGCCGCGTGCACGCAATGCAAGCTGGGCATGCAATGCGGCGCCGGCAAGCCCCTGAGCCCCGGTCGCGCCGTCGGGTTTGGATCTGTTACTCAACGGCCCGACTCTCTCCCTCCGGGCAGCCAGCAAGCGTGCGGCGAAAAAAGGGGGGTGTTTTCAGTGCGCCCGCGCGCGTGTCTCAGAATGCGGCGACGCGGGGGGGTTGTGCGGCGCGAGGGCCGCCGCTCGCTCGCTCGCTCGCCGCGTTGAAGGCTTTGAAAAGGGAGGGGCAGGGCTCCGGCGGGGCGGGAGACGCGTGGCAGCACGCCTGCTTGCGCGTGCAGGCACGCAGGCCAACGCGCGCGCGCGCGGCGTCCGCCAAAATCGACGGCGGAAAGAATGCGCCAACCCCCGGCTCTGTTTTTCCCGGCGCGCGGCAATTCCGGCGCGCCACAGACGGCCGGCACGGCCGCCGGCCGCGCTCGCCCCTCGGGGGGCGCACGGCGCAGCGGCAGCGGGCAGCCAACCCCGGCGCCGCGGCCCATTCACGGCGCGCGCGCGCCGGCGCCGGCGCCGCTCGACACGGCCGGCCGCCGGTCAGAGATCTCCTCAGATCGCTCCAGATCACGCATTTGCGGGGGCCAGGATGTGCTCGTCCACGTACTTCTGGAGGATGGCCTTGGTGACCGCGCCCTCGCGGTGGCTGTCGGCCACCAGCTCGCCCCCCTTGAAGACCATCAGCGCGGGCAGGCCGTACACCTGGTGTCCGGGGTTTGGGGTTTGGGGTTTGGGGTTTAGGGTTTGGGGTTTGGGGTGCGTCGCGCGCGCGGTTCCGGCGGCTGGCCGGGTGGTTGGGGGAGCGCTCGCCGGCAGGCGCCGTGCCTTTGTCGCCGGGCGCGCCCCGCATTCGCCGGTTCGGACTGCCTCCCTCGTCCCCGGCCCCGTTCGGGCGCCCCAATGCAGCTTTCGGCCCACCTTGTACTTGGCAATGACCTCGGGGTTGGGGGTGTGGTTGACTTTGACCACCTAGGGAGGGGGGCGCGGCGGAAGGGGCCCAATTTGGTTGGGGCACTTTCCCTATTTCAACGCGCCACTCAGCGCGGTTTGCGATCCCAATCACGCCTGGCACGCTCAACCGCGGCATCTGCCTTGGCTTTTCACAGTGTTCGGCACATTGCGTGATGTGTGAATACGTGACTCTGCTTCACAAACCCAACAAAGCATATCCCATTCCCCCTCCCGTCCCCCAAAAAACTGGGCTTTGCCCACCTTGAACTTGTCCCCATACTCCTGCAGGGGGTGGCAAGGGGTTGGTCGTCAGCTTTTTCCGCAACCCGTTTGCCCAGCACGCTCGCCGTCTGGAAAGGCCCCCCTCGCCGGCAATCGCCGCCGCTTGCGCAACCCCCCCAAGCGTCCGCGGCAGCCGCTGACGGCGGGCCGCCAGGCCATGACAACCGAAGCAGCAGGCCCAAACAGAGCGCGGCCCTCCTCCGCCAACCCCCAGGGGTGCAACCCACCTTCTCTGCCCAGTCCATGAGCGGCGCCACCAGCTTGCAGGGGCCGCACCAGGTGGCCCAGATGTCGACCAGAACGGGCTTGTCGCTCTGTCGAGGTTTGCGGCGAACATGTGAGGCGCTTGGCTAATGCGGTGGGGTGTGGGGGGAGTGAGCACGCAGCCGCAGCCGCTGCCCCTGCCGCTGCCGCTGCCGCTGCGCGGGGGCGGCGCTGGGCGAGGGGGCGGCGCTCGCGGCTAAGCGGGCCGGGGCGCCGCTGCGACAGGGCCTGACGCGGCTTGAAGGGAGCAGGCGGCGTGCAGAGCCCGACGCAGAGCCCGGCGTCGTCGCAGGCGCCGGCGCGCCGCCTGCTGCGGACGCGTGCAGCACCAGGCGCGCGCCTGGCGCGGCCGCCGCGCCGGCTCTGCGCATCCCCGCGCTCGAACCAGACTCACCGCCAGCACGTCGGTCTCCCACTGCGCCCAGTTCTGGATTTCGGTGACCCTGGCGATGTGCCGGGCCCGCACCGGACGGGCAGCGCGCACCGCCGCAGCCGGTCCCGCCGGCGAGCGAAGGGCGCACCCCGGCCCAGACGGCCGGACGGCCCGGCGAGAGGCCAGCGCCTGCATGTCGAGCGCTTTCGAGAGAGGCGCGAGCGCGCTGGCGCTGCTAGGCTGGCGCTGGCGCTGGCGCTGGTAAACGGGGACGCGGAATGTGCGTGTATGGAGGCGGAACGGCCGCGGATCGCTTCAGCTGGGGCAGGGAGCACTGTGGTTACCCGACTGCGTGCGGCTTCTCCTTCGATGCGCCAACGGTGCGCAGGTTCATGTTTTTTTCGAAGAGCTGTGGCACTTCTGTCGCTCAGCAGCGGCGCGGGCGCCGCGGTGGTGCGGCGCGGTCAACGGGGTCAACACGGAACACCCTGCCTGCGCACCGCACGAAATGCTGGACCACGCGATGCCCTTTGCCACCTGTGCACACATGGAACAGGCTTACAGGGGGGCCGTCAGCACACCGCCTGGCCGTGGTTATCAGGCACGCTGCGCG
Source organism: Raphidocelis subcapitata (assembly GCA_003203535.1). Classification (NCBI taxonomy): domain Eukaryota; kingdom Viridiplantae; phylum Chlorophyta; class Chlorophyceae; order Sphaeropleales; family Selenastraceae; genus Raphidocelis; species Raphidocelis subcapitata. Next base: position 128,470 of record BDRX01000047.1, on the reverse strand, counting down.
GCCGTCGCGCGGCGGGCCTGCCGGACAGCCTTGCATGCCGCGCGGTGCGCCGGCCAGTGCGCCAGCGCGCACGCGTCGCCGCAGTAATGCTGCGCCTTGCAGCCCACGCAGCGCAGCAGCGGCGCTTCAGCCGCGCTCTTGCCGCACTCGCCGCACGCCCGCGGCCGCGCGGCAGCCTCAGCGCCGCTGCCGCTGGCACCGCTGCCACTGCCGCTGCTGCCGCCGCCGCCAGCCCCTGGCTGTGGCTGCTGCGGAACTGCGCGCTGGCCTGCCGCTGCCGTCGCCGCCGCCGCCGCCGGCGCTGCCGCTGCCGTCGCCACCGCTGTCGCTGCCGTCGCCGCCGCCGCCGCCGCCCCTTCCGCCGCCGCTGCCGCCACCGTCGCCGCCGCCGCCGCCACCTCCGCCGCAGCCGGTTTCGGTGCAGCGGCTGCCGCCGCATTGACCTCCGGCAGCCTCAGCAGCCATTTGGCAGCCCACCTCGATTCCATCGGCCCATCCTCGTCTGGAGGCTGCTGGCTCAGGAACCGCCGCAGCGTCCCCTCGATGCCTGGCGCCCCCCGAAGCGCCGCGCGCGCCGCAGCCGTGTCTGCGGTTGCCGCGGGGGGCTGGTTGCCCCAGCGCGCCAACTGGACAACATCAAAGCCAGCCAGGCCGGCGAGGACAACCACCAGGTGTTTGACCAGGTTGACCTGCTTGCCGCCGGCCTCTGTCAGCCAATAATGCAGCGCGCGCACGCACGCCGCGGCCAGCCGCGGCACCTGCTGCACCACGCGCAGCTGCGCGGCCGTGACGAACATCAGCAGTTGCTCCAGCACAGCCGCGCCGGCAAGGCACATATTCTGACGTAGTTCGGTGGAGGCCGACGCGTCGTCAACACCCGCCGCGATGAGGCCAGCCAGCGCCCCCAGCAGAGAACCTCCGCTGCCCTCCGCCGCGGCGGCGCGCGCCAGCGCCGCGCCGACGCGCCGGCTTTCACTGTGGCGGAGCAGCCCCAGCAGCAAAAAGGCTGCACGGCACTGCGTCAGCGCGGGGTCCTCGCCGTCTGCATGTGCGCGCCGCAGCGCGGCTGCGAGCTCTGATGCGGCGCGCGGCACATTGAATAGGGCGTCGCGGCCCGCGTCCTTGCATGCCAACTCAGCAAGACAAACACTCGCAGCGGCACGCGCCCGCTTGGAGGGGCTGCGCAGCAGCGCCAGCACCCGAGGCAGCGCGCCACGCGAGCTCAGCAGCGCCGCATACGTGGGGGCGTAGAGGACGGGGACCGTCAGCCGGCCATTCAGCAGCGCCAGCATATCGACTTCAAGCTGGTCAAACATCGCGCCCCGCTCCTCCCTCGCCGCCGCCCACTCCTCGAAGCCAAGCGCCACAAGCAGGTCGGCGACCGCGCCGGCCAGGCCTGGCGCCGCCCGCGCGCGCGTAGACACAGCTCCGGACGCAGCGCTCTCCAGCGCCCGGAACAGATGCAGAGGGCCAAAGTCAGACCGGCCCAGGCTGCCTGGGGGCGGGTGGGCCGCAAGGCTGCGGATGCGCTCCACTGCCACCGGCAGCAGCGCCGCTTCCGGGCTGGCGGCGCGCTCCGCCGTGGCGGCGTCGGCTGCGGCCAGGCCAGCAAGCACGGCAAAGGCGCTGTCCTGCTGCGGCGCCCCCTCGCGCTTGGCGGCTGCAATAAGGGCGTCGACGGCGCTTTCTGTCGAAGGCGCCGCAAGCAGCCATGCGGCGCAGTCCTGCTGGGCCAGCAGGGTCACCAGCAGCTCTGCGGCTGCGCGGTGGATCTGCCAGCTGTGCTGCTCGCCGAGGAAGAGGTCCAGCAGGCTGGCGGCCACAGGTCCAAGAAAGAAATCCGAGGCCTGCCCAGGTCGTGTTTTGTTTGTGGGGGTTGGGGGCACGTCGGTTGTCTGGGCTTGGGGATTGGTGGAGGGTGGGACGAAGCAGCGCAGACAGCGGGCAGCGCTGGGGCGGCAGCCTCGCTGCGGCAGGCTCACCTCGGTGCTGCAGCACAGCAGGACCGCGCTGCTTATTGCCTGTGCGGTCAGAGTGAACAGGCCGGGGTGAGCTGCAGCAAAGGCTCCGCTCAGCAGGGGGTGCAGGAGCTCCGCCGCCGCCGCGCCATCCATGCCGCCGCCCTCTGCGCCGTCAGCCGCGTCCAACAGCTCCCGAGAGCGCAGGTCCCAGCTGCCGACGAGCTCCTGCACCTCGGGCGCCAGGCCAGGCTGGGCCTTGCGGCTCAGCGCGGCGCCGAGCTTCCGCAGGTCCGCCGCCAGGCGCTCGCGCGCTGCGGCGGGCGCGGCGGCCGCCGTATCCGCCATCTGCGGCCGGGCGCTGCAGCTATGTGTTTTGCGCCTGTTCAGGATCGACCAGCGGCGGGGGCGCTGCGAGCTGTACGTGCTTCACAAACCATGCGGGACTGCGGGGCCGCGTGCAAAAAACCGGCCCAGCAGGCGCTGGCCAGGCCCTACAGATGGACAGGAGGACGCACGAAGCGGACAAGAGGGAGGTTCACCCGCTAAAGCACGGAATCAGCGGCGTCAGTCACTTCAGCGCGCGCCAGTGACGCCACGCGGCGGGCTGATGAGGCGCGCTTCTTGCGGCTGCGCGGCTCGCTCAGGCTTGCATGGTTTGGGGGCGCCGTGCAGGGTGCCTGCTCTTCTGAGCTTGGAGGTATGGGGCTGTGCACGAGCATGCTCTGCGTACGCGTGCAGACGAAAGACGCAGCCTTTGCACCGCCACCTGGTTACAACTCGAGTTGACCGCGATTCCAGCCACACCTCCCACCTCAACCCCTGTGTAATCCGGAGTGGCAACTTTAGGTTGCAATCAGCGCTGCACGGGAACCGACTTATACGGCTGCCCGCCAGGGCGCCGGCTCGACCCCTTTCGCGCCACGGCACAACGCCTCTGCCGCGCCCGCCTGCACCGCAGGTGCCAGGGCCGCCGCCCCTCCTCGCGCCGCCGCCTCCGGGGCCCGCTGCCGAAACCCCCGCGCCCCTCAAGCGGCGGCGCAGCATCTGCGTGCGCGCGCGCTCCAGCGCTCTGCCTGGCTGCCTGGACGACCGCCAGCCCCTCACGCGCACATGCAGCTGCAGTGCAGCCCTTCAACTCCCCTTGTGGCCCACCGCTGCCAGTGGCCGCCTGAGCATGCACAAGCCCAGCTTTACCAACTCTTGAGGGGGGCTCTGCACTGCGGGTTAGAACTGCACCGCGTGTGCAGGAAAGGGCGCATGCAGGGGGAAGCAAGCCGTAAAAGCACAGCGTATCAACAGTCAAACGCATGCAGGGGCTCGCCGCACACCCGCGGCCGCGGCTATGAGCGCTGCGCGGCCTTCGCAGCGCGGGCTGCCTTGCACGCCGCGCGGTGCGCCGGCCAGTGCGCCATTGCGCACGCTTCGCCGCAGTAATACTGCGCCTTGCAGCCCACGCAGCGCAGCAGCGGCGCGCCAGCCCCGCTCTTGCCGCACTCGCCGCACGCACGCGGCCGCAGGTCAGTCTCAGCGCTGCTGACACTGCCTGCGCCGCTGCCACTGGCACTGCCTGCGCCGCTGCCGCTGGCACTGCCTGCGCCGCTGCCGCTGGCACCGCCTGCGCCGCTGCCGCTGCTGCCGCTGCCGTCCGCGCCGCTGCCGCTGCTGCCAGCCCCTGGCTGTGGCTGCTGCGGAACTGCGCGCTCGCCTGCCGCTGCCATCGCCGCCGCCGCCGCTGCCGCTGCCGTCGCCGCCGCCGCCGCCACCTCTGCCGCCGCCGGTTTCGGTGCAGCGGCTGCCGCCGCATTGACCTCCGGCAGCCTCAGCAGCCATTTGGCAGCCCACCTCGCAGATTCTATCGACCCATCCTCGTCTGGAGGCTGCTGGCTGAGGAACCGCCGCAGCGCCCCTTCAATGCCGAGCCCGCCCCGAAGCGCCGCGCGCGCCGCAGCCGTGTCTGCGGTTGCCGCGGGGGGCTGGGTGCCCCAGCGCTCCAACTGGACAACATCAAAGCCAGCCAGGCCGGCAACAAGAATGACCAGGTAGGGGACTGCAACTTCCTCCTCATCGCTGGCCTCTGTCAGCCAATAATGCAGAGCGCGCACGCACGCCGCGGCCAGCCGCGGCACCTGCTGCAGCACGCGCAGCTGCGCGGCCGTGGCGGTTGTCAGCATTTGCTCCAGCACAGCCCCGCCACCAAGGCACATCTTCTGACGTAGTTCGGTGGCGGCCGACTCCTCGTCCGCACTGGCCGCAATGAGGCCGGCCAGCGCCCCCAGCAGCGACCCTGCGCTGCCCTCCGCTGCGGCGGCGCGCGCCAACGCCTCGGTGACGCGCCGGCTTTCACTGTGGCGGAGCAGCCCCAGCAGCAAAAAGGCTGCACGGCACTGCGTCAGCGCGGGGTCCTCGCCGTCTGCATGTGCGCGCCGCAGCGCGGCTGCGAGCTCTGATGCGGCGCGCGGCACATTGAATAGGGCGTCGCGGCCCGCGTCCTTGCATGCCAACTCAGCAAGACAAACACTCGCAGCGGCACGCGCCCGCTTGGAGGGGCTGCGCAGCAGCGCCAGCACCCGAGGCAGCGCGCCACGCGAGCTCAGCNCGGGAGAGGCGTTGTGCCGGCACAACGCCTCTCCCGCGCCCGCCTGCACCGCAGGTGCCAGAGCCGCTGCCCCTCCTCACGCCGCCGCCTCCGAGGCCCGCCGCAGAGCCCCCCGCCCCCTCAAGCGGCGGCGCTGCATCTTTGCGCGCGCCCGCGCCAGCGCTCTGCCTGGCAGCCTGGACGGCCGCCAGCCCCTCGCGCGCAGCTGCAGCTGCAGTGCAGCCCTTCAACTCGCTCCTTTTGTGGCGCACCGCTGCCAGTGGCCGCCTGAGCATGCACAAGTCCAGCTTTACCAACTCGTGAGGGGGGGGACACTGCACCGCGTATACAGCAAAGGCGCATCATACAGGGGAAGCAAGCTGTAAAAGCACAGCGTATCAACAGGCAAACGCATGCAGGGGCCCGCCGCACACCCATTGGCTGCGCCTAGGAGCGCTGCGTGGCCGCTGCGCGGCGGGCCGCCTTGCACGCCGCGCGGTGCAATTTCCAGTTCGCCATTGCGCACGCCTCGCCGCAGTAATACTGCGCCTTGCAGCCCGAGCAGCGCAGCAGCGGCTCGTCAGCCGCGCTCTTGCCGCACTCGCCGCACGCCCGCGGCCGCGCGGCAGCCTCAGCGCCACTGCCGCTGGCACCGCTGGCGCCGTTGGCGCCGCTGTGACTACCGCTGCTGCCGTCCGCACCGCCGCTGCTGCTGCCAGCCCCTGGCTGTGGCTGTGGCTGCTGCGCAACTGCGCGCTCGCCTGCTGCTGCCGCCGGGCCGGCTGCCGCTGCGGCTGCCGCCACCGCCGCCGGCCTTGCAGCGGCAGCCGCCGCCTTGACCTCCGGCAGCGTTGCCAGCCACCTGGCCGCTGACACCGCTGGTTTTATGAAGGCCAGCCAAACTTGGTTCGATGACGGCTGCCTCCGCGCCCAATCCAGGTACCGCCGCAGCACGCGCTCCAGCCCTGGCGCCCTCCGCAGCGCCGCGCGCGCGGCGGCCGTGTCTTCGGTTGCCGCGGGGGGCTGGGTGCCGGGGCGGCTCTCCTGGTCGTCCTCGAAGCCGGCCATGGCTGCAGCAGTGGGCATCAGGTGGTACACGGCCATGTCCTCCATCTTTGCATGCGTCAGCCAGTACTGCAGCGCGCGCACGCACGCGTCGGCCAGCGGCGCCGCGCGCCGCAGCACGCGCAGCTGCTCGGCCGTGGCGACCGAAACCATGCGGCCGAGCAGGAGCGCGGTGTGCAGGCACGTATGCCGTCTGCCCTCGAACGAGTCGCCGCTGTCCACGCTGGCCGCGATCAGGGCGGCCAGCGCGCCCAGCAGCGAGCCGGCGCTGCCCTCGGCCGCGGCGGCGAGCGCGAGCGCGCCCGCGACGCGCCGGCCCTCGCTGTGCTGCGTCAGGCGCGCCAGCGCGACGGCCGCGTGCTCCTGCGTCATCGTGTGGTCCTCGCCGTCCGCGTGCGCCCGCCGCAGCGCGGCCGCGAGCTCCGCGGCGGCGCGCGGCGACCTGAAAAGGGCGTCGCGGCCCGCCGCCTCTTCCGCAATCGTGGCGATGCAGAAACTCGCGGCGCTGCGTGCGTTGCGGTAGGGGCTGCGCAGCAGCGCCAGCACCCGAGGCAGCGCGCCGCGCGAGGTGAGCTCCTCAAGGACCGCGGCATAGGTGGCGGGGGTCGACATAAAGCCAACCAGCGCCAGCACGGTGAAGGGTTCAGGCTGCTCGCGCGTATCGCCGTCCTCCTCCCTCGCCGCCGCCCACTCCTCCGAACCGAGCGCCACAAGCAGGTCGACCACCGCGCCGATCAGGCCTGGCGTCGCGAGCACGCGCGCCCGCAGCGCGGCGGGTGCAGAGGGCAGCATGACATGCTGCAGAAACCGCACGGGCTCGACCAGCGCTGTTGCGGCGGCGCGGCTTGCGGCGCCAGCGGCCGCGGCGCGCTGAATGCGCTCTCGGGCGATGGGGAGCAGCGCCGCTACGGCGCGCTCGGCGGCGGCGCCGTTGCGGCCGGCAAGCGTGGCGAGCACGTGGAAGGCATCGCCCCGGTGCGGCTCCTCCTCGCGCTTGGCGGCTGCAATGAGGGCCTCCACGGCGCCGTCAGCGCCGCGCGCCGCCAGCAGCGCTTCGGCGCAGCCCTGCACGCCCAGCATGGACAGCAGCGACTCTGCGGCGGCGCTGCGGAGCTGACGGCTCAGCCGCGCATTGGCAAAGACGTCCAGCAAGCTGGCACCCACAGGTCCAAGCAGAAGAGGCAAAGCCTGCCCAGGTCGTGTGTTTGGGGGGGGGGGCGCGTTGGCCGTCTGGGCGTGGGGGATTGGACGCAGTAGCGCAAGGAAAGCAGTGGTCAGCGCTGGGCGGCGACCTGACTGCCAGAGGCCCACCTCAGTGCTGCAGCTTAGGCACGTGCTCAGTAAAGCGTGCATAGTCAGACTGAACAGGTCGGGGTAGGCTGCAGCAAAGGCTCCACTGAGCATGGGCTGCAGGAGCTCAGCCGCCGCCGCCGCCTCCGCGCCGTCCAAGCCGCCCTCCGCTCCGGCCGCGTCCAGCAGCGCCCGAGAGCGCAGGTCCCAGCTGCTGGCGATCTCCTGCACCTCGGGCGCCAGGCCATTCCGGGCGCCGAGGCTCAGCTCGTCGCCGATCGCCCCCAGCTCCGCCGCCAGGAACTCGCAAATCGTTGGGTCGGCGCCGGCGCCGGCGCCGGCGGCGGCGGCCGCCATCTGCGGCGGCCAGCACATGGCAGGTTGTACCTCCATAAGCCCTCTCGCCTGATGGAGCCGCTAGCTTTGCTCCCCCGGGCGCCAGGGCCCGGGGGGAAAACCGCGCGCGGCTCTCTATAGGATCCGACAGGCCTTACAGATGGACAGGAGGACGCACGAAGCGGACAAGAGTGAGGGTCACCCGCTAAAGCACGGAATCAGCGGCGAAGTCAGTGACGCCACGCGCCAGTGACGCCACGCGGCGGGCTGCGCTTCTGCTCGGCGCGCTCAGGCTTGGGCAGTTGCATGCTTTGGGGCGCCGTGCAGGGTGTCTGCCCTTCTGAGCTTGGAGATATGGGTCTGTGCAACAAGCATGCTCTGCGTACGCGTGCAGACGAAAGACGCAGCCTTTGCACCGCCACCCGGCTACAACTCGAGTTGACTCAGGCTGCCATTCCAGCCCACCCTTTACACCACCCCTCAACCCCTGTGTGTGCATCCCGAGTGGCGCCTTTTGGTTGCATGCAGTGCACAAGACCCGGCCAGCGCCGCTGCCGCCACGGCTCAGGGTCCACCGCTGTCACAACGCGGCATCACGCCTCTGCGGGGCCCCCGCCTCCAAGGCCCGCCGTCGGACCCCCCGCGCCGCTCAAGCGGCGGCGCTCCATCTGCGCGCGCGCCCGATCCAGCGCGCCGCCCGGGCGCCGCGGCGGCACCGGCGGCTCGACGCCCCCCGCCGCCTGGCCGCCGTGGGTCGGGGCGGCGCCGCCGCCGCCTGCACCCGCGCCCGTGGCCAGACCCCTGGAGAGCGCCTCAACCCCTGCAGCGCTCAGCCCTTGCACCGCCGTAAGCAGCCGCTGGCGGTCCCGCGCCGCGGCGGCGCCATCAGCCGGGGCGGCGGCCGGCAGCGCGGCAGCGCCCGGCGCCCCTGCCGCAAAGCGGCTCGGGAGCGAAGGCGGGGCGGCGGCGCCGACTCCCACTCCAGCCGGCGCGCCGCCGCCGCTGGCGACCCGCGGCCGCGCCGAGCCGGGGCGGCGCGGCGGCGGCGGTGCGCCGGGAGCCGACGCTCCGGCGGCGTGACCCCCCGCCGTCGCGGCGCCAGCGACGCCTCCTGAAGAAACCGCCGTAACAGCCAGCTCCCCGTCTGGGTACACCTGGACCCGGTCCATAGACAGCTGGGGGTTGGGGTTTGGTTTCGGGGGGGAGCGAGCCGCTGATCTTTAAAAAGCCACATGCAGGGAATGGCCTGAGCGCCGCAGCCGATGCACGCCCAGTTGCAACACCGGGTGCCGCCGGACACGCATGCCACCCCCCCCAAACAAACACGCACAGACACATGCGCACACAACCAACCCAGCCGAAGCACTTGCCCAGCAGCCGCGGCCCACCTTGTCGATTTCGTAGAGCAGCACGGGGGACTTTGCCGCCGCGCCGCTGTCCAAGAGATCCTGCTTCATGGCGCGCACCTGGGTGCGTTTTTTTTTGAAAGGGGGGTCGTTGCGTTTTTTGGAGGAGATTTTGGGGAGGCTTTGTGCTTTTGTGGGAAGGGGTGTTGTGGCGGGGTGTTTCAATTTGTGGGTGCGGGCTCTGCTGCGATGCGCCTGGCGCACCCCGAAACCCAGCGCCACGCCCCCCCCGCCGGCCCAGCCGCCCACCAGCGCGTTGAAGCTGCTGCCGCCTTTGACCAGCATGCGGTTGCGCGCGGGGCCCTGCGGGCGGGCGGCAAGGGGCCGCGTCAGAGAAACGCCCCGCATTCCTTCCGAAACCAGGCGCCGCGCAGCTGGCTTCCGGGCAGCAGGGACTGATGACTCGCTCGGGATGCCGCGAAACCCATGAACGCAAGCCGCAAAACCCCGCCGCCCGCCCGCCCCTCTCACCCCCAGCGTCATCCGCTCTTTGATCTCCCTGAGCTCGTCCTCCTGCGCGCCCTTGGCCGCCTGGAGCGCCTCGTACTCGCGCCGCAGGCCCTGGTCCGTGGGAAGTTTGACCGGGGTTTGACCGGCGTGCGCCGCTGATGGAAGCCATTGGGTTTCTGCAAAAGCCGCCGGCCCCAAGAACCTGCTGGCTCCGCACAAGCCCAGGGCGGTGCCCAATCAAGCGCACGGTTTCTGCCGTTTGTGCCCTCCAACCGCACCCAACTCTAAACAAGCGGGTGGGAAAGCCCGCGAGGCGCGTGGGGCCCGCGCGCCTGTATCAGCTGCAGCAGGGCGTCCCGCTCCCCCTTGAGCACCTCGCCCGCGCCGACCAGCTCGGCGACGCGGCCCCTTTGCATTATTCATGGCGTCGCGTTTGTGGGTGGGTTGAGTGCCGGTTTGTGGGGATTGCGATCGGTGATGATAGCAAAGTTTCAACTGGCGGCGCACCGACCCCTTACACGCACCCAAAGCAATGATAGACCGGCGGGCGCACCTGCCCCACTCGCCGCTGTCGATGAGGCGCACGAAGCGCTCGTTGTCGCGCCGCAGCCGCTCGTTTTCGGCGGTGAGGTCGCGCACGCGCACCTGCAGACGCAAATGCGGTTTGTGAGGGCGCAGACGCCAGCATGGCACGCAAACGGTGGCGGTTTGTGGTGGTTGTGGGCGTTTTGTGGCAGGTCCCTGTGAGCACTCACGAGCAGGGGGCCAGCTATTGCTGACTGGCCCTTGTCAAACCCTATTGAAACTCAGGCTTTTACGGCAGCCCCCTCCCATCACACACCTCCAGCGCCTCCTGTCGGGACAGGCGCTCCTCCATGCCCGCCGCAGCGATGACGTCACCCCACCCGTGAAACGCCGCCGCCACCAGCCGCCGCGCCCGCCCCGCCGCCGCGCGCGCCAGCGCGACGCGCCGCCGCTTGCGCGCCGCCGCGGCCGCAGCCCACGCGCGGAACGCGGCCGCCGCGAGCGGCCGGCGCCAGCGGCCCGCGGTGGCGGCCTTGTCCTTGCGCCAAGACTGCCAGCCGCGCCAGGCGCACCAGGCGCGCGACGCGAGGGAGCGGGCGGCGGCGGCATCGGCCTGTTGGCGCGCCGCCCTCTTGGCCCGCTCTGCCCCTGCCGTTTTGAGGGGTTTGGGGGGACCCGCACCTCAGTTGGAAGCAGGTGTTGCTGCAGCCGACCGGCATTTGTGTCCCGGCGGCGCTGCTCAAAAGGAGAAACCCGGCCCGCACGCGCGCACCCGGCAGCTGCCGCCACGCCGCCCAGGCGCGCGCCAGCAGCAGCGCCTGCGAGCGCTTGGCCGCCTTCGAGCCGAGCACGCGGCGCCGCGCGCCGGTCTCCGTTGCCTCGACCCTGCGGGAGCGCGCCGGTGCATGCCCGGTCCGGTGCAGCGGGGCTCAGCGCACGTTTCTGATGCAGTTGCAAGCTCCGTATGGCATTGACATCTGCATCGATGCAGCTGGCCTGGCTGCATTTGGGAGCTCTCCCTGAAAGTGCTGCCAAACCGCCCCCGCGCACCAAGACCGCCACGCGCGCCGCTGCTGCAGCCGCGCCCACAGCGCCGCTGCGCGCTCGCCGTGCCGCCGCTTGGCGCGCGCCTCGGCGGCGCGGCGGCGCCACTCCTCCAGCAGTGACTGGAGCCGCCGCTTGCTCACGACCTGCGGGGGATCAGAGCCGGAGTCGAACTTCACAGCCTGTGCTCAACGCAGCCAACCTCGTGGCCGGGCTGCCAATCTGTGCATGCGCATCCGAGGTGCCTTAGCGGGGCGTGCATGCGCCACTGCTGGCCGCCCCTCCCATCAGTCCCACGGCCGGCTGCCCCTCAGCCCCCGCCGGCCGCGTGCGGCTCACGGTCACGGGCCGCTTCTCGTAGCCCCTGACTTTCGACTCGAGCGCCGCCACCTCTCGCTCCCTCATCGCCAGCTGCGCCTTCCACCAGCGCTCCTCCACGAGCGCGCGCCACTGCGCCAGCACGCGGCGGCCCATGTTGCGGCGCGTTATGGCCGCGACCTGGCGGGACGGCGGATCGCGCACGTTGCGGGGTCGCGGCTCGGCACGCGGGGCGGTCTTGCAAAAGGCCCTGGACGCTCAGAGGCCAAGCGTGCGATGCGCCAGCTCGCAGGTGAGCCGTACTCTTCTTCACCGCCCCGGTCAAGCCCCGGTCAAACCCCGGTCAAAGGCCTACCCGGCGCGTCATCGCCAGCGTCCGGTCCACCAGGTGCAGCTCGTCCCTCCACGCAAAGAACACCCGCATCATCGTGCCCCTCGCCAGCCGCGCCTCGGCCCTCGCGAGCCGCCGCCTCTTCGCGGCCGCCGCCGCGCGGCGCGCGGCCCACGCCTGCAGCGCCTTGCGCGAGAGGGAGCGCTCCTCGGCGAGCAGGCGCTGCTCGAAAATGCGGCGGTTGTGCTCGATCGCGTCCTGCACCTTGCCGGCCATCCCTGCGAGGACCTGCGGACGCGGCAGGGCGTGGCGGTTTGCGCTTTCTTTGGTGGGCGGCGCTTCAGATGGCCCCGGCCCTGCGCCAGCAACAGCGTCGACGGCTGACGGTGCGTGCGGCTGCATCGACAGCTGGCAACTCTCCGAAGCGTATGCAGCAGCGGTACATGCGCAAAGGAAGCCACAAAAAAAAGCTGAAGCGGCAGCCCCAAACCGCCCACCGACAGCTGTTGGTAGGCCAGCCGCGTCGGCAGGTCGTCCGACACCCCCCTCGCCGCCGGCGCGGTGCCCTCGCGCCGCAGCGCCTGGGCGCGCCCGAACTGGACGGCAGAGTGCGCGAGCGCCTGCGCGCGCGGGCGGGGAGTGCGCGGCGGTGTCAAACAGGGGCTGGGTGTTGAGCCGCAACTCCGGGGTTCAGAGGCAGTTTGCCGCCGGTAGCTAGCGGCCCCACGCACGGCGCCCGCGCACCTCCCGAGCGGCCATCAGATCGAACGGCCGCGCCGGCGGGCCCGCCGGCGCCTCGCCGGGCGCGCCGCGGGGGGAGAGGCCGCTGCTCATCGTGCCGGCCACCTGGCTCTGGTCGTCGCTGCCTGCTCGACAGTGTTGACGGTTGACGGCATGTGTTGTTGAAACAGACAAATCACATCGCAAGTCACTCACAGCTTGCAAGTTGCGAGTGCAGGTCAGATTCTGGTCCCAAACAAGGCTGCGCCGGCGGGCGCTGGGGTGTGCGCCCGTTGTTGCGCACACACGACGGGTTTGACCGGTCAAAGCCCGGACCCGCTGCACCCACCCACCCTCGGCGTCGTAAAAGCTCTCCACCTCGGTGCGCCCCCACTCAGAAAGGTCCCCTTGGTAGTTCGGCCGCCCCGGTGCCGGCGGCGCGCCCCCCTTCCCGCCGCGCGCGCCGTGCCTGCGGGTTGAGGGTTGTTGCGCAGGTTTGTCAGCATCCGTGGCTCGTGCGGCAGGGCTCGGTCGGAGCGCACGAGGCAAGCCTAGCCCACAATATCATCGATGGAAACCGCCGCTGCCCAGCAGGTTTCAAAACATAGCACGGCCGCACCTCTTTTCGTCGCGAGAGGAGGCGCTGCCACGGCGGCGGTGGCCCCGCCCCTTGCGCCGCTTGCCGCCCTCGCTGCTGCTGCCGCTGTCGGTGCCGCTGCCACTGCCGCTGTCGCTCCCGCTTTCACTGCCGCTGCGGCGGCGGTGGCGGCGGCGGCGGCGGTGGCGGCGGGCCGCGGCCTCGTCGGCGCCCACCTCCCCGCTGGCCGTGCGCGGCCGCGGCTGCTCCTCAGCAGGAGGGCCCTCCCTCGCCGGCTCCGCGGCGGCCGCCGACTTGGGCCGCGGCGCGGGCGGCAGCTCGATACGGCCCCCTTCCGACAGCAGGTGCGCAAACGCCGCCGTGGCGATGGCGGCCGCGCCCTCGCCAGGCGCGCCCGTTCCAGCGCCGCCCCGGCGAAGGAGCGGCGAGTCGCCGGCGGGGCTGGCCGAGGCGGCGCGGTCGTCTGCGGGTCCGCCGCGCCCCGCCGCTGGCAAGAGGCTCCTGCCGGCGGCGGCAGCCGAGGGCGGCGGGGTGCCGCCGGCTGCGGCGGGTGGCTCGCCCGTCGTGCGCCGGCGCGCGGCAAGGTCGTCGCGGCCCGGGCCCATGCTGCCTGTGCTGCGCCCCAACTGGGGCGACGGGCCGGCAGATGAGGCGGTGCGGCGCGGCGCGGCCGGCGGCTGCGGCGACGCGGCAGCCGTGCCGCCGCCGCCGCCGCCGCCGCCCCTCTCGTCGCCCGATGAAAGGGGTGAGCGCCGCTCGGGCGCGGCCTCTTGGGTGCGGCGGCCGGCCGACGATGCAGTAGCGCGCAGGGCCCTGCTGCTGTTGCTGTGGTTGGTGCATGCGGGGAGCGCGTGCAGGTCGGTGCGCAGCCGTGCAGCATGCCCTGCGTGCGGTCCTCCATGCAGCCTTCCTGGCTTGTGTATGCGCATCGCATCGAATCCACTGGGCCTGTGCGCCTCCAATCACCTGCTGGGATCCATGTCAGCCGTTGAACAGAAAGGGCCGGCGCGGCGGCGGCGCGCGGCGGGCGCGCGCAGGAGGGCGTGCGCCGGAGCTGCGCCGGGCGCCCCTGATCTGCGGGCACCCTCAAGCAAGGGCTGCCACGGGTTTTGTGCTCAGATTTCAGACCGTTTCGGGCGCTCCCGCCCCGATGCGGTCCGCTTGGCGGGGTTGGCGGGCAGCTTTGACCTGCTGCTGATCGCGATCATGTTTCACCGGAGGCGCGGTGAAACGCAATTTCTCAACTTGAGAGCGAGCGGGCCTGGTCAGGCGCTTCAGCCGCTTCGCCGCTGCGCACAACCCCGACGCGTGCTGCTCGCGAGCCGCAAGCCGCCCCGGCCTGCACGCCCCAGCCTCGCCAGTCGCCCCCAGATTTGGCTGCCCAGGGCCCCTGGAGACCAGCACCGATTCGTGTTTGCAATGTTGGTCCCGTTCATCAAGCACCGCACCCTGCACGTCGGATGGACGGAGAGGTGGCAATCCAAAAGCCTACCGAGCCCCAAAGCCCTTGCGCGCCCCCTTGCCGCCGCCGCCGCCGCCGCCGCGCTTCTTGCCTCGGCTTCCGCCGTCCGAGGCGGGCACGCCGGTGACGACAGTGGTCACCGCCGCGCGCGCCGCCGCCGCGGGCTCCTGCCCCCCGCTGCCGCCGCCGGCCGCCGCGGCCGCTGCGGCCGGGGCCCCCTCGGCCGCCTTTGGCGCCGCGCCAAAGCCGCGCGCGACCCACTGCTGGCACACCCACTTCTCGTGTCCCGGCGCCGCCGCCGCCGCGGTGTGCAGGGTGCGGCCGTCGGGGCGGCCGTCGGAGAAGCTCGGGAAGAACAGCAGCGCGCGGCCGGTGCGGGGGCGCACGCTGAGGCCCAGGTGGTCAAACTGGGTGCTCCCGCCCTCCTCCACGTCGTTCAGGTACATCAGCAGCGTGGCCGCGCGGTTGAAGCCGTTTGAGCGGGCCAGGGGCGTGGGGAACGCGTCCTGCGGGGGGGGGGGAGCGGGCAGCGTGTGACGGGCAGATTTTAGCTTGCAAGGCCAGTTGTGGGGTTGCGGGCTGGCCGGCGGCAGCGAGAGAGAGAGAGGGGGGGGTGTTTTGGGAGGTGCTCCTGCGTGCCCGCGAGCCGGGTGGGCGCGCATGCGGGCGAGTTGCACCGATGCAAGGGGCGGCCTGCGGCGGGCCCGATTCCGCGCGCGCGTCCCACCTCGTGCGAAAGGAAGTGCTGCCCCTCGGTGTACCGCGCCAGCTGGGGGCTCTCAAAGGTGTACTGCCCGGGCTTGGGCATGCGCCCGGTCGCGCCCCAAGGATGGCCGGAGCCTGCGGTTGCGGGGGTGGGGCGCGAATCAATAAGAGGTCCGGGCGAGTTGGGAAGGATGAGGTTTTCGGCGGCTCCGCAGCAGCAACGTGCCCTGCGGCCGCCGGTTCGCCGCCTGCGCACTCCAGTCGGGCCCCAGACCGCCCCTTGCTCCAGCTGCGCCCCCGCATTCCATACCCCTCCCGCCCCCGCGCCCCACCTTTGCCGTTGAGCAGCAGCTCCGCCCCCCGCCGCTGCACCTCCCCAATCGCCGCCGCCAGCGCGGGGCTCTTCGCGCGCGCCGCTGGATCCACCATCATGCTGCTGCTCGTGCGCCGCGCGTCGTACGCGTTGGCGCCGCCCGCGCCGCCGCCCGCGTTGCCGGCGCCGACCATGGACGCGCGCAGGCAGCCCGACGCGGCCGCGCCGTCGCGGAGCGCGGCGGCCTCGGCGGCGGAGAGGAAGGCCTCGAAGACGAGCACCGGCGGCTCCCAGCTGAGCACGCGCGCGCCGGGGCGGTCGAGGTCGACGGGCATGTAGCGGGCCTCTAGGGCCGCGCCCAGCGCGGCGCGGCGGGCCTCGTTTTCTGGGCCGGAGATGGGCGCGCCGCCGGCGGCGAGGTCCTCGGGGGAGACCGGCTCGATGGGGACCTCCCATTGGCGCGGCGGCTGCGGCTGCGGCTGCGGCTGCGGGGCCGGGGCCGCGGCTGCGGGGGCTGCGGCTGCTGCAAGGGCCGCGGCTGCGGCTGCGGCTGCCGCAGAGGCTGGGGCTGCCTCAGGGGCTGCCGCTGCTGCGGCCGCCTCTGGGGCTGCGGCTGCCTCTGGGGCCGCGGCCGCCCCCGCCTGCTGCTGCTTGCGCCGCTGCGCGCGCCACGCAAACAGGTCCGTCCCAATCGGCGCCGAATTGGCAAACAGCCCGTCGGGGTCGAACCCCTTGCGGGCCTCCTCCTCCGCCTCTGCCGAGCCTGTGTACGCCCGCGCCGCGGCGGCGCGCCGGCGGGCGGGGTGCGGCCGCGGCGACGCGGCCGCCATCGGCACGTCGCGCGCCGGCGCGCCCCCGTGGCGCGGGTGACACGCCGCCCGGGGCGGCCGGCTTACAGAGCAGCTCGTGGCGTGCATTGCGAGGGGCGGCATTGCGCGCCCGGCGGAGTGCCGAGGGGGGGGGTGCCGGACTCTGGACGCAATTCCGCACAAGGCGGTGCCCGTGCCCAGGTGGAAACAACAACTGAACTGCAACTTTCGTTCGAAAGCCTCAAGCCGCGCAAAGGACCCTGCCCACACCGATCTGTGACTCAGGACGCGCACCTCCGAGCTGCGGGACCGCTCCTACCTGACCCATGCGTGCCGGATAGCGTGCTGATATCGATAGGATCGTGCCCGGTGACGGGGAGGCCCTGGCCAGATGTTGGGAGGCATCGCCCTCGCCGACAAGGCGTCCCTGGAGCGGGAGTACGCCAAGGAGCGCTCCAAGAAGCACAAAAAGGTGGGGGGAGTGGGTAGCTTGCTGCCCTCCGGCGCTCCCGGGCAGCGCAGCAGGGGCGGCGCTGCGCGCGCGAGGTGCGCGCCGCGCCGCACGCGCAGCCGCCCGCCGCGAGCGCGCCGCCCGCTTACGAACGGCGCCTGTCCCCCACCGACAGGACAAGAAGAAGGCCAAGAAGTCCAAGTCCCACAAGGACAAGTCGCAGAAGAAGTCAAAAGGTGCGGGGCGCGGCAGGTACAGCGATGCGGCACGCGCAGCACGCAGCGGCCCGCAGCGGCGGCGCGCGCGGTTTGATCTGCCAGCGCCCTCCTGCCCGCATGGCCAGGCTGTGGCCCAACGCTCAACGGGCAGCTTGCGCCCGCATGCATGGCACGGGCAGCCGCCCATGCAGCTCCCCTCTCGCCCCCGACTACCTGTCCCCAGGCGGCTCCGCGTCTGGCAGCGATTCTGACGCCAGCGGCAGCAGCGGCGGCGGCGGCGGCGGCAGCCCGCCGCGCGGCGGCGGCGGCAGCGGCGGCGATGGCGGCGGCGGCGGCGAGGCCCCGGCGCGGCCGCAGCGGGAAGACTGGATGACTGTGCCTATGGAGCGCAGCCGGCCGCGGGAGGAGGAGGCCGCAGAGGCGAACAAGGAGCCGGAAAAGGTGGGCCCTTGCCTGCCAAGCTTGAAGGGGCTTGTTTGGGGCCGCGGTGGGCGTGGTGAAACACCCCCTAGCAGACTACGGGAGCAAGCAGCTTGCATGCATTGCAGGGAGGCAGCGGGGATGGATGCAGCACACGACTGCGCAGGCTGGGGGGGAGGGGGAGTTGGACACCGGACTCTGCTGAGTGATCCGTACCGCCGCCGTACCGCCCGCAGCCGGCCGAGGAGCACTACGGCCTGAAGTGCATGGATCCGGAACGCCAGCAGCGCCAGATGGAGCAGCAGCAGCGGGACGGCGGCGGCGCCGCCGGTGCCGGCGAGGCCGCCGCCGCCGCGGCCGAGCCGGCGGCGCCCGCGGCGCGCCGCCCGGCCATCGGCGACGGCGGCGCGTCGTGGCGCCTCAAGGCGCTCAAGCGCGCGCAGGAGCAGGCGCGCGAGCGGGGCGGCGACGTGTCGGAGTTTGTGGCGGAGCGGTGGGGCTCGATGGCGCAGCTCACAAAAAGCCTTACGGAGGGGCGCGCAGCGCACGGTGAGGGCGCCACGCTGGCTTTCGCTCGTTAGTCGTTACTGCCTGCTTGCTTTTCTGCTGCCTGGGACGGCATGGTGACTCAAAACTGTTGCTGTTTTGTGAGCTGTTAAAAGCTCACATGGCTGCGAGGTCGAGGTTCA
Source organism: Raphidocelis subcapitata (assembly GCA_003203535.1). Taxonomy (NCBI): domain Eukaryota; kingdom Viridiplantae; phylum Chlorophyta; class Chlorophyceae; order Sphaeropleales; family Selenastraceae; genus Raphidocelis; species Raphidocelis subcapitata. Next base: position 110,784 of record BDRX01000047.1, on the reverse strand, counting down.
AACCTTGTTTGGATGGGCGCCCCTCTCCCTGCCCCAAACCGCAGACAAAGCGCACCTGTCAGCGGCCCGCCAGCGCGCCGCGGGCGGCATCACCGGGCTCGGCAGCCGCGGCGGGGGGCGCGACGGCGACGACGGCGGCGACGGCGACGGCGAGCGCGGCGGCGAGCGCGGCGGCCGCGGCGGCGACCGCGGCGGCCGCGGCGGCGGGGAGCGCGGCGGCGACCGCGGCGGCGGTGGCGATCGCGAGCGTGGCGGCGGCGGCGGCGGGGAGCGCGGCGGCCCCGCAGCTGCCGCCTGGCTGACCGCGGAGCAAGCGGCTGCGGCGGCGGGGCTGGCCTGCCAGTACGCACAGCACAAGGCCTGCGCCGCGCGGTGGGCGGCACTGCTG
>BDRX01000047.1:53240-110179 GCA_003203535.1 Raphidocelis subcapitata | reverse complement strand
CGGCGGCGGCGGCGGCGGCGGCGGCGGCGGCGGCGGCGGCGGCGGCGGCGGCGGCGGCGGCGGCGGCGGCGGGGACCGCCCGCGGGAGCGCGACCGGCGGGAGGACCGGCCGCCCCCCGGCCGGGACAGCCGCCCGGATGGGAGGCGGGGGGACGAGCGGCGGCGCGACGAGCGCGGCGGCGGCCGGGGCGGCGGCCGCGGCGGCGCGTCGCAGGCGCAGCGGGAGCTGCTGGAATCGGTGGCCGGCAGCCTCAACGCCTTTGCGGACGACGGGTCCTTCCTGGATCGGTTCAAGCAGCCGCGGGGCGGCAACAGCGGCGGCGAGGAGGGGGGGCCAGGCAGCGACGAGGAGATGGCAGAGGCGGGAGCGGGCGAGGCGGCGGCCGCCGCCGCGCCGCCGCCGCGGCAGCGGGAGCAGGAGCAGCGGGAGCAGGCGCCTCCGCAGCAGCAGCAGCAGCAGGCCGCCGACGGCGGCGGCGGCGGCGGCGGCGGAAACAACCGGGACGTCGCCGCCGCGCTGCGCGCGCGCCTCGGCGCCGCCGGCGGCGGCAGCAACCGCGACGTGGCCGCCGCGCTGCGCGCGCGCCTCGGCGGCCGCCCCGCGGCCGACGGCGGCGGCGGCGCCGACGGCGCCGGCCCGCCGCGCGAGGTCGTGGCGCTGCCGCTGGTCGACGCCTCCGGCCGCGCCGCGCCCGGCGCGTTCGGCCGCGACGGCGCCGGCGAGGCGGCGCGGCGCGTCGAGGCGGCGGCGGGGGGCCGGCCGGCCAAGCGGGTCCAGCGGTACGGGAAGGACGGTGAGAAGGAGCGGTACTTTGCCGACGATGACAGCGTTGACCTGCAGGTGGGGTGTGGTTTTGGGGTGTTGTAGTTTAGGGTTTCCGGCTTTAGGGTGTAGGGCTTGGGGTTCAGGGTTGAGGGTTGAGGGCCTGTTAGGAGGAAGGAAGGGCAGGGGGACGCAATGGAAGGGGTATTGTTTGGGTGGTCACAAGGCTCCTCCCCAGGGAATGCACCTGCTGTTGTGCCCAACACCCTCCCCTCCCGGCCAAGCAACGCGCGGCACGGTCCTCCCCCAAGCAACCCCCCCCCGGTCAAACCCCGCACAGACGCTGGTCAAACGCGCAAAGTACGGCGACGACGCCGGCGCCGACGACATGGACGCCGCGTTTGCGCGCAACGTGGCGGCGAAGAAGCGGTACAAGGGGAACGAGCTGGACCCAGAGGAGGAGTACGAGAACGACGGCGGCCTGGAAATGTGGGCGCTTTTTGGGGGCCTTTTTGGAGGGGTTGTTTGGTGGGGGGCTTGCTATCCTGGGTGCAAGCAAGGGGCATGCGTTTGCCCTGCATTCGTTTGCCCTTCTGCAGCACTCCTCGGCCCCCTGAACCCGCTCTCCCCCCCCAAAAAAAACCGCCGAAACCGCCCCCCAGGTTTGAGTCCCGCAAGCGCCGCGGCGACCCGCAGCAGCAGGCGCAGCGCGACAAGACCCGCCAGGCGCGGCCCCGACGCGCCCCGCCCCGCTTCCGCCTGCGTGCCCGCCCCCCCACGCACAGGCACCCGCACCTGCCTGCACCCGCGCCGGCCTCGTAACCTGCCACGCGCCCAAGCAAGCTGAAGGCCCTGCTCACAAAACCTTCCGAAAAACCCCATCCCGAAAACCCCTCCAAACCCCCCATCCCCAAAAGATCGCGTCCTTCCAGCGGCAGCAAAAGGCTGAGGACGCGTGCGCCCACTGCTTCTCCTCGTCCCGCCGCCCCCGCCACCTCACCATCGCCATCGGGCAGAGCACGTACCTCGCTTTGGTGGCCAAGGGGCGGCTGGGGGAGGGGCACTGCTACATCGCGCCTGCGGAGCACGTGGCCAGCATGCGGCAGGTGGGAGCGGGCCCGAGGGCCAGGGGGGGCTTTCCACCTCCGCATGGCCCAGCCAAAAGCTCTGCCCAAACCAAAGCCCGACACAACAAGTTGGATTGGGTGACCAATCCTGAAACCCCAAACCCAAACCCAAACCCAAACCCAAACCCAAACCCAAACCCAAACCCAAACCCAAACCCAAACCCAAACCCAAACCCAAACCCCCCTCAACAAACTCAAAGCTCGACGACGCCGCGTGGACCGAGGTGCGCAACTTCCAAAAGTGCCTGCTGCAGATGGCCATGGCCTCAGGGCGCGACGTCATGTTCCTGGAGACGGCGATGCGGCTGACGGGGGGGCGGGCGCACGCCGTCATGGAGGCGGTGTTTGTGGAGCCAGAGGTGGGCGCCTCGCTCCTGTCTGACGGCTTTTTTGCGGTTTCTTTTTTATGTACTCCGGTCGTTGATAAGGGCCTTTTAGGGTTTGACAAGAGAGCTGTTTTGAGGGCCTTTGGGGGACTTTTCCGGTGCTTTTTTCCCCGAGGGCCCCCCCCCCCGCCCCCGCCCCCACCCCACCCCCAACCCCAACCCCCAACCCCACTAATACCGCCGCCAGGTGATGGCCAAGGCGCCCCTCTACTTCAAGCAGGCCATAGAGCACGCTGAGTCAGAGTGGTCCACCCACCACGCCAAGCGGCTGATAGACACGAAGGCCAAGGGCCTGCGCGGCAGCGTGCCGCCGGGGTTCCCCTACTTTTACGTGCAGTTCGGCTACGCCGCGGGCTACGCGCACGTGATCGACGACGAGTCGACGTTTGACCGGGACTTTGGTGCGCGGTTGACCGGGGGTTTGACCGGGCGTTTCGACCGAGTTTGACTGGGTTTTTTTGCAGTTTATTGTCGGGGTCGGAAGCTGCGGTCACCAACCAAGCTGCAAGCCATCAACAGTACACGACACACACCCTCGGTTGATCGCACCCTCTGAGCTCCAACAAAACCGCCCCACAAGCCGCTATTCGCCCTCTCCCCCCCCCAAAAAAACCCGCAGGCCGCCAGGTGGTGGTGGGCCTGCTGCGGCTGCCCGCTGAGGAGATGCACCGCAGGCAGCGCCCGGAGCCGCAGGCAAGCGGGCGGTTGGCGTTGGTTGTTGGGGTTTGGGTGGGAGCACCGCACGCCAGGGGACCTTCCGCGTGCTCTCTTCTGGCCCTGGCTTTGGCCTTGTCAGCAAAGCTGACTTGCGAGGGCTTTGTGTCCCTGATTTGAGACGCCGCCGGCATTGCATGCGAGCCGTGCTGGCTGCACTCACACCCCCCAATCCCCACACCCAACCCCTCCCCGGCACCGCAGGCCGTGCAGGAGCGCGCCGCGGCGGAGTTCCGGCGGTCCTTTGACAAATACGACTGGACCAAGGCGCTGGCGGGGTGATGACAAACACGACTGGACCAAGGCGCTGGCGGGGTGATGACAAACACGACTGGACCAAGGCGCTGGCGGGGTGAACCTGCCGTGGGCGCGGGCGGGGCTGGCTGGCTGCCGCCGCCGCGCGCCGCACGGGCCGGGGCGCTGGCGCGTTACGGCTCCCTCTTGTTGCTTTCTGCTGGCTCTTTTGCAACTGCTTCGTTGTCTCTGTGTTACCACCGGTTATTGCCAGCAGGCGTGGCAAACTGACAGCGGCGGGTTTGGAGGGGGACAAGCAGCCTCGGGGAGTCTCACACCCGCAGCTGCCGCTGCTCGCGCGCCGGTCTGCGAGCGCCACCGCCCCTCTCAATCAAGGGCCGCCACCCACACCACCGCCGCCCGCGCCGCCGGCACCGCCGCCTGCGCCATCGGCGGACGGGGCGCCGCCCAGCCACTCGGAAATGCGCCTCAGCGCGACCAGGCCGGCCACCAAATGGTACTTCCTTGCCCCTCCAGGGAACAGCTGCACAATCCGGTCCGCGACCAGCCCCGTCGCGCTGGCGCGGTCGTAGTAGGCCCGCAGGGCCATCAGCCGATAGCGCCGGTAGCAGCGCCGGCATTCGGCGGCCCACCCGGCCGCGCGCGCCGCGCCGCCGCCAGCCGCGGCCGCCGCGCCCGGGGGCCAGGGCGCGCCCGCCGCGCCGCAGCTGAGCAGCGCGTAGCCGACCGCGAGCGCCGCGGGGGCAAGCTCAGGGAAGGCGCGGCGGCTGTAGGTTGGGCCCCTGATCCCGAGCTCCGCGCAGAGCGCCGCGTGCGCCGCGAGGTCTCCAGACGCGAGGCAGGCGTCCAGCCGCGCCAGCCTGCTGCCGGCTTCGCCGCAGTCTGAGCCGCCGTCGACGGCGGGTGCGGCGGCGGCGGCGGCTGGGTCCACGGCCGCGGCGGCGACGGCGCCGCGGCTGCTGGCGTGCAGCTGGGCGGCCGGCGCGGGGCCGGCCCCCGGCCGCGGCGCGCGGAGGCCGGTGGTGCGGCCGCCGACGCCTGGCTGGGGGCCCGGCTTTGCGGCGCTTGGGGGGCTGGGCGATTTGCAAGGCACGGTCTGGCGGGTGGCGGCCCGCCTCCTTTCCGCCGCGGCCAGTGCGTACCGCGCTTTCGCGCCGAGCGCGGGCGCCGGCGGGGAAGGGCGCGGCTCACCGTCCCCCAGCCAGCCGCCCTGGTCGAGTGCCGCCGCGGCCTGCGTGTTTGGGAGATGGGTTTGAGCGGGCTGTGCAGCGGCCCGGGGACCGTGCAGCGGGCCGTCCTGCCGCGGCGCAGCTTGGCATTCGCACGCACGCGCCGGTCTGCGAACGCACCGCAGGCAGCGGGGCACGCCGCCGGCACAGGGCGCTCCCGCGGTTGTGATGATACACGGCCCCCGGCACCACCGGCTTGGTGCAAGCCATTGCCGTGCACGGGAGACGAAAGGCCGCGAGCTTGGTTGGACACGGCTCTGCGCGGATTGGCCGGCGCTTGCGGGCTCCGCAAGCTGTTACAGAGGCTGAAATAGATTCTAGGTACCCGATTGCCTCGTACATTAACGTCAAATCTGCCTCAAAACGCGCGGTCTTTGGCACCGGTCAACTCTCCGGCCCGCGCCCCAGCCCCTGGAAACGCGCGCGTCAGGGCATTACCCGGGTCGTAAACGATTCGGAAAGCCCTATCGGCGCGATACGACCTCAAAAGCCTACCTCCACCACGCGTCGGCAGGCCTCGTGCCGCCGCTGCTGACCGCCCCAGGCGCCCCTTGACGGCTTGACCAGCCACCTGCCAACCTGGAATCGCTCTATCCCGCTTCCAAAGCATGCAAAACATCCACACAGCGTTGGGCCGGCCGCCCGGCGGGGGCAGAGCGTGTGCGCCGAGGGCCACGGTAGGCCGCCGGCCCGTTGTTGCCGCTGCCGCCCCGCTGGAGGCAAAGGCGGCGGCGTGCCGCCCTCTGCAGCAGCCGGCACTCGCCCATGATCGCCCTCCTCAGGCAGCGGCCGCCATCCCGGCGGCGGCGGTGCGCGGCCCACGGCTCGGCCGCCGCAGCTGCTGTAGGGGCGGCGGCGGCGTCCAGCGCGGCCTGGTCAGGACGGCGTTTCGGACGGATGGGGCAGACGCGGCGTTGCTGGCTCCCCGCCGCCGCCCGCCGTGGCTCGCCCCCGCCACACCCGCCCCCTACACACCGCAGCGAGTGAAGCGGCCGCCCGGTCGGCCCCCCGCGCGCCGGCGGCTGCGCGAGGCCGCGGGGCGCGACAACGGCTTCGGCCTCGTCGCCGACATGGGCTGGAGCTACTGGCTGACGGCGCCGGTCGCCTTTCAGCTGGCTGGCCTGCTGCTGCACCTGCACCCCGGCGTCTACGAAATCGGCCAGGTGATGCCCGGCGGCGCCATCACCCCCCTCTACCTGGGACAGACCAAGGACCTGCGCGGGCGCTTTGGCTACTATAGCCGTCTGCTCGTCACGGGCAGCGCCAAGCCCAGGACCGGGACGGAGGCCGAGCTCGCGCGGCGGCGGGGCGCGGGGGCCGGCTTCTGCGTGCGCCACCTCGAGTGCGCAGACCCCGCCGCGATCGAGGGGTGGCTGCTCAAGCGCTACGATTACGCGCTGAACAAGGCCCTCAACGGGCAGCGGCGCGCCAACGACGTGCCCTGCCCCTGTCGAGGGGCGCCGCCAGCGGCGGCTTTGGCGGCGGCGGCGGGGGGCGGTCAACGCGGCCGGCGGCGCGCGCGGACGGCCGCCGGCCGCGGGCCTGCGGAGGTCCGCCGCCCGATGTAAGCTCCTTCGCGTCCACAGTGAGCGATCGCGGCTCTCCCAGGGCGCGCTGGCAGCGAGGGCTGGTGCTGGCTTCGAGGGGGCGCCAAATGCACAGCCGCTCCTCTTCTCGTCCGAGCGCCCCTCCCACCGCAGAAACCAAAAGCCTCGACCTTGCAAACGCGATCGAACGCGCCCCCACCCCGCGGCTCAGCACCACCGCCCGCGCAGCACCCCAGGATGGCCGCCAAGACGCCCAACGTGCTGTGGGCCCAGCGCCCCAACTGCGTCTACGTGACCATTGACGTCCAGGACGTCAAGGGTGCGTCCCGCACCGCTGGGCGGGGTGATCTGAGTCCCGATGCGTGCGCGATCCACGCCGGAGGGCGCGGGAGGGAAGCGGCCGGGCGCTTTGGCATCGCTGCGGTCCAAGGGAGGCCCCAAACGAGCGGGCCGCGGGCGCAGCCGTCCCGCGCGGCCCGCGCAGCGCCTCGCGGCGGCGCGGGCGGCGCGCGCCAGGAGAAGCCGCCAGAACGCCGGCGCGCCGCCCCACCGCGCCGCCGCCCCCCTCGCCCCTCCCGCCGCCCCCTCAGACCCCAAGGTGGAGCTGTCCAACGACGCGGACGGCAAGCACGCGCGCGTGCAGTTCGACGGCAAGACCGGCGAGGGCACCTCTTACTCCCTCGACCTGCAGCTCTACGGCGCCGTGGACAAGGACAAGTCAAAGTTTAACACGATGCCCCGCAACATAGTCATGGTGCTCGAAAAGACCGAGGCGGGCAGCTGGCCTAGGCTGACAAAGGAGTCTGCCAAGGGGGACAAGCACATCAAGGTGGGGGCGGGTGGGGTGCCGCATGCAGCGCGCCTCGCATGCGACCCGCGCCATTGCGCCCTGCACCCCGCGCTTTGCGCTTGGCGCGCCCACACTGGCAGCGCCGCGGCACACGCCCGCGCCTCGCCGTGTGCGGCTTTTGCTGCGCTTTCGGTGCATCGGCGCCGCCCCGCCGCAGGGCCCTCTGCGGCCCAGCTCTGCCGAACGGATCGGCGCGCGGCGCAGCCGCCCGCCGCCGGCCGCCGGCCCAGCCTGGACCCCAGCGCGAGCCCCCGCAAACTCAACAATTTGCCTATCGAACCCAACCAAACGCGCAGGTTGACTGGGACAAGTGGGTGGACTCCGACGAGGAGGCTGCGGAGGACTTTGACATGAGCGGCATGGGCGGCTTCGGCGGCGGCATGGGCGGCATGCCAGGCATGGAGGGCATGGGTGGCATGGGTGGCATGGGTGGCATGCCCGGCATGCCCGGCATGGGTGGCATGGGTGGCATGGACCTTCAGCAGCTGATGGCCAGCATGGGCGGCGGCATGGGCGGGCCCGGCGGGATGGACATGATGGGCGGCGGCGAGGAGGGCGGCGACAGCGACGACGACGGCGACGGCGACGACGACGAGCTGCCGCCGCTGGAGGAGGCCGCGCCCGGCAAGTGAGCGGCGCCGGCGGCGGCGCCGGCGCAAGCGGCGCGGGCGCGCGGGCGTCGGTTGCCGCGGGCGCCGGCGTCGGGGCGCGCGGGCCCCGGCGGGCGCCGCCGCCGCCGGCGGGCGCTGCAGGGGGTTGCGGCTGCCGCAGGCCCTGTCGAGGCGGCGCGGCGCGGCGCGCCGTGCCGTGCCGCGCTGGTGCCGCCCCACGCAGCGCCGCGCCGGCGGCGCGCAGGCGTTTGATCAATTCGTTGTGCAGCACACACCCCACGCCCGGTTGCGTTGCGCGTCCTGGGACGCGTCCCCTGGCCTCCCGCCCACACCCGCACCTGCGCCGCTGCTAGGCCACCGTCTGGACCCCTTTTCTGTCTCGCGTTTGCATGCAGTTTACTGCCTTTCTTCGCTCGTGCAGCGGCATCCACGGTAACAAACAAAGCAAGCCAGCCCCGGCCGGGAGCAGCAGGGCAGCGCGGGCAGGGGGACGCCGGCCGCGCTCAGGCCTCGGCCGACGCCTCTGCGATATGCGCGCGCGCCAGCGCCCGCGCGAGCGCCAGCCGCACCTCCCCCACCTTGCCGCCCGCCGCCTCGTCGCCGCCGCCCGCCGCCGCGGCGGCAGCGGCGCCGTCGTCCGGCGGGACGCCGTCGGCGCGCGCCGCGGCGAGCGTCGCGAGCGTGGCGGCGAGGACTTTTATGAGCCGCTGCACGTCGGCCCTCGAAAACGGCGCCGCGGCGCTCTCGAGCAGCGGCAGCGCGAGGCGCAGCAGCGGGAGGCGGAGGGGCGGCGGCGCGAGCGGCAGGCCCAGCAGATCCATCACCGGGCGGCGCGCCGCGCGGTATGCGGCGCGCAGCGCAGCCGAGTCGGCGGCCGCGCCCGCGGCGCCGCCCCCGCCGCCGCCGGCCGCCGCCGCCCCGCGCTTGCGCTGCTGCTGCTGCTGCCGCTCCTCCTCCCGCGCCGCCGCCGCCGCCTGCCGCGCGTGCTCCGCCGCCAGCGCGCGCAGCGCGGACTGCAGCTGCGAGAAGCTGCGGAGAAGCTGCAGCTCGGGGTGCGCGACCCTGCCGCCCCCTCCCCCGCGGCCGCCGCGCGGCGCCGCGTCGCCGCCCGCACCCGCGCCCGCGGCGCCGCCGTCGGCGCCGGGGTCCCGGCAGTCCGGGTCCCACCCCGCCAGCGCGGGGAGGCAGTCCAGGAGGGGCGCGAGCTCGTCGAGCTCCGGAAGGTCAAGGGGCGCCGCCTGGAAGCTGCCGGCCTGCTCGGGTTTGCGGTTTGGTTTCGGGTTGCGTCCGTTGGGTTGTGCAATTGTGTCGGCTGGATAGGGGCCGGCCAGGCTTGAAGGGGGGAGAACCTCAACAAGGTGAGGCCGCGGGAAGGGCGGGGTCCGATGCACGCCTGCTGCAGCACGGCTGCGCTTGTGGGTCCGTGGGGGCTGCGAGCCCTCAAGGCGCGGAGCTGGTGCTCCGAGCCGATATGCGCGCCCCCCTCTTCTAGTTGGAATTCAGCCAAATGTTCAGTCAGAGTGCTCTAAAACCCCAAAACCTCACCCGCTGCTCCAGCTGCGCCGCCAGCCGCGCCACCACCGGCGCCGCCAGCGCCGCGCCCCTCGCCGCGTCCCCGCCCCGCAGCGCCCACCGCAGCGCCGCGCCGGGCAGCCCCGCGCCCGCCGCGCGCGCCGCCAGCCGCGCGCACAGCGCGCGCGCGGCGGAGGCGAGGCCGTGGCGCTCGCAGAGCGAGAGGGCTTTGAGCGCTGAGGGGGGGTCGTCCGGGGAAAAGGGCAGGCGGGAGAGGAGGGACTCGAGGGCATCTGCGCCGTAAATGGGGCACCAGGCCAGATACTCCGCGGCCACCTGTCGGAATTCCAGGGCGGGTGTGGATTGTGGGGGGGAGCAGTCGCCGGGTCGGTGCTCGCAGCGCGTACGCGCGCGCTTCCGCACCGCAGCTCTGTAGGCGCAGGACGCGGCCTGCGGCAGGCTCCCTCCCAAGCACCAGCCGCATTCGCATCCGCAGCGGCGGCGACGGGGCAGCAGCAGCAACAGCAACAGCAACAGCAACAGCAACAGCAACAGCAACAGCAGCAGCGGCAGCTGCGCCGACCCCAGGCGCAATCGAATCGCCGCCACCGACCTGCCAGGTGCCGTCGCAGCCCGTGAGGGTCTCGACGTAGTGAAGGGTGTACATCTCGACCTGGCGGTTTCGGCGGTTTCAGGGTGCGTTTCGGCGGTTTTCGGCGGGTTTCGGCGGACATGGGTGGTTTTGGGGCGGTCCCTTTGGCGGCTGTGGTGGCAGGGAGCTCAAAGTGTGTAGAGGTGGGCAGTCAGGCTGAGCAACGGCCGGCCCTTTGGAAACCGCACGCATCTGGTACCTGAACGCGTCCTTTCGGATGCGTGCGGTTTCCCAACGCGGCAGCAGGGTAAGAAAGCGGCCCCATCCGCGGGACATAACACCCCGCCCCCAAAACCAAGCAGGGCGAGCAAACCCCCGGCCGCTCCCCCCTCCCAAAGAAAAGAGCCCCTCCCCCCCTCCCAAAGAAGGGAGCCCCTCCCCCCCCCCAAAGAAGGGAGCCCCTCCACCCCAACCGCCGCCCCTACCTGGTCGCATCCCAGGTGCGGCAGCGGCCGCGCCAGCAGCGCCTCCGCGCGCGGGTAGCCCCTTAGTATGTCATAGGCGTGCGCCACGAACCACAGGCTGCAGAAATCCGAGTTGGTGCAGAGGCGCACCACCCCCTGAACCTCAAGGCGGGAGCCGAGCACGAGCAGCTTGGGGGGCAGCGGGGTCGGGGTTCGGTTGGTTAGTTGATGGTGGTTGGTGGTTGTTCGGGGTCCGGCCGGGAGGGTTCGCAAAGCATTTTTTTGCCGGGGGGAGGTCGTGCAAGCCGCGGCTTTCTGAGCTCCTGCCCGCTGGCTGCAGCAGCGTTTTGAAAAAACGGGCAGGCGGCTCCGGCCGGCCGGCCTCCTTGCTGCCCCTGCCACTGTAAGCCGCCGTCGGCTGCACTCAAGCAGCCGGAACCCGCCCGCCGCAACAACCCCGCCCACCGCCGCCCCCTCACCTCCCGTAGGAAGGCCAGGAAGGGCTCATTGGTGCCCTCCCCATCGCCCCCGCCCCCCGCCGCCGCGCGGCCCGCCTGCTCCTCGGCGCTCGCGAGCAGCTGCCCCAGGTGCAGCTGCGGGCTCGCGTCCGTGTAGCGCCACAGCAGCAGCGCGGCGAGCAGCTCGGCCCAGTTTGCCGCGGCGGCGGCGAGGGCGCGCTCGTCGCCCAGCATAACAGACAGCAGGGCGCGCAGGCCTGAGGGGCATGGGGGCGGGGGGCGGGAGGGGATTGAACCGCGGCGAGTGGAGCGGGCGGGCGGGAGGGGAAACGGCGGTTTGCTGCGGCGCTCGCCGTGCAGTCGCGGAGGCCGCCGCCGTGAGCAGCTGCCGCCGAAGCAGCCGCCGGCACAACCCGCCGGAAGCCCAATGCGCAGCAAACAGCTCCAACCCCAACCCCCGGCGCACCCACCCTGCACCGCCGAGGCGTCCACCGCCCCCAGCTCCTCCCACCACCCGCCCCCCTCCCCCAGCAGCTGCCGCACCCGCCGCCCCCACGCGCCGCGCGCCGCGCGGAACGAGGCGGCGTCGTCGGTGGGGAGGCCGAGCAGGGAGAGGTCGGAGGGGCGGTCAGAGCCGGCGTCCGGGGCGGCGGCCGAGGCGGCGCCGCCGCGGCGGAGGCGGGGGGTGGTGCGGAGGAGGTTGAACACTCGATCCAGGGCGTCCCGCTGTTTGGTTTTTTTGGGGGGGGGCAGTTTGGCTTTTTGGGGCGTAGGGGTTGTGACACATGCGGATCATAGGCCAGCTCCCAAACGCAGGTTGGGGGGCTCTCACATCCCAATAACCCCCGGGGGCGCCAAACCCGCGCGCCTGCACGCCGCCGCCCGCCTCCGCCGCGTACGCGGGGTGCGCCAGCAGCAGCCCCCCCGCCGCCTCGAGCTGCCCGACCGCCAGCAGCCGCGCGAGCAGCGGCCAATAAGACGGCTCCGCGTCGACGCGCGGCGCGCCGCGCAGCTCCTCGGCGCGCTCCTGGAGGGAGGGGGCGCCGGGGGCGGCGAGGAGGGCGCCGTGCGTGGCGAGCCAGCTGCCGAAAAGCTGGGGGGAGCGGGCGGGGCAGGGGAAGGGGGGTGGTTGGTTGGTTGGTTGGTTAGGGTTGGGGTGGGGCGGAGTGTGGGTCCCACAGCAGAGGCCTCGGCAGCCCGAAGCACTGCGGCGCGGTTGACCCACCCCCAGCGCCGCTGCCTTCAGCAACACCGGACCGGCACGCCGAAAATCGACCGGGGGGAAAACTGTCGAAAACAGCCAGCAGCGAGCGCGAATGGCAGTACCCCAAAAACCCACCTCTGCAAAGTGCCCCTCCGCGGCCTCTGGCTCCAGGAAAAAGAGCTCCAGCAGGTGCCAAACAGCGGCCTCGTACAGAACGCAGCCGCCGTCCTCGGCGTCGCTGTTGTTTCCGGTTTGGGTTTTGGGCCGGGGAGGGGGCGGCGGTTTTCAGTTTCGGTTAGGGGAGGGGGCGGGAACACGGTCGGTTCGGTTGGGTGCGGTTGGGGGGCGCGCGCAACGAGGAAGCTATGGAGAGGTCTGGAGGTGAAGGGGGCCGCCCGGCGGCGGTCCGGGCCGCCCATCCGGCAGAGCCACGGGGAGTGGTGCGCCTGCGTCTGCAGACGCGCATGGCCTCGTTTATAGCGCCCTTCGTGAGGCCATGCATCTGCTCACGCAGGCACCCTCCCAGAGCGCCCCAGGCGCTGTGCAACCCCAAGCCATGAGTCACCCCCCCACCTGCCGCCCGTCATGAGTATCTGCCGCACGCTGCGGGCGTAGGTCCGCAGCAGCGCCAGCCGCGCGCCGGGCGCCGCCTCGTCTGCGGGGTGGGAATGGGGCAACCGTTGGGGGGCGCAGGCCGGTGTTCAGGCGGTGCACACTACCTTTTGGGTCCGGGGAGCGGCTGAACCGAAGGTGGCTCCTGCGCCTGCCAGCCAACCACGAAACCTGCTGCGGCGGGGCCTCGCTGCCGAGTGCCGGCGCCCCGTCCCTCGCTGCCCCCGCCGGCGCGCGCCGCACCCTGCTGCAGCGCCTGGCGGAGGGAGCGGTACAGCGGCAGCACGTCGTACGCGATGCGCCGCTGCTCCATGGAGGGCGCGCTCCTGGGGCGGGGTGGTTTGTGGGGCCGGGGCTGGATTGTTAGCTCGTGGGCGGGGCGGGCGGGGATGCTGCAGCAGGTGCGATGATCGCGCTGGGGAAGGCGTGCGGCGCGGCGGCGGTGCGCACGGGACCCACCATGCCACGGTGGACGCGTGGTGCACCGCGCCCGCACCGCCCTGCAGCTCGCACAGCTGCAGCTGCGTGCCGGCGCCCCAGGTGAAGAACAGGCGGGAGCCGGGCGCCGCGGGCACGGCGGCGATGGCGTCCGGCGGCGCGCCGCTGCCGCTGCCCGCCGCTGCCGGGACCAGCGCCATGGCGGTGGGGCTTGGCTGTTCTGTCACCTCCCGCTCCTCGAGGAGGTTGCTGCCTGCCCGATGGGCGGCGAGGTGGGCTACAAAACGCGCCTAAACGCGCCCAGATCGCTCCGAGGGGCGCCTTGATCACTGGCTGTGAAGCGGCTGCTCCCGGCCGCTCGTTCAATGGGCAAGTTCAATGAGGAAGAGTGCCGTTGGTCGGTGCGGGGGCAAAGAACAAGGCTCCCGGCACTTGGCACACCCGCGGCCCGCGGGCTTGTCGCTCGAAACCCGAACAGCCTGCTCAGTGGGCAGCACAAGCCGGCTCGAAACGCGCGAAATCAAGCATACATCACCTACTCGAACCCGCTCTCGCGCTCCGTCCCGCGATCTGTGTCGCGCGACAGGCCTGAGCGGGTCCTGGGGAGCCTGGCCCGGCCTCGATCGAAGCATCCAATCGTATAGGAGACTTTGCGACCGCAGCAAGGTCGCTCTGGGCTCGCCCTCCGCCGGGACTGCTCGCGGAGCGCGGTGAGCAAGGGGAAAGCGGCCTGGGAAGGGCCATGCGTGGGCCATGCGCGCGCCCGCGTGTGCGGGGGCATGGCCGTCGCCGCCATGGGCGCCGCGGGGGGCCAGCGCACGCCCCGAGGCCGCGGGACGCCGCGTCCCGCGCGCCTCGCAGCGCGCTTGGCGCGTGCACCGCGCTGCGCGCGCCGCGGCGCCACAGGTCTCCTGTCCGCGCACGCGTGCGGCCCCGCGGCAGCGCGGCCGCATGCGCCCTCTCGCAGCGCGGTGCGCTTCGCCTTGGCGCTTGGCGCACACTGCCCAAACGTGCCGCCGCCGCTCCCCCACCCACAGGCCGCCCCGCAGCTTGCCCAGGCCGGGCGCGCCGGCCCCCGCCGCAGCCGCGCCATGGCGTCAGACCTGGCCGCCGCCGTCCGCGGGCTCGCGGGATCGCTGTCTGAGATCTTCCCCACGGGGGACCTCCTGAAACTGAAGCTCGACGACGGCTCCGTCTGCGCGTGCTTCCGCGGCGGCGACGGCGGCGGCGGGCGCGTCGCGGTCACCATCGTGTACGGGGACCCCGGCTCCTACCCCGCGACGGGGGCGCTCATAATGGTTGAGGGGCCGCCGGGGGCGGCTGAGAAGCTGGAGGGGCTGTCGGAGCGGTTCCAGGACCGCGCGCCGCTGACGGCGGTGCTGTCAAAGGTGGCCGGGGGGGCCCGGGCCTTGTGAAGGGCAGAGGCGGTCGAGGCTGGCAGACCGGCGGGGCCCCGCCATGCACATGCAATCGCATGCGCGCTGCGGCTGCATGCAGCACTCGCATACGGGGCACAGGCCGTCGAGGCTGGCAGACCGGCGGGCCCCGCCATGCGCGCGCGCTGCGGCTGCAGGCACCACTCGCATGTGCCATGCATGGTGGACCCGCTGTTATGAACTGGCGCGCGTCGTGTGCCCCTCACGGCCCAAGCCAAGCCCCAAAACTCATCCACGACTCATCGAAACCGCCACCGGCTGAACAGATCTGCGACGCGCTTGGTGTGCTATACATTGAGGAGGACCTCCGCCGCCACGAGCCCCGCGGCCGCAGCAGCGCCGGCGGCGGCGGCGCCGCAGCCACCGCAGCAGCAGCGGCGGCGCCCGCGCCCGTGCGTGAGGCGCCCCCCGGCGCCACGCCCCCCTCCGCCGCCAACAACCTCGGGGATGACCCCATGAGCGAGGGCAGCGACGACGAGGAGCGCCGCAGCGACGCGGGCGGCGGCGGCAGCGACGGCGGCAGCGGCAGCGGCAGCGGCAGCGACGACGCGATGGACGAGCAGAGCAGCGATGACGAGGAGAGGGACCTTCTGGTTGAGATCGGGGTGCGGCAGGGCAAGTGGGAGCGGCACGAGGCTGAGCTCGAAAAGGTGGGGCGTTTTTGTCGGCTGCGGGGCCTAGGGGCTCAACCCAGAGCCGCCAAGGCGTTTGCTGCGGAGGCGGGGCCTTGGGTGCGGGGGCGTTGCGGCCGGACGGGGGTTTGGAGGCCGCAGTCCGCCACATGCGGCCTGCCGCGCGTGCGGCAGCCGCAGCGCGCGGTCGACCAGGCCACCCCGCGCGCCGGCGCGCGACGCCCCCTCCCTGAACACGCACCCCACAAACCCCCCCACCCCCACCGCAGGCCGCCCAGTCGACAGCGCTGTCTATGGAGCAGGCCGCCGCGAGCAAGCGCCAGATCTTCACGAGCGCCGAGGGCTTCAAGATGCTTTCAAAGGAGCTGATGAGCATCATCAGGCGACAGGACCCCACGCTGTTTGCGGACTCCGTCGACGACGACGTGTGAGTGGGCTTACGTAATCGGGCCGGGCCGCGTGGTTGCGCGGGGACCGCGGCCTGCTGTTTTCGTGCGATGGGCACATGCTGGGGAAGTCCACACGCACTGGGTTTCAGCAGGCCCGGCAGGCCTGGCGGCTGCGCGCCAAGGCGCACGCGGGCGGTTGGCCTGCGAAAGCGCCGCCGCTCCCCAGCCGACCCCCCCTCCTGCCGAACCCCCCCCCCTGTGCGCGCGCCGCAGCTACACGTGGGACGTTTGGATGTCGTCCTTTGACCGCGACTCGCAGATCAGCAAGGTGCGCCGCGGGGCATCCGGCATGTCTCGGTTTCGGTATTCCACAACAGTCGACGCCCTCCCCCTCAAACAAGCCCCCCCCTACCAAAACACCACCACCCCCGCAAACAAACATTCCCAGCCAAAAACACAAACTTCCCCCCAAACACCACTAACCCCAGGACATGGATGCCGTGGCGCGGCGGTACGCGTACAGCACCCTGCAGCTGCGCTTCACGTTCATGCGGGGGCTGCACCCCTTCTTCCCGCCACGGCTGGAGGTGCGGCGCGGGACGGCGCGGGATGGCGCGCCGCGGGGCCGGGGCGCCCCAGCTGCGCCAACCGCCCACTCCACGGGGCGGCACGACCCCCGGGCTGCGCGCCGCATACAAACCGGCCGCAGGCTTGGACCTGTCCTTTGTTCTCAGCGCGTCGCCACTCCCCCAACGCACCCCGCCCCGCCGCAGATCGTGCGCCCCCACCTGGCGGCCCCCATGCTGGGCGCGCTGTGCAGCCACCCCATGCTGCGGCTGGCAAACTGGGACCCCTGGCGCCCAATGGAGGACGTCATCGCGGCCATCAAGGCCTTTGTGGAGACCCACGGCCGCGTGGTGCGCGGCGTGGCGCGGCGCACCGCTCGTATTCGCGGCGACGTGGCGCCTCTTGCGGCGACCGCCAGCCGCGGCAGCGCGCGGCGCGGCCTCGCGCAACCCGCCCGCACGCCCTGCAAAACCACCCGAAACTGCCCGCGGCCGCCGCAACCCCGCAAAACAACAACCCCTGCAACCCTCGCAGGACGTGGACCACCCCCTCAACACCCACCCGGACTGCGCCTACAGCCCCCTCGAGGCGGCGCTGGGCCGCCTCGAGTCGCTGGCGGACGTGCGGGCCGCGGGCAGTGCCAAGTACGCGGCGGTGTACGAGGCGCGAGACGGGTACAACCGGTGAGCACCCCGCAATTGGGGTGGAGAGCCTGTGCAGCGCTGCTATGAATGGGTGGAAGGGGCTCGCCTCCGCCCACGCGTGGGGTGGAGGGCGACTGCCTCCGCCCGCGCTGCGAACGGGGCTGGAAGCGGCCTGCGCAGCGCGGCGCCGCGGCGGGGCCTGTCTGTCTGCATTGCTGTGGCCCGTGCCGTGCCGCGAGCCTCGCTGCTTGGAACTCCAATGTGCGCGCAAGGCAAAACCAACACCCCCCCGCCACTGCTACCCCTGCCCGCCTCGGCTCACCAGGAACGAGGCGAGCCTCGAGGCGCTGCAGCAGGGCCCCAAAAAGCTGCGCCTCGACCCCGCCGGCAGCGGCGGCATGGGCCCCGGCGGGGCCGGCGGCGGCGGCGGCGGCGGCGGCGGCGGCGGCGCCCCCTCAAAGCCTGAGGAGGGCGGCGGGGAGAAGGCGGCGGGGGAGAAGCCGGGGGACGCGACCTATTGGGCGCGCGGCACGGGCTACGGCTTTGGCGCCACCAACAAGGTGCGCCGCGCTGCTGCGCTGCCCGCGCCCGCGCTCGCCTGTTGTGCACTGCAGCGCTCCCCGTGCCCGCCGCCGGCGCCCTCCTCGTCTTTCTGGATGTCCGCGGCGCATCCCCTGCCCCAAACCCCAACATCAACTGCCTTTGCAAAAGCCCGGCCTGAAATGGAAGCCCACACCCCATACACAAAAAACACCCGCACCGCAGGCCACGTGGGACCCCAAGCAGGCCGAGGCCGCCCAAAAGGCCCACGACGAGCAGCTGCACGACGTGCTGGGCGCGCTGTTGGAGGCCCTGGTCTCGGAGCTCGGCGGCAGCGTCTGCGCCGCGCCCGGCGGCGGCGGCGGCGGCGGCAGCAGCGGCGCCGCCGGCAAGGGGGCCCCCGGCAAGGGCGGCGCAAAAAAGGGCGGCGCGGCGGCGGCGGCGGCGGCGGCGGCGGCGGCAGCGGCGCCCGCGGCCGCGGCGGCGCCCGCGGCCGGCGCGGCGGAGGGCGGCGCGGCGGCGGGCGCGGAGGCGGCGATCGCTGCGCTGCGCGACGGCGTGCTGCTGCCCTTCCTGTGGCACCACCTCTGCAGCGCCGCGTTCACCGAGATGACCAGCCGCAGCGTCTTCTACACCACGCTGCTGCGCATCGCGCAGGAGCTGTGCCGCCCCGCGACGGCGGCGCTGCTGCTGCTCGGCGGCGGCGGCGCCGGCGAGGGCGGGCACGGCGCGGTCGGCGCGGCGGTGCGGGGCATGCAGAACGCCGCCAAGTACTACGCCGCCGCGATCCGCAAGACCGTGCTGCCCGCGGGCGCGGAGGCGAGCGGCAGCGGCGCGGCCGCGGCGGCGAGGGGCGGCGGCGCGGGCGCGGCGGCGGGCGCGGGCTCGTCGGCGGCGCCGGCGCCGGCGCTGACCGTTTCGGCGCGCGCCAGCGCGGCGGCGGAGGAGGCGGTCCGCGAGGCGCGGACGGGGCTGGCGACGGCGGATCTGGTTTCGGACATCGCCGCCCGCCTGGCGCAGCTGGAGGCGGAGGACCCATTCGTCAAGCAGCAGCTCGAGGCGGCGGCGGCGGCGGCGGCGGCGGCCGCGGCGGCCGCCGCGCCGCCCGCCGACCCGCCGTCGTCCTCGGGCGCGGCGGGGCGGCAGCAGCAGCAGAAGGCGCCGGCGGCGGCGGCGGGGCGGTCGCCGCCGGAGCAGCCGCGGCGGCGGCTCACGCGGGCGGCGGCGGCGGCGGCCGCGGCCGCGGCGGCGCAGCAGCAGCCGGCGGCGGGGGCGGGGCGGGGCGGCCGGCAGCAGCAGCAGGAGCAGCAGCAGCAGCAGGCGGAGGCGTCCACCTCGGCGCCCTCCGAAAGCTATGTGGCGGTGATGCGGCCGATGCAGGTGGGCGGGGGCTATGGGGCAGTCGGGCGCTGTTTGTTGAGGGCGGCAGAACGCTGTGGGGGAAGCCGCACAACGCGGTCAACGCTCGGCCAAACGCGAGTCAAACGCTCAAACCGCTCGATAAAAACAATAAACCCCGGGTGCCGCGCCAGGTGGACTACCACCCCGCCGTGTCCAAGGGCCACCTCCACACGAAGCACGCCGAGAACGAGGCCGCGGCGCTAAAGACGCGCGCCGCGCGCGTCGCCAAGGAGATCGCCGGGCTGGAGCGGCTGCTGCCGCTGACGGAGAGCAGCGGTGCGCGCGCGCGGGCCTCGAAAAGCCGCGCACCCCGGCGCGCGTTTCGGCCGCGGGCTTTGACGTGTCGGTGGCGCCGCGACGGCCCCAAACCCACCCTGCAGCCTGCCTGCCCCCGCCCCGCGCGTGCGCCCCCTGCCCCGCTCAGCTGGGGCAGCCCTCCCCTTTGCCTCAAAACGCCACACCCAACCCCAACCCCAACCCATCCTCTGCCCCCGCTCTTCCACCCCAACACCCCAACCCCAACCCAATCCATTTCGCTCCACTCCAACCCACTCCACCCCAACCCTTCCCCCCCCTCTCCACCCCACCACCCCCCCCAGGCGTGTTTGTGCGCGTTGACGAGGCCAACGCCTTCCTCTGGCGCGCGCTGATAACGGGGCCGGAGGACACCCCCTACAGCGGGGGCTGCTTCATCTTCGACATATACTTCCCCGGCACATACCCGCAGGTGGGTTTTTCTCTTTCACCTGGTGACCTTCACCTTGTTGTTTGGGGGGGCTTGGTGGCGCTTTGTCAGTTTGTATCTTCGACGTATACTTCCCCGGCACATACCCGCAGGTGCGTGTTTGGGGGGGAGTGGCTTTTTCAGGGGTTGCTGTTGTTTGAGGGGGACCTTGCTGCTTCATCTTGGGCATCCCTCTTGCCGACCAATCCCTCCTAGCCCCAAACCCAGAGACTTCGACCCCAAGCCTTGAATTGTACCAAATGTCCCCCCCCCCCCGCCCCCAAACAGGTCCCCCCCATGGTGCTGCTAAAGACCACCGGCGGCGGGCGCTTCCGCTTCAACCCCAACCTCTACAACTGCGGCAAGGTGGGGAGGGGGAGGGCTGTCTGGGGGCTGCTGGGGCTATTGGGGCTGTCGCGCTTGGCGTGTGCGTGCGCATTGGCTTTGCACGCCGAACCCCGTGCTGCACTGTGGAGGGCGCGATCGAGCCGCTGGCCGGCAACCCCTGCTGCTCGGCTGCATGGCGGCCCCCAACAACCCACCCACCTCACCCAACACCCCAACTCTACCCAACACCCCGCCACCCCGCCCCGCCTGCATGGCTGCCCCAACACCCACCCAACCCAACACCCCCCGATCACCCCACCCCACCCCGCGCCGCCCCCCCCAGGTCTGCCTGTCACTGCTGGGCACGTGGAGCGGCGGCCAGGGGGAGAGCTGGAACGCGGACGCCTCCACCACCTTCCAGGTGGGGCGCCCGGCTTGTCTCTCTCCCGCGCCCCAGCAAGGCGGTTTGCGCCGCGCCATGCCAACCCAGCGTGCCCGCGCAACGGCTGAAGTCGTCACCGAGTGATCTTCAAAAACGTACCCCCCCCACCTTGACTAAACCCCCGCCGCGCATGACTCGTCCCCCCTGCAGGTGCTGATTTCCATTCAGTCCCTGATCCTGGTGGACGAGCCCTACTTCAACGGTGGGGGGGTGTTTTGGGGATCAAGGGGCGCAGCTTCCCGACTGGCTTGGGCAGGGGGGTGCAGCCATGGTTGAAGGGCGCAGCTTCCTGACTGGCTTGGAGGGGGGTGCAGCTATGGTATTACGTAATACCCTCAATTGCAACCGCAAACATGAGACATGCAAACGCAACCCCTGTTTCCCCCAAAAGACGAACCCCGCCGCCCCCCCAACCCCTCCCCCCCCCCCCCAGAGCCCGGCTACGAGCGCAGGATGCACTCCGAATCAGGGCGCCAGGAGAGCCGCAACTACAACAAGGCAAGGGCAGGGGGGGGCGCCCCGCGTGCTTTGAGCCCAGATCGGCCGAGGCGGGCTGCTGCGTGGACCGTGCCCCCAACCCCCAACTGCCAACCCACAACCCCCAACCCTCACCAACCGCCAACCCCCAACCGCCAGTTGCTAACCCCCAACTTCCAAAACCGCCAACCCCCCACCGCCCCCAGCCCATCCGCGAGGAGACCATAAAGCTCGCCATGCTGGACCTGCTGCGCCACCCCCCGGCAGAGTGGAGCGACGTCATCACGGCGCACTTCCGGCTGCGGTGGGGGGGGGCTTTTGGGGGGCGTGGCGGTTGGGTTTGTGGGTGTGCAGGGGTTGGCTCGACAATTGGCGAGGGGCCCAGTTTTGTTGCGGTGGAGGCTGCATTTTGTGTTTGAGCTTGGGGCCTTCAACGCCCCCCCCTCCTCCCCTCCACCCCAACCCCTTCCTCCCTTAAATCCCCCGCCCCGACCCCCCCCCAAACGAACCGCAGCGGCTCCATCATCCTGGCCACGGTGGACAGATGGATCGAGGAGGCGGCGGGGGACGCCCCCCACAAGGGGCGCCTCGCGGACCTGCGGTCCCAGCTGGACAAGGAGATCTCAAAGCTCAAGCCGGCACCCGCGGCGTGAGTCAGAGGCGGCTCTGGCTTTTGGGCTTTGGGCGCGCCGCGCGCCGCTCGCCGCGCCCCGGCGACGCGGGGCGAGGCCGGCAAGCCCGGCGGCGGCGTGCGGTGGCCGGCCGTCCGGCGGCGGCGTGCGCGCGGTGCGCAGCGGCGGCGGGGCGGAGCGGCGGGGGCTCGGGTGTACGGCGAGCGGAGGGGCGGGCGGGGCGCCGGCACGCGTGCCCCCGCGCGCGCCGCCGGGCAGGGCTGGTTTAGTCACGCAGCAGGCTGGCTCGCAGGGGGGGCAGGTCGAGGGGGCGTCCGCCCCGCGTGTAAATAAATGTGTTTACAGTTCTTGTTGTGAGAGGAAGGGACGGAACAGCGGGGGGCAAGGGGCCAGGAGCAGGAATGGCGCGCGGGGCCGGCGGCGCAGCAGGGCCGGCCGCGGCGTTTGCGTTGCGTGGCCGGGCGCGCGGCGCCGCGTGGCCGGCCGGGCTGCGCATTGTGACCGGGGCAGGGGCCGATCAATGAGAGCTGCAAACGTGTCGAATGCATCCAAACAGCGCAAAAGTATTTCCAAGGCAGACAAGCTTGGAAAATTCGTTTCTGCAAAAGGGGCGGACGCTCGCGTTGTCTTTTCGCGTGGCCACGCATTTAAGAATGGGCAAGCCATTGGCAGCAGCCTGCGCGCGGGCGCGGGCGCCGGCGGCGTTGCGAGCGGGGTGTGTGCGTGCGGGCGGCCCGATGGCGGCCGCGCAGGCACTGTGTTGGTTGGGGGGCACGAGCCCCGTCAGAGAGCAGCAGCAAAGGGGGCGGCGGCACGGGCGTCGTGGCATGCGCTGCGCCGCGTGACCAAACGCGGCACGAGTGCGCTGCGGCGCGGGGCGCGCTGCGGGCAGCGGTCCGCTGTAATTAAAAGCGCTGCAAAGCGGAGGCGGGCCTTTCAAAGGCCGCGTCGCCGCTGGCGCCGGGTGCGGCCGGGCAAATCGGGCAGCCGCCAGGCAGGCCCTCGTAAAGCCGTGGCCCCCAAAGCCCTTGGGCGGGTGCGGCAGCGGCGCCAGGGCCTGGGCTCAAACCCTCAGTTCAGGATGGTCTGCTGTGTCGAAACGCAACGAGAGAGAGAGCAAGTGCATGCGCGGGCAAACCGCGGTGGCAAAGGGCACCGATTCTTTGTCAGGGGTCAACGCATGGGCCCGGCAGGGACCGGGACCACAAAGCGAGAAGCAGCGGGGACAGCGCGAGGTGATGCGCCGGCAAGGAACCAAAACGCCAGGGCTGCCCCGCCCGGCGGGGCCGGCGCATCAGGCGGCGCCGGCCGCGGCGACCAGCAGGGCCCGCCCTCCAGGCGGGGGCGCGGCCGCGGCGGGCGGGGGCGCGGCCGCGGCGGGCGGCGGCGCGGGCTTTGGGGCGAAGGTCCAGAGCACTCTAATGAGCTCCGATTTGAATGGGGGGTTCCTGGCCCACACGAAATCCATCTGCGGGAGGTTTTGGGGCGGTTTGGGCGGGCGGCATTTGAGTGGGCGCGTTACTCTTTCAATGCTTAACGATCCACCCCCAGCACAGCCGCCCGTATTGCCCGCAAACGCCCACCTCTGATGATTGGCAGGCAAACCCCGCTCAAACAGCCCCACCAGACCGTCCCCTGAGATGGGGCAGCAGCCCCCAAAACGGGGCAGCACCCAAAATGGGGCAAACCCCCCAACGGGGACAAAGCCCCACACAGGGGCAACCCCGGCCCCCTCACGTGCGCCACGCCCTTGAAGTGTTTGTTGTAGACGTGCCGCGCGCCGTCCAGTCGGCTGACCATTGTGTCGACTGCCTTGGGGGGCGCCATCAGGTCGAGCTCGCCTTTGGGGGGGGAGGTTGGTGCGCCGGTGGTGGCGTTGATTGGATCAGAAACGGAACGATGGGTGGTTTGCATTGCGCGCGTGGGCGGTGTTCGCCCCGCATGCCCTTGGCCTTAGAAAATCCCCACCCCTCATTGTATATGGCTGGCGCCAGCGCTCCACGCTCCTCCTCTCCCCGACCTCCTCTCCACGCTCCTCCCTTCTCCCTGCCCGTGATGCGCACCGCGCAGGCACACGTGCGCATGCAGCAGCACACATGCACCCCCCTCAACCCCGCCCCCCCCACCTTCAAAAATGGCGACCCTTGCCGTGACGTTTGACTGATCGTACTCCGGCGCCTCGTCCTGGCCGTACATGGCGCTGTTGCAGGTCTCGCTATAGGCAACGGGGCCGCCGCTGGGCATGCCGCAGCTCTGGCCGAAGTCAAACATGCGAAGGCCACCGGGGGGCAGGCGGCGGTCGTGGTACATCTGGCTCCAGTGTTGCAGGTTCCTATGGAGGGGAGGGGGTTGACGGCGGTTCGAGGGCTTTTCAGCTTTCACACACCAAACCAGCACACAAACCGCCCCTGCGCAACAAAAAGTTCCCAGATCCAAGCCGAAGACCTGCGAGGCTGCCATGAAGCACGACCTGGCGGCAACAAAAGCCCAGCGGCCCCTTGAACCAAAACCCTCCCGCCCCACCTCGTGGAAACGCCCGAGGGCCAGATGGAGAGGATCACCGGCACATCCTCCGCCCGCGTGAGCTTCGATGGCCCGAAAAAGGCAAAGTTGGTAAGGTCCAGGCACCAGCCCAGGTTGTGCGCCGAGCGCTTGCAGCCGGTGAGGGCGGGGCTGGTGACCTGGGAGGGGATGAAGCCGCCGACGCCGGCGCCGGCCAAAAACTGGCGCGACGGGATCGGTTGCGGTTGCGGGGATTAGGGCTTTGGGTGCAGGAAGTGGCCTGATTGCATGCAGGGTTCCGAGCGGCGCTGTTCGCTAGGGGTTGTGCATAAGTCATTGTCGCGGTCTCTGGGGCCTGCGCCGACGACACGCAGCGAGCCCCGACCCGCCCCGCCGCGCCGCACCTTCCTGGCGCTCTCCGTCTGGGCCTGCTGCTTCAAAAACGGCGCGGCGACGTCCTTGACGCTGGTGACCGCCCCCAGCAAGGTCAGCAGCCAGACCTTGCTGTTGTACTCCGGCTTTGAAGACAGAAGCATGATGGGCAGCGTGGAGCCCTGGCTGTGGCCGACCAGCCCCAGGCTGGGCTGGCCCGCGGTGCTCAGCACAAAGTCGATCTGGGCCGGCAGGTCGACCAGGGCCAGCTCGTCCATCGAAAAGGCCCAGTACGCGGTGTCGGTGTCGCGGCGGGTGCGGTGGCCCCGGCTGTAGGTCGAGCCCCGCGTGTTGGCCAGCCACACGTCAAAGCCTGCGCCGTTGCGGGCGTTTTTCGGGGCGCTTTTTTGGTTTTATACGGCGAGTGGCTTGGCAGCTGTAAAACGGGCTCGGCCGTTGCGGCTCTGAGCGCATCAGGAGGACCGAGCAGGGGGCGACCGGTTTGGCTGTCCGGCATCCAAGCAGGGCAGTCCGGCAGCAAAGGCAGGGCAGTCCGGCCAGCCGCACCTGCATCTGCCAGGTAAAAGCCCATGCTAGATTCTGGGTCCAGGCACGTGAACGAACTGCTGGCACAGGTGATGCCGTGGTGCAGCAGCACCGCCGGCCTGGGGCCCGGCCGGGTGGCGTTTTTGGCGCCGTGTGGGATCCTGTAGAGCCTCAGGACGTGGCCGTCCGCCGTCTCAACGGGGTATGACTCGAGGGGGTAGCCGCGGGGGAGCACCAGGTCTGCGGTTTTGGGGGGGAAAGGGCGGCGTCGAGGCGTGAGGGCCGCCCCAAACGAACCCTGGGGGCGCGCGGCTGGTATGGAACCAAGCGGGGTGGGGGAGGTGCTGTTGCCAGGTGATGCACGTGACAGGCAGTAAACGGCGGCGGCTGCGGCTCCCAAGGGCGTATGCAGGGCATGCGGGAGCTGTTGGCGGCGCGGGCGCGAAAACTGTTGGGCACCGCGCGCGCGCGCGCGCGCCACCCACCCTCCATCGAGGCGCTCTCGTTGCTCAGGCCCGGCACGTCTGGGGTGGTGAGGCCCTCCAAGGGGTCGGGCCGCCCCCCGGCCTGCCGCCCGCGCGCCGCGCCGGCCATCGACGCAGACGCCGCCGCGGCCAGGGCGCTGCCGAGCAAATGCGCCTCCGCCGCCGCTGCGTCTTCGGGGCCGTCGCCGACGGCGCCTTTGGCGCCGCTGGTGTCGCGCCCGACGAGCCAGGTGTTCATGAGGGATGCCTTGCTTCGAAGCGGCCCCCAAAGCACCAGCAGCAGCAGCAGGAGCAGGAGCGGCGGGCCGCGCGTCAGCGGGGCGGCGGCCCCCGCTTGTTGGCGCGCGCCACGGGGCCGCGCTGCAGCGGCCCCGCTGGGCGCGCGCATGGTCGCAATGGGGCCTGAGAACACCGGATGGCTTATCGTCGGTCCTAACTGGCCGCTTGGACGGCGCGCCTGCGACGACGCAATCTCGCCGCGCTGGCCGGGACGCGGAGGCCGAGCACGGGTGAGGAACAATGGAGGAAGCTTAAGAATGCCGCAGCAGGCGCCCGGGTCCCGAAAGGTGCGGTCCAGATTTGCTCAGTCAAAACTGGGTCACTGGGGTGACAGAGTCCGGCGAGCGGCGAGCGGCGAGCGGCGAGCGCCGTCGCTGCAGACTGCAATGTGTGAGGGCAGAAACATAGTGTGGGGTGAAGCAGGGGTGTGATGTCGAAAAGCTTCTGCAGCAGCGGTTTGGGTGAGTTGGGGGACCGGTTGCCCGACATACCGGTACCATCGCTCCCCTCCAGACACGCGGTGAAAGCGCTGCTTGGCGGCGCTTCTGGAGTGGCTGCGGGGCTGCGCTGGCTGCAGACAGTGCCAGCGAGCAGAGGTGGAGGCGGCCCGCAGAGGCCGAGCAGCTGAAGCGGCCACTTGTTTCGCCCCGCAAGATGCCCTGCAGGGATTACCAGAACGCAGAACGCAGAACGTAGAACGCAGAACGCAGAACGTTGCAGAACGCTGGCGGCGGGGCAGAACGCTCCGCAGAACGCTGGGCAGAACGCTCCCCCAGCACGCTGCACGGCCGCTCGCACCGCCAGCGGCGGAGAGCTCCGGGTCCACACGCGGTCTTACGACCTCTATTTAAGGTGCTAAGTCAACCGTACTTACATAACGCCTAGCTATTCGCGGATCTATGGCCGGTAACCGGCCACGCGCCGGTTACACCGGCTTCGCGAGTGGCTGAGCGTTCTACGGAACGTTCTGAGAGCGTTCTGCGTTCTGAACGCGTTCTGTCGAGCAGAACGCTGCCCCAGGGAGCGTTCTGGTAATCCCTGATGCCCTGCAGGCCCTGCCAGGGGCAGCGGCCCTGACGCGGCATCATTTAGAAAGGGGTTTGTCTCACCCAGAGTAAAGTCTGGCTGCCTTCCCGCGCAATCGGCACGGTGACGGAGGACGGGGTTGGTGCTCTCTGCTGGGTGGGTTAAACGGACGCTGCCGCCCAGACGCGAATGCGAGCTGCACTGAGCTGCAGCAGCGCTGCTGGCGAGGATGCGCGCATCTCTGCCCAGAGGCCGCAGCGCAGCACGACACCGCCGCAGCGGCAGGGACCCGCCGCAGGGCAGCGGCAACAGTGGGCCGGAGAGGCAGGGGGGTCGCGGCAACAGTGGGCCCGAGGTGCCTCTGCAAGCGATTTAGGGGGTTTATTAACGCGTTAAATGTCACTTAAGACGCAACATACCCCCGAAGCACGTGTGTCGCGCTCGCCTGCGCCCGCTCGGGGCCCTGAGCGAGCGGCTTTCGCGATTTTGAGCCCCGTGGCGCGATTTGCGGGGCCTGTTGCGGCGGGCAGCGGCTGTAAGCGACATTACTGGGGTTTTACTATTCATTTAGCTCGGCCGGAGCGCTCAGGAGCTCTCCCGGCTTGATGACGCCACGGCTCTGCAAGCGCGCCCGGCAGCGTGTGCGGTGGGGGTTGTGTACGTGTCCCCCGCCATACTGGTACCTAGGGTAGATCCCCACACACCACATAAAGTATAAAGCTCAGCGATTACAGCCCAGCTTGTTTAGGGTTGGCTCAGCCGCCCTGGTCGCTCCACCTGCAGGCTTGCCCACGGCGCCTTGGGTGGCTCTAAGCAACGGGGACAAACAGGCGCTGCCTGCCGCGTCCTCGGGTGGGCCACCGTTACCCAGCTCATTTTTTGCTTCCGCGTGCGCTCCAACACCCCGCAAACCTCCTGGGCTGCGCGTGCGTCCTTTGCTCGCCGCCCTTCGACAAGCAAAGCCTGGGGACAATTCCAGACGCGGCGTTATTGGATTGCTGGGTGGTGCACGCCTGAAAACTCATCCTTTGTGATTCTGGGCCGGCACTCGGGGGGTTGGGCCCTGCTTGAAAGCAATCGCGCCACGGCAGCTGCCGGGGAGGTCAAGCCCCCGCCTGCGACAGCTCTTCCCACCGCGACCTCCGCCGGCTTGTTTGGCGCCGCCACAGAGATGCTGATGTTTCAAAAAACGCTTTGAAAATGGACCGGCGCGCCAGAGACCGATCTAGACCGGGCAGTGCGCCCAAAGGCGCGCCCCTGGCCGAACTGCGCGGCCGTGTGGGCTCCCTGCCCCCGTGCTGCCAGTCTCCGGATGCGGAAGGACTGATGCTGCGGGTTCGGGCGCTG
This sequence comes from Raphidocelis subcapitata, assembly GCA_003203535.1. Taxonomy (NCBI): domain Eukaryota; kingdom Viridiplantae; phylum Chlorophyta; class Chlorophyceae; order Sphaeropleales; family Selenastraceae; genus Raphidocelis; species Raphidocelis subcapitata. The sequence goes on along the minus strand of BDRX01000047.1, from coordinate 82,649 downwards.
CCCGAGGGCCGGCGCGGCGGCGGCGCAGCAGCACCTGGCGGCATGCAGCGCTTCACCTGCGCCGCTTTGACCGCCCGCGGCGATAGCCTTGCGCTGACCACGGACGCGGGCCAGGTCTTCGTGCTGCAGCCGCAGCAGCGGCGCTTTGTGCAGCTCGACCCGCTGGGCGGCGGCGCCGGCGGCGGCGCGACGGCGGCGGCGTTCATGGCGCGCGACCGGCGCCTGCTGTTTGTCGCCGCGCGCGACGGCGGCGTGCGCTGCTACGACCTCGCCACCCGCGCCTTCGCGACCCTGCCCGGCTGCCGCGCCCCCCCGCGCTCGCTGAGCGTCCGCGCCGGCGCGGAGCAGCTCGCCGCCGCTGCGCCGGACGGCGTGTGCTGCTGGCGGCTCGACACGCTGCAGCGGTCGCGCCTGCTCGACGGCGCCGCGCCTTACGGCGTCCTCCAGGCCCATTACTCGCCCGACGAGCACACGCTGGTCGCGGCGGCCGCCGACGGAAGCTTCACGGTTTGGTCCGCCAAGTCGCTGCGGCCGCTCGGCAGCTTCCGCCTCCCGCGGCGGCCGGCGCCGGGGGCGGCGCCCGACGGCGCGGCAGGGGAGCAGCCGGCGGCGGCAGCGGCGGGAGCGCCCGTGGGGCTGTTCCCCGGCTGCTTTGCGATCACGCCCGACAGCAGGACCATTGTGGTCGGCACCACCGCGCCCGCCCTGCTGCTGGTCTACGACGCAGCCGGCCTCGCGCTGCGGCACGCCGTCGCGCTGCCCCGCGCGCGCGGCGGCGTCGCGACGGTGCAGCCGCTGCCCGACGCGCGGACGGCCGCCGTGCTGTGCGCGGATGGCAGCGTGTGCGTCGTCGACTTTGAGGCGGGGAGCTGCGAGGGGGAGCTGCGCCTCGGCGGCGCGGCGGGCGCGGCCGCGCCGCTGCGGGCGGACGCGATCTACGCGGACGCGCGCGGCAACCTGCTCGCCGCGCTGACCGACGACGGCTGCGCCCGGCTGTTTGACCTCGCGGCCGCCCGCGCCGCGCTCGCGCGGAGGCGCGGCGCGGCGGCGGCGGCCGGCGCGGCGGCGGGCGGCGGCGCGCGGCGGGTGGGGGCCGAGGAGGTCGCCGCGCTGCCGGCGGCGCTGGTGGAGGGCAGCTTCCCGGTGCCGATCCAGCTGGGGGCGGCAGCCGCCGCCGCCGCCAAGGCGGCCCGCGGCGCAGGCGCCGGCGGCGGGGGCCGGCAAAAGGCGGAGCCAGGCGTTCTCTCAGACGCGCTCAACCTTCCCCGCGGGGCGCCGCGCGAGCGCGCGGAGGCCGCGCCCGGCAAGCCGCCCGCCAAGCCCGCCGCCCCCTCGGCCGCGCGCGCCGCGGCGGCGGCGGCCGTGCGCGCGCGGCCGCTCGACGCGGCGGCGGCGGCGGTGAGCCGGGCGCGGCTGGAGGAGATGCTGGTGACCTATGGGGAGTACCCCCCGCGCTACCGCCTCCTCATCTGGTAGGGCCTTCTTGTGCCAGGCTGCCTGATTGGGACTTCTTGGGACCTGTTTTGTGCTGGGTCGTTTTGTGTGTTGGATTCGCTTTTGGGTTGGATCGGCTTTTGGGTTGGTGCAGCCGCCATTTCGGCCTCGTCGGTCGTTGCGCGTAGGCGGCGTTGCCCCTTGCCAGCCGGTCGGTGTCCACAGGTCACAGCCTCAGCCCACAGTCCACGGCCCCCCCTGCCACTCCGTTTCCACGAGGCGAGCCCCCCAACAATGCACCCCCCCCCCCGCCCCTCCCCCCCCTCAGGGAGCACCTGTTGGCGCTGCCCCGCAACACAGCGGCCTTTAGAGCCCTGGAGGACCGGGGCGCCCACCCCGCCTTCGTCTCGCTGCCGCAGCGGATGGCGGACTGCCGGGCGGCGGCGCTGCGCGCAGGCGGCGGCGGCGGCGGCGGCGAGCGCGCGGGCGGGGCGACGGCGGCGGGCGGCGGCTGCGGGGCCGCGATGGCGCAGCGGCTGCAGCGGACGCTGTCGCACCTGGCGCACTGGTGCCCGCTCTTCGGTGGGTGACCGGCCGACGGGGGGCCTTTGTCCCTCCCACAGACATTCCGCTGCGCAGGCTCTCGGTCCCTGCAGGCCCCTGCGCATTGGCACTGCAGAGCCCGGCCCGAGGCAGCGGCGGCGCCCTCAACCCGCTCCCCCCCCCCCCCCCCCCCCCCCCCCCCCCCCCCCCCCCCCCCCCCCCCCCCCCCCCCCGCCCCTCCCCTCCCCCGCGGCGCCCCCCCGCAGCCGAAACCGAGGTCGCGCCGCGCGCGGCCTTCCCGCTCGTCCAAATGTTTGGCGCCAACGCGCACGGCGCGTTTGAGGCGGCCGCCTCGATCCTGACGGGCTGGGGCTCCGGCTGGTTCGAATGCTTCCCGGCGCCGCCCGTCGGGCTGCTGCGGCGGTTTGTGGTGGGTGGCCGCCGCCGACGCTTCCGCCGCCGCCGCTGCGGGCCGCAAGGGGGCGGCTGAGCCGCCTCCCCAGCTTTCCCTGGCCCGCCTGCCCTGTGGATGCTTGCTAGCCCTCTGCCTTGAGTGCCTTCCCTCGTCCGGATTCTGCTTTTGTCACCTCTGCCCTGCCGCCTTAAAACCGCCAACCCAAACCGCCCCCCTTTTTTCGCGCCCTCAGTTGATGGTGCAGCACCACGATCCCGAGGTCGGCGCGCACCTGCTGCGCCCGGAGACGCAGGCGAGGCATTGTTTCCGGTTTCCGGCCAAGCTTGCTGCCTTGCTTGCTTGCTGCGGAGGGCTCCGCGGCGCCATGATGCAGGGCAGCAGTGCAATCCAAAGGCAATGCCGCCCCCTCCAAACCCCAGGTCCCCGTGCTGCGGCTGCTGTGGCACCAAGTCTCCGGCCTGCTGACAGACCTGCTGGTCTCCACCCCGGACTGGCTGGCGGCGTTTGACCACGTGTTGACCTGGGGGCCCCAGTTCCAGTACGAGCTGCTGGCCGCATACCTGATCACTTTCAGGTGGGCCGGGGGGGGAGGGGGCGATTGGGCGGCCACGTGGAGGGAGAGGAACAGAGTTTTTGTGCTTGAACCTGGAATATGCTAGCAAAATCATGACGCAACACAGCTGCGCCAATCCACCCCCCAAACCACCACCACCACCGCACCCACCCCTGAAAACAAACACCCCAACCCCAGGTCCCAGCTGCTCTCCGCCGCCGACGAGGCGGCCCTCGAGCTTTTCTTCGCCACGCCCCGCCCGCTGCGGGTCCAGTCGCTGGTCCGCAGGGCGCTCGCGCTGCGCCGCGACGCGCCGCCGCACGTCGCGGTGGGCCCGGCGGCGGCGAGGCCGCTGCCCAGGGGCCAGTCGTACCCCGACTTTACGGGTGGGTGGTTTGGGAGCAGGGCGGTTTTGGAGCAGGGCAGTTTTGGAGCAGGGCGGTTTTGGAACCGGGCGGTTATGGAACGGGGCAGTTTTGGAGCAAGGTGGTTTTGGAGGGCAACCACCTTTCAGCTGGTGCCATTTTCAGTTTCAACATCCCGCATGGCTGGCGGCCGCCTTTTACAGCTGAAAATCCCAGCGCCGAACACCCCATGCACGCGCATGCGCACACGGACATGCGCGCGCGCATTGCTGTCGCAAACCAAGTGCAAACACTTCGCCCCTCCTCCCCACATAACACAACCCTCACAAGCAGAGTACCCCGTCTCCTCGGCCGAGGCCGCCGCCGCCGAGCGGCGGAGGATCGAGGAGGCCGAGGTGGCGCTGGCGCGGCGGCGGGTGGTGGCCGCCGAGCTCGAGGCGCGCACCAAGGCGGCGGCGTTCGAAGCCGACGCGCTGGCGTCCCAGGCGAGCAGCCCGAGCCTGCTTTCGAGCCAGCTTTCCAGCGCCCGCGCCTCTACGGGAGCCCCAGCCGCCGCCGGCCGCGCACTCAAACCCTGCCCTTTGCATCGGGTGCCCCGCCCCCAGCGCCTGCCTCGCCCGCCAACTACCTTCTCCCAACCGCCCGCCCGACCCTCCTATCCCCCGCAGCGCGAGCAGCTGGCGGCGCTCGACGCGCAGCGCCGCGAGGCCTCCCGCGCCGCCGAGGCGGCGCTCGCGTCCGAGCTGGCCCGGCTGGACGACAGAGCCAAGCAGGAGCGGCTGCGGCAGGTGCAGGCGGTGGAGCGCGCCTACGAGGTGGGCGCGACGCCTGTGTTTGCGTTTGCAGTTGCGTCTGCGCTTGCGTCTGCGTTTGTGTTTCCGCTTGAGTTTGCGGCACGCCAGGCAGGCGGTGTCGAGGGCGGGCCAGGCGCCGGCGGGCGCGGGCGCACCTATCCCGCTTGGCAGCGCGGCAGGTGCCGTGCCTAGCGACAAAGCCGCTCACTGCGCACATCATTGTTGCGTGCAGAGGCAGTCGCGCGCGCCCCAAACAGCCACACCACTCGAAATCCGTCACCCGTCAACAGGCCAGCGTCGGCGGCATGCGGTCGCAGTGGCAGTCCCAGCTTGCCGCGCTGCGCGACGACCTGACGCACCGGCGGCGGCTGATGGCGCACGCTCTGGGCAGCGCGCAGGAGGAGGAGGAGCTCAAGGTTTGGCCCCCCATTCGTCTTTTTGCCTCGTTCGACACTTTTCGATCGCGCTTGGTTCAGTTGGCAGCGTCTGCTGCCAGCCAGCTTTTTGCCGCCTCCGTCGCCCAAGCGCACACGCCGCCGCGGCAACGAGCCATTACTACTCGCGAGTCACGAATCAAACGCCGCGCCCTCGCCGCGCCCCCACTCGCCAGGTGCTCGAGTTCCAGGCGCAGCAGCGGCTCTGGGCGCTGCAGCAGGACGCGCAGCGCGCCGCCGCGGCCAGCAGCCTGCAGGACGCGGCTGCGGCGAGGCAGGCGGCGCTCGAGTCCGAGGCGCGGCGGCGAGCCGCGGGTGAGGCTTCTTTTGGGGGGTTTCGGGTCTTGGCAGCCGTGCAGATGGGAAAAAGCGTGCGCCTGGACCCTGGCGCCAGTCGCAGCTGCGTGCAGGGTTTGGTGGCAAGGCGAGTGAGCCTGTTGCTTCAGTCAAAACCGCCCGACGGTGCAAACCCCAACCCCACTGGGCACGCCCCGACCCAACCCGCAGAGTGGCAGGCCGAGGACGAGGCCCGCGCCCTGGCCCGGCGCCACGAGGCGGCGCGCGCGGCGCGCGCGACCGAGGCGGCCGAGGCGGCGGCCGCGCAGGCGGCGGCGCAGGGGCTGCTGCTGGCAGAAGAGCTGAGGGCGAGGGAGGCGATGTCAAAGGTGGGGGGATTGCTTGCGTTTCTCAGCCTTGTTGACAGTCGGCTGTGTATTATCCCAACCCACCAACCCCAGCCACAACCATCACCACAATCAAAGTCTCAAATGCCACCCTGCCCAACCCCAAACCCAACCCCAACCCTCAAACGTAACCCCGACCCGCAAACGCAACCCAAACCCAAACCCCGCGCAGCTCGACTCGGACCGCCTGCTGCGGCGCGTCGCCGAGGGGGCCGCCGCCACGGCGCGCGCGACGGAGCTGACCCGCACCGCCGCCGCCGCAGCGGCTGCCGCAGCAGCCGCCACAGCCGACGGACGGCGCGCGCGCGCCTGCGGCCGGCCTGGCGTTGGCGGCGGGGCGGCTGAGGATGCGGGTGCGGGCGCGGGCGCGGCCGCGCTGCGGCAGGCGGCGGAGGACCTGGAGACCTCCCGCCGGCTCGGGGCGGCGGCGGCGGAGCTGGCGACGCTGCGCGCCGCCACCCGCCGCAGCGGCGGCGGCGGCGGCGGGCGTTTGCAGCAGGATGCAGAGGAGGAAGAGGGGGAGGGGGAGGACGGCGCGTCGCTGGACGAGCAGCTGCAGGACCTCTTGGGCCGAGTCGCGGCCGCATCTGCCAGCTTTGGGGGCGACGACGGTGACGGCGCCGCGGCCGCCGCCGCCGCCGCCGGCGCCGCGCGCGGCGCCGGGGACGGGGAGGGGGCTTGGGAGGGCGGCGCGCCCGCCTCCCGCCGCAGTAGCACAGGGACGGAAGAGCTGGGGGCGCTGGAGAGGGAGATCCTGGCCGAGGCGGCCGCCCTCGCCGCGCCCCGCGCGCGCCCCGCCTCGGACGCCGCGCGGCGGCGGCCGTCGCTGGCGGCGTCGGAGGAGCTCGAGGCGCTGCTGGCCGAGGCCGAGGAGGGCATCGCGGCGGCGACGTCGGCGCTCGAGGCGCGCGCGCCGCGCGCCTCGGCGGCGGCGTCGGCGTTTGCCTCGGCCGGGGGCGGGCTGGATTCGGTCGAGGAGGAGGGCCCCCCGCCGGCGGGCGCGTCCGGCAGGGACGTCGGGCGCATCAGCTGCGGCGGCGAGGCGCGGCGCGCGACGCGCGCCGCGGAGGCCGCGGCGGCGATGGCCGCGGCCGCCGCGGCGCGGCGCGGCGTGGGCCGGCGGCAGCGGAGGCGGCGTGCGGGCGCGGATGCGTCGCCGGCGCCAAGCGAGCTGCTGGGCAAGCCGCAGCCGTCGCGCCAGGCTGAACAGCTGGCGGGCGGCGCTTCAGCAGCAGCGGGGGCAGCAGCAACAGCAGCCTTTGGCGGGCCCGTCAGGCAGAGGAGGCTGGGCCTGGGGGCGCGCCGCGTGCTCGTCAGCGTCGGCGATGAGGCTGGCAGCAACAGCGCCGGCAGCGACAGCGACGGCGCCTTGAGCAGCGGCGCTTCGAGCCTTGCCAGCGGCAGCGGGAGCGGCAGCGGCGGGGGAGACAGCGACGGCGGGGAGCTCTTCGCGTCGCGCCGCGGCGCGATGGCGGAGCGCGTGTCGCGGCTGCGGCGCTCGTCCTCGGGTGAGTGAAGCACGGGCGCCGCCCGATTGGGGGGGGCGGTGCGGCGGGGCGCAGCCTCCCGCGACTGGCATGGGGCTGAACTGCTGACAAACACCAACGGTCGCTGCGGGCCACGCCAGCAAGTGTGCATAGCAAACACGACCCGCAAAACCGCTTCAAAATCGACCCCCCCCGCCCCCATCCCACCGCAGCCACTTCAGAGGACCTTGAGCAGCTGCTCGGCCAGCTGGCCGCCGCCGAGGCGCGGCTGCTGCAGTCCGAAGCCGGCCCGGGCGGCGCCGCCGGCGCCGGCGGAGGCGAAGGGGGCAGCCCCACTTTTGGCGGCGGGCACGGCGGCGGCAAGGGCGGCGGCCGCGGCAGGCACGGCGGCGGCGGCGGGGGCGACGGGGATTCGGTCTCCTGGTCCCAAACCATGGAGGATCTCGGGCTGGGCGCGCTGCTGGCGGCGTGAGGGAGTTGAAGCGCAGACTCCAACCGCGGCGCCCGGCCGAGCTGCTGCGCTGGGCAGCCTGGCGGAAGCAGGCCGTTGTGGGTCGCGTGTCGCGTGCGCCGCCACCGCCGGCCCGGCCGCCGCTCCCGTCTTTTTCTTGGGCTGGTGGCCCACCCACCTCGTTTTGAAGAGTAAAGTGCACGCACCAATTTACAGCGTGCCTGGGGAAACGGCAAAACAAAACAGCAAGCACGGCAAAAGCGATGCAGGGTTAAACATACAACGGCCAAAGCGGCGCGGGCGTCGCAGCCTTTCCAACACCGCCCTCACGCCCCCCGCCGCGGCGCCGCCAGCCGCTCCGCCAGCGCGCGCCACCCCCGCCGCAGCCACGACCCCTGCCGCCGCGCGCCCTCCGCGTCCAAACTGTACAGCGCCGCTGCGACGACAAACACCGCCGACGGCAGCGCGCCGGGCTTGCCGGCGGCCGCCGCGCCGGCGCCCTCCCACTCAATCAGCCACCCCCCCACGTCGTGCCCCGGGTCCCGCGGCGGGAACAGCCACGCGCCCGACGGCGGCAGCCAGCTGCGGCGCATGCGGCACAGCAGCCGGGGCTGGGGCTTTGAGGGGCGATATATCCAGATGTCGAAGGACACGCCGGGCGTCCAGGAGCGGTGGACGCGCGCCAGCGGCGCGCCGGAAAAGGGCTCTGTGATGGCGCCCTCCACGAGGCAGGCCGCCAGCTCGCCTCGGACGTACACCTGCGGCCGGAGGGGTTTGTTTGGTTTGGTTTCGGGGTGGGGGTGTTTAAACGCTGAGAGGATGCGGCCAAGGATTGGTTGCGAGTGACAGAGGTCCGAGTGAGGGCCGAGGCACAACGGCATGGTGGCACACACACACACGCCATGCAGCACCCCGCAACCTCAAGACATGGCCGGCAGCGAAGCCAAAACAGCCCGCACCTTGACCGGCCGCTGCTCCTGCGACTCATCCCTCACCCCCACGCCCACCACGCGCGGCGGGGCGCCCTCCGGGCCGGCGACGAGCGCCTCCACCACAGTCACGGCGCCGCCGGATGCGTCGTCGAACGCCCAGCTGCAGGAACGCCAGTCCCCGCTCGCGCCGCGCCCCAGCAGCCGCCGCCACGGCCGCCGCCGCCTGGGGCGCGCGTCGTCGCCGGCGGCCGCCCCGGGGGCCGCGCTGGCTGCGGCGTCGTCTGCGGCGGGGGCGGGGTGGCCCGAGCCCGGCGCGGCGCCTCGGAGCGCCTCGGCGGCGGCGGACATTTCCGGAAGGGGCCCGCGCCCCGCGAGGCCGCGCAGCGCCTCGCCAAAGCCCTCGGCCAGCCCCTCTGCCGCGCTGGCCAGCGCGCCGGGCGGGCTGCGGGCGCCGTCCGCGGCCGGCGCGGGGTCGGCCGGCCGCTGCTGCTGCTCTTGGGTGCTGCTGCCGCGTGCGTGGGCGGCGCCGCTGCCAGCATGGGCGTGGCCTCGGTTATTGGGAACGTGCCGCTCTGCCTGCTGCTGCTGCTGTTGCTCTGAATGCTGGCGCTCCGTATGTTGCTGCCGCTGCTCTGCCTGCCCCTGTCCCCCGGCTGCCTGCTCACTTTCCACCGCCTCGGACGCAACGCTCGCCTCCCACCGCCGCAGAAGCCCCGCCGCGCCGATGCTGCCCGCACCCCACGCCTCGCGCCACCCCTCCGCCGCCGCCGCCGCCTCGGCGGCTGAAACTGGCTCCCAGCCGTCGCCGCCAAGGGTACCCCCAAGCAGCAGCGGCGGCGGCAGCGGGGGCGGCGGGGGCGGCTCTTCAAGCGGCGCCCAGTCGTACGCCTCCCGGAGGCGGTGTGCCTCGAGAAGCGCCTCGCGCCAGCGGGCATCCGGTGACCCTTCAAATTCCTCTTCTTGCCCGCCGGCGCCGCCGCTGCCGCTGCCGCCCTCGACGCCGCCGTCACCGCCGCCCTCGCCGCTGCTGTCGCCGCCGCTGTCGCTGTCGCCGCTGCTGTCGGCCTCTGCGGCTGAGAGGGGCGCGGCGCTGTACCAACGATTGGGCCCCGGGCCGCCGCCGCCGCCGCCGCCGCCGCCGTTGCCGCTGCCGCCGCCGCCGCTTTCCCTTCTGCTGCCCGCGCCCGCCTGCTCCTCCGCGGCCGCGCCAGCGCCGTTGCCTCCCTCCCCGCCGCCGGCGAGGGCGTCGGCCGCGGCTCCCAGCAGCTGCTGCAGCTGCTCTCGTGACAGCCCGGCAGGCCCGTCGGCGTTTGGCGCCGCGCCCGCGCCCGCCGGCGCCGCCAGGAGCAGCGACCCCGCCGCACGCGCGACCCACTGCAGCGCGCTTTGCTCGCCGCCGCCGCCGCCGCCGCCGTCGGGCGGCGGCAGCGCCGCCGCCGCGCCGCCCTCGCCGGCCGCCAGCGCCGCGCGCCGCCGCAGCCGCGCGGCGCCGAGCAGCGTGCGGCCGGAAACGATGTGGAAGATGGCATCGCTGGCGTCGGGGCTGGCGCGCTCCTCCGCCTCAAATGCGGGGGGCAGCTCGCCGGCGGCCAGGCCGTCCAGGCTTTTGGGGGGCGCGGTGGGGTTGGGAGGGTTTTGTGGGGTTTTCAGGGATGGGGCGAGGGTGAGGGGTTGCGTGAGGGAGCCGAGGGCTGGCGATCAAAGGGTTGGGCTTTTTGGATTGATGGGATTCCCTTTACTGCGGCACGGGCAGCCCCTCTCTGTTGCCGGCAGCCCAAGAGCCAGCGGTTTCGGGGATGCTTTGCGCTGCGCAGCGCGCGCCGCCCGGCCTCACCGCGGCCCGAAAAACGCGTGCAGCAGTGCCGAATGGAGGTCGGTCTCGAGGGTGCCCCGGTAGCGCTCCAACGCGTCTAGCACGCCGCGCCCGCCGCCGGCGCGGCGGGCCGGCGGCTGGGGTGTGCCGCCGCCGCCGCCGCCGCCGCGGCGCGCCCAGTCGCCGAGGCCGTAGCGCCAGCCGTCCGGCCCCGCTGCGGCGGCTGCTGCGGCGGCGCTGGCGCCGGCAGGCGGCGCCCGCCCAGCGGCGGCGGCGGCCGCGGCGGCGGCGCGGAGCGGGCCCGGAAGGGCGCCGTCCAGCGCGGCGTCATAGGCGCGGCGGCGATCTGGATCTGAGAGGACCTCGTAGGCCGCCACCACCCGCAGGAATTCCGCCGCCGCCGCCTCCGCCGCCGCCGCTGCGGCCGCGGGCGGGCGCTGCGGACGGCCGCCGGCGGCGGCGCCGGCGCCGGCGCCGGGGCGGGCGTCTGGGTGCGTCGCCCGCGCCGCTCGGCGGAAGGCGGCTTTGAGCTGCGAGCGCGTCTGCGGCGGCGGCGGCGGCGGCGGCGGCGGGGGCGCCAAAGGAGGGGGCGCGTTCGGTGGGTTTCAACTGCGGCGGGCGGCCAGGCGGCCTGTGCATGTGCGTCGCGTGGGGGGGCCGCCCATCGCCGCCGCCAAAGCTCACCGCGTCGCGGGGGGCGCCCAGCACCGCGTACAAGTCGCCGTCCGGCGGTGGCGCGGCGAACCAGCGCCGCTGCGGCAGCTGCGGCTGCGGCGGGGGCGACGCGAGTGGCGACGCCGGCGCGGCAAGCGCGGCGCGCCACCGCCGCAGCTGCGCGGCAAACGACACGGCGCGCAGCATGAGGCTGCGCTATTCCATCGCATTCGAACCATTATTTGAAGAATTCAATTCAAACGTTCAGATAACGCGCGCACCCACCTCGCACCAGTAGTGCGCCCCTCCGAGCTCCACTCGCAGCCCCAATTGCCCGGCGACTCCCTCGAGGATGGAGGCACTAGGAACCTGCAGCTGCAGCTCAGGTCAGCGAGCGCGTCTGGGCGGCGCGCCGTCGGCCGCGCGGCGACGTGTGGCAGCGGCGCCGCTCTGCCGGCCGCCGCGCGCTGCCGGCCACGCCCCGCCCGGCCAGCGGCAGGCCCCCGCCCGCCGGCGGCGCGTCGCCGCAGCTGCGAGTGCTGCGGACGCGGCGTCGGCGGCCGCGGCGGCGGCGGCGGCGGCGGCGGCGGCGCCCGGCCTGGTGTTTGAGCCCAGGGTCGACCCCACCATCGTGTACGGCCAGCTGGCGGTCCTCGCCCTCACCCTCGGCGCGGCTGCTTACTGGTGGTACGCGGTCGTGCCCTCCGCGCGCCGCACGCTGGCAAAGGAGAAGCGGGCGGGGCCGCTCCGCGAGTACCTCGAGGGGTTGACCGAGTCAAACGAGCGCCCGCTGGAGCGCTGGTTCTACACGGACTGGCTGAGGAAGGTGCAGAGGCAGCGGGAAATGGCCGCGCGCGGCGCGGCGCGGCGGGCGGCGGCGGCGGGCGGGGCGGCGGGCGGGGACGGCGACGCGGCCGCGGCGGCCGCGGCGGCGGGGGCCACGATGGCTGCGACGGCGACCGCAGAGGCGGACGGCTCGCAGGGGCGGCGGGAGGCGGGCGGGCAGCAGCCTCCACCCCCTGTTGAGGAGTATGTGGACCGAGAGCCGGCCTTCTTCTCCCTCGACAACCCGCTGATCGCGACGGCGGCGCTCATTGCCGCCGCGGGGGCGGCGAGCTCGCTGGTGCGCGCGCTGGCGGGCGGCGGCGGGGCCGGGCCGTGATGCGGGGGCCCCTTACAGCCATCGCGGTGTAATAAGCTGCTGCAGTCTGATCGCATGGATCCATGCAGCGTGGTGAATGGCGCCCGGCGAGGGGCGTCGGCGGCGGTGTGCCGAGTGCCGTGCGCGCTCGACCGGGCGAACTCAACAGGCCGCTTCGATAGCACCGCGCGCACGTCGTATTGCTCCCCAGTCGCTGGTTCATTCAAAGCGGGGCCCCGCGCGCGCCCGCAGCAGCCCGCCAGCGACCGGGACTCGATCGCTCTCGCAAACGCGGCCCGCAAGGCACGATCCGAGCCCACTGTCGCCATGATTATGCAGAGTAGCCCCGTTAACCGCCTGCATGGACGGCGCCCAGCCGCTGCGGTGCCGCCCCGACCGGCGCGCGCCCCCGCCCGCGCGCTGCGCGCCCGCGCCAGCGCGGCCCCCGGCACCGCGGCGCCGCAGCCGCTGAGCTGGCTGGGGGCGCTGCCAGGCCAGGGCCAGGGCCAGGGCCAGTTCCAAACCGGCGGCCCGCAGGCCGCCAAGCCCGCGCCGGCCCAGCAGCTGCCGCCGTCGCCGCCGCCGCAGCTGCCGCAGTCGCCGCTGGCGTCGGCGCCCGGCGCCCTCCCGCTGGTGTCCCGAGCAGAGGAGGCCGATTTCCTGTGGGCTGGATACTCAGGTGCGCTTTACCAGCGGCTTTCTGATTCGGCATTAGACGACGGGGCCGTGCGCACACCCTCAGCAGGGGAGCAGCGTTCGAGGCGCAAGGCCTCCCGCCCCCCACCCACCCCATAACGCGAACCGGACCAACCCACCCACGCCCACCCCTCCACGCCCCCAGACCTTTCGGAGCAGCTGCGCGCCACCCGCGCCCACAACTCGGCGCTTCAGCAGGAGGTGGAGGCCCTCGCCGGCGCGGTGAGGCGGCTCAAGGGGGATCTGGACGACGCGGCCGCCGCCGCGGCCGCGCGCGCGCGGGGGCCGTTTGCGGCGGCGGCGGGCGCGTGGCAGGCGGCGTCCTTTCTGCTGCTCTTCCTCGTAGTCATCAACATCGCGGGGTGAGGGGAGGGCTTTTTCTTATCGAGCTTTATCTGCAAAGATTGTTTTGGTTTGCAAAGCTTGGCTGAGGTTTCCTTTTCGGAATGGGGGGATAGTGGGGGGAGCGAACCTGATGAAAGGATAACAAGGGCACCGCATTTTGTGGGGGCCTCGCCTGGCTGTTGTGCCTTGCCGCACGACGGCTACCCACTGCTCGTGCAAACTCCCTCCTTCCACACAAAAACAACCAACCAAACCCCCAAACACAAACCAACCCCTCCCCCCCTTCCACAAAAACAGTGCCATCGCCTCCTTCCACCTGGCGGCCGCCTCCTTCACCTGGTTCGGCTGGGGCGTGAAGCAGCAGGCCGCGGGCTTCTTCGCGCGCCCCTTCCTCACCTTTATAACCTCCGTCGTGCCCTGGGCAAACTCGGCGGTGGTGGTCGTGTTTTGCTTCGCCGCGGTGCGCGCGGCCGCGGTGTGCCTGCGGTTCTAGCCCGCCGCCACCGCGCGCGCCTCCGCTAGCGCGGCGCAGAGCCAGCGCGGCCGCCGCCGCCGCCGCCGCCGCCGCCGCCGGCCGCCGGACAGCCAGCGGTTTGAGACCCCCCCTTGCCCCGCGGCTCCCCCTCGCCTGCCGCCTTCCTTGGGGGAGGGGGTACCATCGAACAGAAGACCCCTTCACACCTCCCAGTTGCCCCCTTTTCCCCGGAACCATCCGGCGCAGCCCCCTCCCGCAAACGACCGGCACGCAGCGGCGCCCGCCGCTGCCCCCGCGGGCGCAACGGCGCAGCTCGCCCTCTTAAACCGCTCCCCTTTGCTGCGCTCGCCCGACCCCTCCAGTTATCCCCCCGCTGCCCGCTGCCGCAGAAGCCGCACAGCGCAGCGCCTTTGTAAAACAGCCCTTTGAACCCTGAATGCCATTAGATTTGCAGTCACGTCCGTGGGTTACACCGGCTCGGCGCACGTCGGCGCTCGCGGGAGGCGGCGGGACGCGACGCGCGGGGGGCGGGGGCAGGCAAAGCGCATTGCGTGAGGGGCAAAGCCTGCAAAGCGAGGGGAGAGAGCACAAAGGGGTCGGTGCGTCACCGTCGCCGGCGCGGGGCGCGCACGAGGGCAGCAACGGAGGAACAGAGAGGAAACGCAGGCGAGGGGTGCTTTTTGTGCGCGGTCTGCCGCGCTGCTTGATTTTTCGAGGCGCGCGCGTGTGTGGGTGCGTGCGGCGGAGGGGTTGCCGCCGCCGCGGTCGCTGCTGGTGTCATCGCTTAGGGGTCAAAACTCATCAAGCGGGATGGGGAAATGGGTTCGGGTCTTGGACAGCGGGCCAAAGCGTGAGGAGAGGACATGACTTGGCGTCGAGGGGGCGCGCCAAAGGGCGGCGCGGGTCGTCATAGGGAGGCGTGGGGAGGGTTGGCAGGCGCGCGTTTGCGGCGCGGGACGGGATGCAGGGCAGGGGAAGCGGGTTCGTTGGCGGTTCAGCAGCGGCAGGAAGGTGCACAAAGGAATGCGGGCACGGCGAGTGTACAGGGGGTGCGTTTCAGTTAAGCTCACGCGGCGGCGGCCACTAGCGTGGCACCGCCGCCGCCAGAGCCGGACGCGCCCCCTCTCAACCGCACGTGCGCGCGAAGCCCAGTGTGGGCCGCCGCCGAAACGACCTTGCCGCCGCCGCCGCTGCCGCCGCAGAGCCCTCCGCTGCCGCTGCGCGCCGCCGCCGCCGATGCGCGCGCGCGCTCAGAGCCCGCCGCTGCCGCCGCCACCGCCGCGGCGCCGGCCGCCCACCACACCAGGAGCGTGCACCACAAGTGCATTATATAGCTAAGGCACGCGAGCACCGCAGGCTCGGGGCCGCTCCTGGTGATGTGATGGTGGGCGCCGGCGCCGGCGCCGGCCGGGACGGTGCCGCACGCGCCGAGGGCGGCGCTGCCCGCGCCCCTAGAGGGGCTAGCGAGCTGCGCCCTCGGCGCGGCGTTGTCCCCGGCCAGCGCGGCCAGGCGGGCGCGCAGCTGCGCGTTCTCAGAGACCAGCGCGTCGATGCGCGCGGACAGCTCCCCAAACTGCTCCTTCTTGCGCTCCCGCGAGCGCGCGGCGGTGAGCCGGTTCTTGGCCAGCCGGCGCTGGCGGCGGCGCTCGGCGGGGTCCTCGATCGCGCGCCAGTCCACCTCGGGCGCACGGCGGCGCGCGGCGGCCGCCGCGGCGCGCTTGCTCAGGGCCTTGCCGCCGGCGCGGCGGCGCGCGGGCGGCGCGTCGCTGCCGCCGTCGTCGTCGTCGTCGTCGTCGCCGCCCTCCCCAAACTCGCTGTCGCTGCCAGCGTCGTCCAGCGTCGCGTCACTGTCGCTGTCGCCGCCGGCCGCGGCGCGGCGGCGCTTGGCGCCGCGCGCCGGGCGCGGCGGCGCCGAGGGCTGCTGCTGCTGCTGCTGTTGGTGGGCCTCGTGCTCCGCCGAGGCCGCCGGCGCGGGGCCAGAGGCGGCGGGCGCCAGCGCGGCGGGGTCGAACCCGCAGAGGGACAGGCCCGCAACGCCCGCCTCTGCCAGGGCCGCGCAGGGGGCGGGAGCCAGGGCGACGCCGCCGCCCATGGAGAGCCCTGTGCCGGCGCTGCTATTGGAGGGCGAGGCGGCGCTGCTGTTTGAGGGCGAGGCGCCAAAGCCGGCCGGCAGCACGGGGAAGAGGGCCGGCGCGGCGGCGGCGGCGGCGGCCGAGGCGCCGGACAGCGACGGCGCCTGGACGAGCGCCGGCGCCGGCGCGCGCGGCCCGACCGCCGTGGTCACGACCGCGTGGAAGTGGAACCGCGGCGGGCCCGCCGAGGACACCTCGCCGGCCGCGGCGGTCGCGCCGCCGACGCAGCCCAGCGCGCTCGCGCCCGACGCCTCCGACCCGGCCGTCGCGAGGAGCGGCGCGGGCGCGGGGGCGGCGGCGACAGCCGCCGCGGCGTCGGCGGCGGCGCTGCTGGCCTCGGCGTCGAGCAGCGAGAAGAGGTCCGGCACCAGCTCCAGGTCCTCTTGGGGTGAGGCGCACAGGGGCGGCAGCAGCCACGGCTGCGGCGCGAGGCCGCAGCCCGCGCCGGGGGGGAGCAGCAGCTCGCGCTCGATGGCGTCGAGGTCCATCATTGCGGCCATTGCCTGCGCGCGGGGATGGGGGGGTGGGGTTGGGCGCGGGGAGCTTGCCGTTGCGGTCGGGAGGTTCTCTGTGCGGGGAAGGTGGACAGCATGCGGGTGCGCGCGCGCCCCGGGCGCCGCGCGCGTGCGGCCCCCGCACCGGCCCCTGGCGAAAAGCGGTGCTGCGCGGGGGCCGCGGGCCAGTCTGCGGAAGCCGCGGGGCAGCGGACACCTGTCCCCAGGTCCCCAGGGTCCCCAGGTCCGCAGCGACCGAACGCACCTTTGCACCCCTCCCGAGGCGGGTAGCCGCTCCCAGAGCGGTTCTACACGCCGGTTGCGGCCCCTCGGACGGACGCAAGGCCGGGCGCGGCGTCGATCAGTGCCTGCTTCTAGAAGACCGCGCAGGGTGGTGTTGTGGGTTTGGATCGCGGGGAAGCGCGTTTCAAAAAAACAAACTAAACGATTTTAAGCCCCCCCGCCGCGGGGCGGGGGCTTTGAAGCCAAGCCCTGCGGCAGCCCTGCGGACACCACCCTGCGAGAGGACGGGGGCGGAACCACGTGACCGAAAAAGAAAGGAAAATTCCATTCCTCACGTTTTCACGCTGGAGGAAGCAGGGAGCCCCAGGCCCTGCGCCCAGATCAGATCGCACAGCGGTTCCCAGCCTTTCTGCAGCTCCTTAACGGAATGTTGCGCGCTTGCGGGATGCGGTTGGGCCAGCTGCTGGCGGCGGGCCAGCTGCGGCAGCAGCACGGGCCCGCGTGGGCGACGGCGAGCGGCGCAGCGGCGCCGACCGCCGCGCCGTGCCGCCTGCTGGCCGAGCGCTGGCTGTCGCACAGCCAGGCCAGCTGCAGCAGCGGCGGCGGCGAGGGCGAAGCGGCGGCCGGCGCCGGCACTGCGCCGCAGCAGCAGCAGCAGCAGCAGCAGCAGCAGCAGCAGCAGCAGCACGCGAGTGGCGGCAGTGGCGGCGGCGCCGACGCGGCCGCCTCCGCGGGCGACGACCTGCCCCCGCCGCAGCCAGAGCTGGTGGATCAGTACCTCGACGCCGCGCTCATGAACCGCAAGCAGCTGCTGGGCGCGCGCAAGGCGTCGGTGGTGCGCCAGTTCCAGCGGTTCAGGGGGGACACCGGCTCGCCAGAGGTCCAGGTGCGCGGGGGGCGGGCCGGGGCAACTGAGATGGCAGGGAGTGGCGCGTAATGGGTGCAACCGATTTGGCGCTGCCGGAGGACGGCGCTTGCTGCCGCGGCGCTCGGATCTTGGCACTCAGCCCGGCCCTCCCACCCCAAATCAGAAGACCGGCTGCCGCATCTCTTAAACCCGGCCCGCCCCCGACCCCACCCTGCCACCCACCCACCCGCCCCCCAAAAACAGGTTGCCGTGCTGACGGAGCGCATTCGCGACATGATGGAGCACTTTAGGACCCACCGGAAGGACTACCACTCGATGCGGTGAGTTTGAAGTGGGGGTGGCTTTTTGATAGGGGTGGCTTCGGGAATAGGTTTCGGGGTCGGGCTGTTGGGGTGGGTCACAGCAGCGGGTCCAGACCCCAGGGCGCAGCGGCCGCCTTAGCCAGCAGCCGTCATCGCACCTCAGTCTGGCTTGACCGGCCCTCACCCACCACCCACCCACCCACCCACCCACCCCCCTCCGCGCCCCCGCGGCCCCGCAGCGGTCTGCAGGCGATGCTCAACCAGCGGCGCGCGCTGCTGGCCTACCTGCGGCGGTCGGACTTTGACGCGTTCTGCGCTGTCCTGCACCGCCTGGGGCTGAGGGACAACAACTACGCGCGGCAGGTGGGGGCCTTGGCCCCAAGGGGGCTGATGTGCCAGCTTGCTTGTGTTGGTGTGAATGTTTGTGAGAGAGAGAGACTGTGTGTGCGTGTGTTTGTTTATTGTGTGTGTGCGGCTGCTTCTGACCATCACCAGAATCCAGACACGAGGGCGCCAAAGCCCAAGCACACGCCCAGGCTCAATGCACAGTGCGCAGTGACTCAACCCCGTTGATAACCCCCCAAACCCCCACCAGGTTCGCTACGACAAATACCGCGTCGGCTCCAGGCTGGGGTCACCCGCCGAGCCCATCAAGCGGTACGGCTTCCGCTGAGGCGGTGCGGTCGCTGGCTGAGGCGGTACGGCCTTCACCCCGGCACGGCGCGGGGCCACGAGCAGCCCTGCCTGCCACATGGCTTTGTATCCGAGCGGCTAGAGGAGACTCGGGCAGCTTGAGAGTTTACAGGGCGCCTCTGCGGCGCAGTCTTTTTTGTCCCGGCCCGCGCGTTGGCGAGAGCAGGGCTTGAAATGAAGTAATCACATCGATGAAAAGCTGTCAAAGAAGTCATACAAAAGGGTCTCAGCGCTCAGCAGAGGCAGAGACCGGGAGCGCCACGGCCTCGTCCCCGCTGCTCGCGCCGCTGCTGCCCCCCTCGCCGCCGCCGCGGCCCCCGCCACTGCCGCCGCCGCCGCGCCGCTTCCCGCGCCGCTGCCTGTCCCGCCCGGTGGGGCGCCTCCTCTCGCCGTCCGCCGCAGCCGCGGGCGGTGCCGCGCCCGCCGCAGCCGCTCCCGCCGCCGCCGGCGCTGCGCCCGCCCCGCGGGTCTCCTCGCTCCCGCCGGCGCCGGCGCCGGCGCCGGCGCCATCGTCGCCGTCGCCGCCGCCGACGACCAAAGGGTCCC
Organism: Raphidocelis subcapitata; assembly: GCA_003203535.1. Lineage (NCBI taxonomy): Eukaryota > Viridiplantae > Chlorophyta > Chlorophyceae > Sphaeropleales > Selenastraceae > Raphidocelis > Raphidocelis subcapitata. The sequence continues at coordinate 64,156 of BDRX01000047.1, read as the reverse complement.
ACCGCTGCGCGTGGGCGTCCCAAACCATGCGCACCGCGCCGCCGTCGCCCCAAACAGTCCGGAGCACCTCGCTCTCGCTTTCCACCGCCGCCGTCAGCGGCTGCGCCTGCGCCTGCGCCTCCGCCCCGCCCACCTCCCCCGGGCCCGCCGCGGTCGCCGCCGCCGGCTCCGCGGGCCCGACGCGCAGCCAAACGTCGCTCGCGCGCTCCACCGCGCCGCCGCGCAGCTCGAACACCAAAAAGTGGCGCAGGCTCGCGCCGGGCGCGCCGGGGACGGGGACGGCGCGGGGCACGGTGGCGGCGTTCAGATAGGTCGCGCCGGTGGACGCATCGACGTGCACCATCCGGCGCAGCCCACCGCCTGCGCGTGTGCGCGGCCGCGTGTTTGCGTTTTTGGCAGGTTTGGGGGTCATGCGGTCATGCAGCTTTGCAGCTGCTGCCTGCAGACTGCGAAGACAAACAACTCCCCCGCACCCCCGGAAAGCAGGGCATTGAAAAAGGAACGCACGCAGGGCGGCCCTGTGCCAGGGCCGGCGCGCGCGCCGCCGCATGCTCGCACCTCGCAGGGTGTGGTGCATGTGCCCAAACACCACGGCCGCCGGCGGCGCGCCGCGCGCGGCCATCGCCGCAACCGCCTCTGCCAGGTCAGCGTCCCCGTGGTCCCCCTCCCCCTTTTTCCAGTCGACGCCGCAGATGTCGTGCCGCCGCGCCCCCAGCCCCGAGGGCCCGTTGTGGGCGACGAGGACGACGGCGTCGCCGCGGTCCGCGGCGGGCGCCGCGGCGGCGGCGATGCGCGCGGCCGAGGCGGCGGGGGAGTCGACGCCGCAGACGGAGGCCATAAAGAACTCTATGGACCGCCAGGAGTCGCCGCCCTGGGGGGAGAGGGGCGTTTTGCGGCCGTGTGAAATTTAGGGTCTGCGGCCGCGGCTTGGCGGTTGCGGTTTGGTGGCGTTGGGTGGCAGGCGGGCTGCGGCCCGGGGGGGCGCTAGCCGTTGGGACCACCGGCCCCTCCTGTGCGGCCGCCGCCGGCCCGCCATCGGCTGCCGCCAGCGGGCCGGCCCGCAAGCTGCCCGCAGCGAGAGCCCCAGAGGGCACCAGGGCCGCGCATGCGGCCGGCCGCGCACCTTTGAAAACGGCCGCCCGCCCACGACGGTGACCCCGAGCCCCGGCAGCGGCGCCTCCCTGTACCCCACATGCGCGTCCCCCAGCAGCTCAAGCTGCCTGTGCACAGGACTGCTGCCGCCGCCGCCGCCGCCGCCGCCGCCGCCGCCGCCGCCGCCGCACAGGCTTTGCGCGCGCAGCGCGTCCGCCGGCGCGGCCGTGACGCGCGCCCGGTTCGGGCCGGCGTCGGGCGGCCGCGCGCTCAGCTGGGTCCAGGCGTCGTGGTTGCCGAGGATGACGGATTTGGGAAGATCTAGGGCCGCGATCTCCGCGACGAGATCTGGGTTCTCGCGGTTGCCGAGGTCGCCGACGAAGATCACGTGGTCCGGGGCCAGCGCGCGCAGCGCGGCGCCGTCGGCGGCGTTGCTCCAGCGCTCGTGTACGTCGCCGACTGAGGGTTTGGGGGGCGGGAGTGCTTGTACAATTGTATTTGGGAAACTCGAGCCGTGGTGGGTCAAGGCTTGAGCCCGAGTGTCACGCAGTCCCCTGCCAGGCTTGGCGTAAAACGTGTCTGGCATGCGTTTGGAGGAGCCGGGGGCGGGAAGCGGCTCCAGGCGGGACTCACCGACGGCGAAGCGCACGCTGCCGCTGCTGTCCGCTGCGCGCGCCGCCGCCATTGCGCGCACGCCGCAGCGGCGGCGCGCCCAGCAGCGGCCGGGCCTGGAGAGCAGGCCCCTGAGGGTGCGGGCGGGGCGGCGGCTGGTGTGCAGCGGCGCGCGGCGAGCAGCGGGTAGCGGGGCAGCGGCGCCGTCCCGGCGCAGTGCGGCGGCTGCTGCACACGCGGCGTGCCGGCGCTCTAGGATTCGCGAGCGCACGGTTTCGCTCCTTTACAACGCGACCAGAGCGCTGTGCTCGCACCTGCAGGCCCGCATTGGGGGGCCTCCCGCCGATCTCTGGCCTTATCTGGGGTCCTCCTCGCTTGATTAACCTGCGAAGTTTCCCATCCACGGCCGATTTTAGGTGTCAGCCCGTGCAACGCAGGCGTTCAACACACCGTCAACGCTGTACGAAGCTGCTCGCTGAGGGCTGATCGCGGGCAGCAGCAGGGCAACGCGCCACCATGACGGCGGAGGCCAGGGAGGAGGCGAAAGCTGGCACCGGCGGCGGCGGTCGCGGCCGCGGCGCCGCGCGGCCGCCAGGCGTGCCGCCGCTGCGCCTGCCGCGCCTGCCCAGCGGCGCCGGCGGGCCGCCCGGCCTGCGCCTGATCGTCACACCCCGGTCCGCGCCCTCCGCGAGCGCGGCGGCCGCGGGAGGGACACGGTCGACGGGCCGCGGCGACTTGGCGCTGCTGAGCGTGCTGGGCGACGCCGGCTACAGGCGAGCGCATGGCTGCATGCGTCCCGCCGCATGCGTTGCATGCGTCCTGCCGCCTGCGTGGGGCCACGCCCGCTGATGCAGCTGAATGCACTGCGGCCGCCACGCAGGCAGGAGGCCAAACGCCGCGTCGTCCGCGGCCGCGTGCTGAGCCGGGAGGGCAGCCTTGGCGGCGGCCCCGCAGGCGGCGGCAGCGGCGGCCGCGCAGAGCACTGGCCGCCGCCGGGCTGGTCAACGAGCAGCGACCCCGACAGCGGCGACGAGGCCGGCTGGCGCGGCAGCGGCGGCGACGATGCGGGCGGCGGCTGGGGCGACGAGGGGGGCGGCGAGCGGTGGGAGCGGCTGCTGGAAGGCCGGGGACCCCCGTCTGCGAGGTACTTCCGCCACCCCTCCCGCGCCGCGCTGCGGCCGGGCGTCGAGGACCGAGGCGAGCGCGCGCAGCGGCGGCGGGAGGTGGCGGCCGAGCTGCGGTCGTGGGCGGAGGAAGTGCTGGCGACGGGGCGCGCCCGCTCGAGCGGCGGCGGCGGAGGGGGCGAGCTCGAGGGGGGCACCCCAACCGAAATTGGGGGCTGGCCGTGGACGCCGGGCGGCGCGCAGCGCACGCGCTGGGCGGCGCCCTCCTCGGCGGCGCGCCACCAGCAGAGCATGGCAGCGCCGGGTGCGGCGGGGTCGTCGGCATCAGACGCGTCGGTGGACGAGGCAGAGGGTCACAGCGGCCGCAGCTGCCGCCGCCACGTCTGCGCGCGGCACCGGCGGCAGCAGCTGCGCGGGGAGCCGCACCAGCAGCCGAGCGGGGCGGGCGGCGGCAGCGGCGGCGGCGTGCGGGGCGGCGGGGTCGGCGCCGAGCTGCGGGCCGCATGGCGGGCGCTGGTGGATGAAGAGGTGTCGCGGCGCATGAAGCAGGTGGGTTTGCATGCGTAACGCAGCTTTTACAGGCCACGTGCCGCGGCTGTTTGACCGTTCGATGACTGTGTTTGGCGGTGCATGGAAGGAGCGTGCACGCCCCCCCCCCCATGCGCGCGACAGCGCCGCCCCCCCACGCAAACAATGATGGCGCAGGCGCTTGTCACCTGGGAGGCGAGCCACACACCTGAGGCGCAGCGCGCGCTGCAGGAAGAAAACCAGGCGCTGCGCTCGCAGCTGCAGCAGGCGCAGAGCGCGCTCGAGGCGGCCGAGTCGCCGCGGCCCCTTGGGGCCGGGCTGCTGGAGGGGGTGCAGCCGCAAGAGGTGCAAGAGACGTACGAGGAGGCAGCCGCCGGGACGGTGGAGGTTTTCAGCGCGCGGCGGGAGGGCGCGGAGGTGCTCACAATTGTGAGGGAGGGCGAGGCGCCGCCTGTCGAGGAGTGTGCGGCAGGCGACAGCGGCAGTGGCGCGGGTTTGCAGGAAGCAGCGGGAGCGGCGCCAGACCGCGCAACCGCGGCCGTGGAAGAGGCTGGCCAGCTGGACAAGCAGGGTCCGCAGCATGTTTCGCCTGCGGATGCGGGCTCAACCGCCCCCGCCGCCGCCGTCAGCGCGCGGCGGGGGCGGCGGGAGTCGAGCGGGCCGCAATCAGCACGCAGCAGCCAGCCCAGCAGCGCTGGTGCGCCCAAAGCGGCAGGCCGTGCAAAGCAAGTGGCGCGGCCGGCGGACGGCGTGGCACGCGGCTCGCCGCGGCGCGGCACGGCGCCGCGGGGTGCAGCGCGGGGGGCCGGCACAGCGATAGCAGCAGCAGCCGCAGCAGCGGGCGAGCAGCAGCAGCGCATAGCGCAGGCAGAGGCGGTGATGGCCGCGCTGAGAGACGACCTGCAAACGCAGATGGAGGCCAACGCCGACCTCCGCGCGCGCCTCGATGCGGCCGAGGCGGCAGCGGCAGAGGCAGAGGCGACAAAACGAAACAGCGCGCCGTCGGCGGACGCGTGCGTCGAGGCCGCGGCACCCGAGTCCGCTTCGCTGGCCTGCCAGACGTCTGAAGCGCCGCTGCAGCCGGCGGAGCAGCCGCAGGGCCCGCCGCCGGACTGGGCGCTTGCCCTAGCCGAGGCGCAGGCGGCCGCGCTTGTCGCGCAGCAGGAGGCCGAGGCGGCGCGGGGCGCGGCCGTCCGGGTTGAGATCAAAGTAGTGGTCGAGGGGGCGGCATCGGCCGGCGGCGGGGGCGCGCCGGCGTGCGGCGCGGCGGGCGCCGCGTGCCCCCACGAGGCGCGGTGCCAGCAGCTCGCCGCGCAGCTGGCCGAGGCTCAGGGGCGACTCGCCCGCGCGCGCGCGGCGCTGCTGGCGGTGCCTTCGCGGGCCGGCGGCGGCGGCAGCAGGGGGCCAGCGCCGCTGCCGCCGCCGCAGCGCAGCGGCAGGTCGCCTCCGGTCTCTGCGGCGCGCCCCGGCAGTGGCGCGCGCCGGGAGACGCTGCGGGCCGCGCGCATCGACCTCGCCCGCCTGGCAGACGGCGGCGGCTGGCTGCCCGACGCGGCCACGCTGGCGGGCCCCGGAACTGTGCCGCCGCCGGGGCCGGCGGCGTGGGCCGAGGCAGCGGCCGCCGCGGCGGGTGGGATGCGCGCCGCGAGCGGCGGCGGTGCGGGCCCATGGCGGCGGCGGCCCGGCAGCGCCTCCCCTTCGTCCTCGCCGCGCCGCCTCGCCGCCGCCCGCGAGGACCAGCGCGCGCGGGCTGCGGCGGCGCGGCGGCTGCTTCAGTCCATGCTGGGGCTGCTCACCGCGCGGCGCGCAGCGCCGGCCGACGGCGGCTCGCCACCTTCCCCCAGCCCGGGCCGCACCGGTGCGCGCAGCCCGCATCCCGACCGGCAGCAGCAGCAGCAGCGGCCGCGCACGCGGAGCAGCGCAGCGGGGCAGCTGCCTGCGCAGCACGACTGGGCATGGATCGAGCGCACCAGCGCGCTGGGCGGGGCGCTCGCGCCACCGGGTGCCGCGCAGCAGTGCCTCAGCGTGCGGCCGTGCTCTGCGGCGGCTGCGGTGGCGGCGGCTCCAATGCGCGGGGCGCATGCGGTGCCACGCCTCGACCTGACGCGGATCCGGCGTGTGTGAGGGACAGCGCTGCGCGGCGGCTGCTCAGACCAGGGGCGGCGTCGGGCGGGCGCAGACGATATCTGCGCCGGCAGGGGCCGAGTGTCGCCGGCCGCTGATTGCGCCGCCGCTTTCATTCAAGATTTGCGAGGCGCTCCATCTGCCGCTGCTGCTGTTCATGTGCGCCGCCTGCTCGTGCGCCGCTGCGTGCACATGACCGAATGCCGGGCGCGTTCAGACCGGCGCACGCAGCGAAGCGGCGCATATCACGCCCCCCACACGCCCGTTTTAGCAGCCCCTATCTCCCGTTTTTCGCCTCCACCCTGCAAACGGGGCCTGCCAGAACGTGCGCGGGGAGGAGCGAGACTCCGCACCATGGAGGGGGCTCCCAGCCCCGTTCCCAAGAACACCAGCTCGAAAACTGTGACGGATACCGTCGTTGGTGAGGCGGCGGGACCGGGCGCGGCGTCGTGCGCGCTGGAAAAGCCCCGGGGCCGCGACCTGATCCTTCCCCCTCCCCGCAGGCGGCCATACGCACACCATCGTGGGGTACAGCCTGATCAAGGGCATCGGAGACGGTGAACCTATCGCCAGCGACCGGTTCACGGTCGGCGGACACGAATGGGTGAGCCCCAGGCCGGGGGTTGGGGTGGGGCCTGCCGGTTTCGAGCATACCGCGGCCGAGGAGCGTGGGGAAGCGCTGTATCGCGGCCAGGCGGTTGCACGGATCCCACGTAGCGCCGCCGCGGCGGCCGGGGCGCAGCGGGCGCGCCGCGCCGACGCAGCGGCGCCCCGCCGCCTGCGGCCCGCCGCCGCACGCCAGGGAACGGCACGAAGCTTTTCCCGCAGCCTGCCGCTGCAGCCGCGCCCAAGCTTCCCATGCCCGCAGTAAACGCCCCCTTCACACGGCTCGCCTCTCCCCCGCGGCCCGGTAGGTCCTCCTGTTCTACCCCGACGGCAAGCGCAGCAGCAGCAGCGAAGCGCAGCTGGGTGACCCGATTGCGGCGGCCGCCGCGGCGGCGGTGCACCACGTCCACCAGCACCACGCCGCGCTGCCGCCCGGCGCGCCCGGCGGGGCCGCGGCCGCGCAGCAGGCCAACATGCAGCAGCTGCTCATGAACGCAGCCCATGCGGGCGGCCACGGGCACGGCGGCGGCGGCGGCGGCGGCGCGCCGGGCGGCGGCGGCGGGGGCGAGGGCCAGCGCGGCGGCGGCGGCGGCGGGGCGGGGGCCGCGCCAGGCGGCGAGGGCCAGCGCGGCGGCGGCGGCGGGGGCGACGGCGACGGCGACGACGCGCCGCTGCGCGCCGGCCCCGGCGCGGCCGGCCTCCTGGCGGCCCACGCCGCCGCCGCGGCGGGCGCGCCGCCCCCGCCGCCGCACCACGCGGCCGCGGCGCACGCCGGCGCCGCGCAGGCCGCGGCGGCGGCCGCCGCGGCGGCGGCGGCGATGGTGCCGCGGCACCAGCAGCGGCGGGACACGACCAATGAGTACGCCGCCCTTTTTGTGGCGCTCATCGGCGAGGGCCCCAACCCGCTGGGCGTGGTCAACACCAGCGAGGGCAAGGTGGTGCGCGCGTTCCACCGCTTCACGCTGGTGGACCAGACCGGGCAGGGGCGGGACCTCACAAAGGGCCGCACCCGCGACGTGGGCGCCGTCAAAATCAGCTGCGCGCGGCAGGACCCCAACGCCCGCAACTGCCACGGCTACCGGAAGTTTGTCAAGCGGTCCATACTGGAGGACCCGGCGCGGGGTTACCTGATGAACGACACCATAGTCATCAAGTACACGATCGAGCTGGTCGTGTCCAGCGGCGGCGCGCTGTCGCGCAACTGCGGGCCCCCAAAGCCCGAGTCGATCAAGGTGCCGCCGCCCTCCATCGGGCGGGAGCTCGGGCAGCTGCTGTACAGCGGGGCGGGGGCTGACTACACAATCGTCGTGGACGCCACGCCGCAAGGCGGCGACGAGGGCGCCGAGGCGGGCGGCGGCGGGGGCGGCGCCGCTGCGGCCGGCGGCGGCGACGGCGGCGGCGGCGCGAGCTCGCAGCTCGCCGGCGCCGGCGCGGGCGCGGGCGCCGCGGCCGCGCCGCGCGGCGGCGGCGGCGAGGCGCAGGGCAGCACCGGCAGCGTGGGGCCCGGCGGCGGCGGCGGCGGCGTTGGAGGCGGCGAGGGGCTGCGCGGGGAGTTCCGGGTGCACCGGATGATATTGGAGGCGCGGTCCCCCTACTTCCGGGGCCTTCTGGGCAGCAGCATGGCGGAGGCGCGGGAGGGGCGGCTGGTGGTGCGGGAGCTGCTGCCGCCGGTGGTGCGGGCGGTGCTGCACTTCATATACACAGGTGGGAGGGCTGCGGCTTTTGCGGCGCGCGGTTTGTGGGTTTGTCGGCTCGCAGCAAGCCTGTGTGCTCGCACGTGGCGCACGCGGCGCGAGCCTCCCCGAAGCGGCCGTCCCAAACCCCTCGTGCCCGCGCTTGCAACCGCCCAAACCCCCGACCCCCCAAACCGCCCTTCACCTCCCCCCTCAACCGCCCTAAAACCCCCAAACCGCCCTTCACCCCCAGACGAGCTGCCGGATGAGCTGCAGGGCCCCAACCTGGAGGCGGCCATGGCGCAGCACCTGCTGGTCGCGGCAGACATGTACCAGGTGGGGGGGGGGGGGTCGGTTTTGGGGGGCTGCTTTGGAGGGGGCTGTTTAGGGTGAGGGGTGGGCTGGGGTGGGTGGGGGGGCTGCTCTGCAAGGGGGGGCTGCTTGGCGAGGCATGATGCGTTTCGGGCGAGGGGGAGCCCAACCCCAACCCCAACCTAACCAACCCCAACCAAACCACCCCAACCCTGACCCCACCCAACCAAAACCCCAACCCACCCACCCCCCCGCAGCTCGGCCGCCTGCGCCGCATCTGCGAGCGCCGGCTGTGCGAGACCGTCGACGCGGAGACCGCCGCCACCACGCTGGCGCTGGCGGAGCAGAACCACGCAGAGGAGCTCAAGCGCGTGTGCCTCGACTTTGTGTCGAAGAACCTGGCGCAGGCGAGTGTCGGCGGGCTTTGACGATGGTTGTTGGCCTGTGTCAAAGAGCCTGGCGCAGGGGAGCTTTTGCTGCTTTCGGGGCTGCTTTTGTTTGGACGGGGGGGCTTTACGCATCAGGGCCCGCTGTCAGGGCCGCACGGCCCCGACTAAAACCCCTCAATACCAGACTCGCCGTCGGACCAACCCCGCTCCCCCCCCCCGCTGCCGCTGCCTTAAACAGGTCATGGCCACCGACGGGTACCGCCACATGACCCGCAGCTGCCCCAGCCTCCAGGCCGAGCTGCTATCAGTCATCGCCGCCAACGGCACCGCCGGCGAGAGCCGCCAGGTCATCCTGCACGCGCCCCCCGGTCACCCGCACGGCGGCGGCGGGGGCGGGGGCGGCGCGGCCGCGGCGGCCGCGCTCGCGCGCGGCGGCGGGGGGCGGGTGCGGGACGCTCACGAGGCGTTTGCGGAGGAGCGGCGCGTGCGCGCGCGGCGGGACTGAGCGCGGCGGCGGCGGCGGCGGCGGCGGCGGTCCCTCCCCCCCCGCGCGCGCGCGTGCTCGAGCGTGCCATGGGCCGCCCGCGCCTGCGCGCACATGCGCGGGCCGCACGCCCGCCGGTTGCGGAGCTTCACAACACCTGTCACACCTGTCACGTTTTGTGCCTATTGTGCGTCTCTCCCCCGCCCTGGGCTGCGCGCGGCGCGCCTCGTTCTCACAGCTGCTTGCTTGCTCTTGTTCTGCTCTTGTGCATGCCACCCGCCCCCGCAGGGGCACCTTTCAGATCGCCGCGCCACCTTTGTTTCATTACCAGCGGTTTCCCCCGGGCAGCAGCGCCGCCGGCGCCCCGCCCCAGCTTCGATCGCGCTCGCTCCGCGTGTTGTGCGCGCGCCCAACGCCCGGCCGGGCCGGCGCGCAGCCCCTCCCGACTTTTTGCCCCCGGGCCCGCGCGCGCCCTTTTGAAAACCTGGGGGCGTCTATCTCCGAGCCCCCCTCCCCTGAAGTCGCCACAGTAAGCTCGTGCTGCTCGTGGCTGTTCATATTCCTGTGGCGGGTTGCAGAAACGTTTCGCCGGACCTCGTCGGGAAAGAGGCCTATAGGAGCCTATAGGTTGGACCTTTCGCCGAGCCTTTTGCTGTCCCGCGCGCCCAGATTGCTATTTCCCGCGCCCGCAGCGCTCACAGAAGCCCCGCGGACCTTTCTCGACCTTTGTGTTTGGGGGGGGGACCGGCTCAGGAGCCGCGGGGCGGCTGTTTCGGACCTCTTGAGCTTTCCTTTCGCGGAGCTGTGCTCGCCGAAATGTTTCTGCAACCCGCCATAAGCACGTGCGTTGCGCGATGTCAGCGCAGGGTGGCCCGGCTCGACGCTCTGCGCTGCGATTTCGCGCGGTGCGGCGGCGGACTGCGGTCAAGGTCAACTCGGGGCCGCTGCGAGCGGGCAGGCAGCCCCGCAAGCCACGCGCCGACCTGACAAGGGATTCCTGGGATGCTGCCCTACTTACAGCTGCCGTTTCCGGGCGCGGGGCGCCCGGGCAAGCGAGGCGGGGCCGGAACGCAGAGTCCACCCCGTCAAGGCGCTCTCACGCCCCACAGAAGCGTGGTATGGGTATTAAAGAGTCATCCCGTCTCCGTTGCAGCGCCCTCGAACCGGGGAAACCCCTTCCCCCAAGGGCGCCGACCGCCTGCTTGCCCCTGGCACGGTGGGCGCGGTGCAGGCCTTTCCTGCCGTCCCCGCTCGCCACAGCATTCCGCAAACAGGTCGCGGACTCCCTGGCGATAGCCCATTTGCGGCCCCACCACCTCCCAGACCCCGAGCAGCAGAGTGGTGGCTGTGCGCCAGGCGCAGTCGCAGCAGCAGCGGGCGGCGCGATGCAGGCCCTCAGCAGCAAGGCCTTCAATGGCAGCAGCCGGCCCTTCTCTAGCAGCACAATCGCGCCGCGCGTGCAGCGGGCAGCGGCCGTGACGGTGGAGGCTCGCGGTGAGCGTCTGCGGCGGGCCTTCCGGGCCCGGGCCGCGGCCATTCGGTGGCTTGGAAACCGCGGGCATCGAGGCCGCGGGCGCGGCCTGGAATGCGCGCGGCAGCGGGGCGAAAGGGACCTGGCAGTCTGGGCCTTGTGTGGGCGAGGGGTCAGGACGGGCCCAGCGCGCCCCTCAATCGCGGCGGCGGCGCTTGCAGAAGCGCCCTGCGATCGGTCAGCGCGGCATGCAGCTGGCGGAGGGGCGCTGCGCTCCCCGGACGCGCGGCGGCGGCGCCGGCGGTGCCGCCGCCGCCGCCGCCGCCGCCGCCGCCTGCTGCATGCGCTGCCCGGCGGCCCTCGCCCCGGGCAGGCAGCGGCCCCAGCATCGCCCGCGGCAGCCGTCAGCAGCTCCAGCGCTGTGCGCCCAGCTGCCGCGCGGCGGGCACCAGCTTCTGCTGCCCGCCGCCCCTGCTGCCCGCCACCCCTCCCCCCACCCCC